>NTHP01000067.1:1172420-1223136 GCA_003416845.1 Oplegnathus fasciatus | reverse complement strand
CATCCTGCCAACTGGGTCTGCAGCTTAATTAACTCTAAAGCAGGCGAGCTGCGGGCTGCCCCGTCGCCTTGCATATCAACGACCTGAGCGCTTTCTAAGCACCTTAGCAGACAAGCCCTCCTTTGTGAGCCGGAGGAGTCTATTCAGCCGGGGCCGGTGGAGCCCAAGGAGCTCCTCTCTTGTCTCTCCGCCGTGTGATGAGCATGTACTGGTTTTGCTCACATAAACATTTGAATGGAGCTGTGGTTCTAGTCTGCTGAGAGCCGCGGCCTGATTAAGAGCTGTGGCTGCCTGTTTTCTGTCAAAACACAGGAGAGAATCATATGTAGGTGTCCTAAAAAAAGTCATAAAGACATTATTCTTTTGGCTTATGTGTGTATAATAAAGCAAATTTAGCTTCAGGTTGTCAACTCAGTGGTAAAACTGGTTGTTAGACTTCTGAATGTCTTCAGGACTACATCAGAGTGTTTGCAGTCACAGTGAATGATCAGTTCTTTGGTGATCTGTTCTTATCTTTGAGAAGGTCATACCAGTGCCTTCGCAGACAAAGCTCTCTGTACTGAAGCGCAGCAGTCCTCTTCAGTTCACCACGAGCATCAACTCAACTAGCCACTGACCTCTAGTGGCCTGGGATGGAACTAATCACTGATATAAAAGTAATTAAGCCCTTTCTAATTAGGATGAAAATAAAGGTGAAGGAGGGGACTCTTGTTTGCCATTTAAGGTTTGATAGCCATGCACCCTTATCATTACACTCACATTGAAAATGCACATAGCTCTGCATTTTCCATTATTTTCCATGAGAAAAAGCATCACACTTGGCTAAAAGTGCAGCAAGTAGTTTTGTCCTTTCTCCCTCTGTTACTTGCATATATGTGTTTGTATCTCAGGGATGCTGTTCAGTGATGAGAGATTATGTGATGCACTGTGCACACACACACACACACACACACACACACACACACACACACACACACACACACATGCCTCATAGAGCAGCAGTGCAGAGGTCAGGTCTGATATATTCTGCTGAGAGCTCACCATGATCTGTGATGAGAGCAAGTGGGATTATTAAATTTGGACCTGCTGGCTCCTTCAGGCTGGTTGGCTGACTGACCTTGAGTTGCTGGCTGGCAGCTAGCATGATGACGGACTGGGTTTGCGGTGGTGGGCCAGTCAGCAGACTTATTGACTACATGCATGTCTGCAGGGAGGTCTGGCAGGCAGGCTGGCCGCCTGTTTTGCTACTTTTTCACCGACTGACTGACTGGGAGGCTGATTGATAAGCTGCTGATTTGTTGGTAGTTGACTGACCGACTTGCTTGCTGGCTGGCTGGCTGCATAGATGTCTTTCTGCTGTATATTTCATTAGGCCATCAATTCCCCAGCAGCTCTACTGTTACACAGCCAACACTTCACACACGTCTGCTATCGCCAACACACCTTTATCGCCCTGCAGAGTGCTGCACGTGTCGAGTGTGCAGATGGACAAACACATCTCACACAGAAACCTCTGGGCTCAGTGGTTCATTTACACCGAATAATACCTAGATTCTGATGATAAAATTTAAAGCATTTTGTGAATGATTTAAACATCTTTTTTAAACTCAAATTGTGTTCATCGTGTATCCAGTTTGCCAATGAACATTTCATATGTATCTTTTCCTATCATGCAAATCATGAGAAAACAATTAACTAGATTAATGAATGCATTAATTAGAGACATGTGACCTGAGAGATTAAACCGATTTTGTATTTAATGAATGTGTGCAAAAGGAATAGATTGTTAGTTTGTTTTATCAAGCTCAAACCCCTCTGAGCGACATTTGCATTAAAGATGCAGATTGTAATCATTCATCATTATCAGTGTAGCATTTTATTATATTTTTATTTTTTTTATTTAAAGTTGTTCGAGGCTGTGATGAACAGGTAGGATGGAAGAAAATGAAATTACACTTCCATTTAATGTAGTCAGAGGGACAAATGACATGCATATATTTGTGAAAATAGGCTACCCCCACATTTTTACATTCACAAAGCTCAAAAGACGTATGTAGAGATGTACACATAAACACACCCACACGCAAAGATGGATTAACCTGCTAAGTTAAAGTGAGCTGCTAGGCCTGTACTATCCTACAGTTCCTTTCCCTCTCAGTTCAACATGTACAGTATTCCTATATACTGGAATATTACGAGGCGTCAGGTTTGTGATCAGAATAAGCACAAAATGATTTATGATTATGCACAATGTAAGCACGGTATCAGGTGGTTTAATAAAAGGCTTCAAATCACATTTTGATGCAGAATCCCTCTTCAAGTAATAAACCACCTCACATACTCCCAAACAAAGTTACAGTGAATCACATAACCAGAAACCACACATGCAGCCATAAACGTGTATTGTGAATAACTGTGAATGTGCACAGAACAGCGATACAAACACTCACGCGTGTACTCCCCTCCTTTTTGTTTCCTTCCCTTCTGTGGTTTCAGGTTTGGTCAGGGATCACAGTTGAGTTTCAGTGCTGCTTCTATTACAGTATTGTGCTGTCAGCTGCCTGTTATATGCAGCTCTCTCAGAGACAAGTAAAAGTAACCTGGACTCACAAAAGACATTTAACGCTGATCAATTCGGCTGCCGCCTTGTTTCGTGCTCTGCATTTTACATTAAGACTGTGCCGAATGATGAATCTATCTTATCTAGCTGTCTTACAGGGAATTATTTCATTCTTTAAAAAAAAAATAGCACATCCCACTCTCAGGTTTCTGTTTGATCTTGTGTTTTCATGCTTTTTTTCCGCCTTCGGGGTCTTGCAGTTGTTGCTATTATTGTTATTATTATTATTATTAACAGTATTGTCAAGTTTTTTTCAGCTCTATCGCTGATCTCATATACACATATGACATGAGTGTGTGTACATAATGCCTGTATATCAATCTGTCTACATTCTGCCAAACACAGTTTTATAAACAACACTGTATTGATTTAATTTCTGTCACGCTGAGATGAATATATGCAAGGTGAGACACTGTTGTGTGTTGTTAGCATATAGATTCATTTAATAAACAGGTTGAAGTAGAAGAAAGATGGGAGGCAATCTCACCTAACCTAACGAATAAGATGTGACTAAATTGTATGCACACACAGTCTTCTGTTTGCTCTCAGAATACATGTCAGGTATCTGAGTGTATCATGAGTAGCGCCCCACCATGACAGCCTCCCAGTGGGGACACCGGTATTAAAGTGCCACACTCTCCGATGCTTCGCCTGATCAGTCTGGGTTGAAAAGACGAAGGACTGCTTATGAAAGGCAGATTTCTCTCTTAAGAACACATCAAAGCGACCAGGCCCGCTCACTTCCCTCCTTCCACACTCTGCCGAGGCTGAAGAAAGAAAACAAGAAAGAAAGCAAGGTTGGGAGGAATAAGCGCGGCAAATTGGGTTTTGCCATGGCTGGATTTGATGCCAAGACCGGACGAACTAAGTCAGAATTCAGGGATATATGCCAAAAGAAATTACTACAGCTTTCAGTGAGCGTAATCCACCACTTCAGTGTGTATTTCCCTTTTCTTTTCACTGCGAGAGAGGCTCACCATCTTTGCTGAACTTATGCCGTATACAGTATAAGCTGTCAAAGCGTGAAACATTCAGTGATTTTTTTTTTTAACAACTCTTTCAAAAAAAAAGTGTATGTGTCTCTCTGAAGGAAGTGCTGAGGTGAAATTTGCTTTGATTTAAACACTATCAGTTGCTGCTGGCAGTCTCAGCTATTACAAGTCCTCAAGAAGAAGAAGAAGAAGAAGAAGAAGAAGAAGAAGAAGAAGAAGAAGAACTGAGTAAGAAAATCCAGTCACTCTGGGATAAAACTAACTCTACTTGAGGTTTGTCCCTGCAATTACAATATATACCCTCACCATTAGCTTTCTCATCATAAGCGAAAAAGAGGTGGAATATGATACTTGTAATCATAAATACAGGCATACAATGTTAATGACCTTATACGGCATTTAAAAAAGGCCCAATTCCCCCTGGAAACTAATAGCTCATTATAGCCTTGCTGTTCAAAAGCTGCTGACTCACTACACATTAAACTCAAGGCAACTTTGTGTCCATAGGACCTGAAAGAATAACCAGTAGCTGTAACATGAACATGATGCTCTGAGATCTGACAGCTCTTTGCAGAAGTGGAGCTTTTGATTCATAATTCGTGTGGGTGTGAGTGTGTGTGGCCCACCAGCAGTTCGAGGGCAGCGTCTGCAGGGGGGCCTGTGGATGAGCACGGTTGTCTAAATCAGTACTGACAGCCTCGCTGCTCTTCTGGAAGTGTGAATGCAAACCGTGTGCAGACAGCCGAAGATCAGCTTAGCCTGTGAAGGATTCTTCCGTGTATCCATTTCTGAGCATCTCCTCAAAAACATTTTCTAAAAGTCTCCGGAGTAGTCACTTTGTATCTTCACACCTCGCCGATGAAAATTAAGCTCTTTAACACCATCATGCTCAATTAATTGTTACTCCAATTTGCAGAGAAGATTTTATATCCAATTATCACTTAAGCAATAAAGGGCTTAAATTACCTACACATTTTTTTCTTTTCACTTTTTTTTTCCAACTCAATTTAGCATGTGAAATTGATTCTCATTTAAAAGGCTCCTGGGAGTAAAGATAGTCTTGTGTTACCTTTTAACCTCCATTCTTACACTTAACGCACTCAATACTCAAGGTAAAATGTCATAATATTCATTGTAGCTGGAACAAACTGTAAAATATCTCAGATATTCAACTTTATTTTACACTTCATTGCTACATTATTTTTATGAAGACTTGCAGTACTGTTTTGAGGAATTTTCAGACTCAAGGGCTCATTTTCTTTGTGTGTGTGTGTGTGTGTGTGTGTGTTGCTTTGACAGAAATGATTCAAATTTCTCTGGCTCCTCTTCCTTCAGGAATCCCAGGATCCCTCTTGCTTGAGCTGAGGATGTGTCATTATCAGACCAACTATACTGAATGAAGCAGCACTTGTATCGGCTTATTGGCATCAGCTGTTTGCAGTACGCTTCACAATAATTGGCTCATTCACAGCTGTATAGCTATTAACACCCAATCATATTCATGCAGGTGTACGGTGCAGACACCTTACTCCGATGACCGAGATTTCATATTCGTGTACGTGTTTATTAAGGGGGATTAGCTCTCTCAGCAGCATCCTCGTCGCTGCTCGAGTTCATCGACAGCTCCCTCAAACAGCAGAGCCTTTTCCGTCAAATCCAGATGTAACCATTGCCATGCTATAAATGGTCCACTCCTAAGTGTCTCTGACTGAACTACTCTTTGTGATTCATTCATGCATGCCCTGCAGGTTTGTGTGTATGAGCATTCATTGTGTGTTCCGGTAGGTCAGATCAATACATCAGAAACTGGGATTTGGCTTCCTCATATCAGATACCGGCACCTATGATGTTATGGAGGTAAAAACATTTATTCATTAAAGGTTGTCCTGGCATGAAGAGTGGCTTGCCGTAAGATAATTTCAGATTCTTGTCTATAACTGAAAAGTCTACATATCCAGTGAAGGTCAAAATGCTGTTTCACAGACTTTGTCACCCTGACTAGAAACAGTGAAGGCTTGAAATTTCTTGCTCAGAAAATTGTCAGAGTTACAGAAACTGAATATCAGCACAAAATGTCTGCCCTCAGCAGTTTCAATATAAAAAGATTTATCTTCAGGCACCACATAGGTCAAACCAGTGTGAGTTTCTAATGTCCTCAGACTCCACTTGTTATATTTTAGGTAGTCTACTGTTTGGTCCATTACATTACATTTATGACACGTTCAGACAGCTACTGGTAGAGGACTTCAGTGGTTTTCCTTTAGGTTTAGATTAAACACACACACACATTTGATTTCAACAGTAGCCTTGAGAGACTACAGCCAAACTAGCAGCTCTGTCAAGCTGTATTAAGGCACAGCGGTGCTTTAAGCTAAATGCTACAGTAATGTCAACATGCTAACATGCTGATGTTTAGCTGGACTCATGTTTACCATGGTCAGTGTCGTAGATCAGGTCTAAGCATGCTAATATACGCTTATTGGATCGAAACACAAAGTACAGCTGGGGCTGATGGGAATGTCATTAGTTTTACAGGTTTTTAGTGATAAACCAAAGTAGTACTGGACAATTTAATATTTTAACTTTTAGATGAAAAGTTAAGGGATCACCAAAGTTGTTACAGTTCAGTTTTGAGAGGGACATGATTGTACCAAATTTTGTGCCAGTACCAAATTTTATGCTAATCCATCCAATAGTTGTTGAGACATTCCACTAAAAACTAAAAATGTCAACTTACTAGCACTAGATAAAAAGTCCATGGATTCATCTGCTGTGGACCTTGAATGCTAGGGCGTAACCATGCATTCTTTAGGGGGGTCGTGTCCCCCAAATACTGAGAAAATACCAATCTGACCCCCCCCCCAAAATATACAGTAGAAAATATGTTAAATATGTCCTCCTTCTATGAACCCTGTTAACAGATCTGTTTCTTGTTATTTCCTATTTATTTTCAATTTATTTCCATTTGTTAAGGAAAACATAAGTTGTTGACCCACCTCCCAATCGTGCACTTGGTTGTGCCAATGCTCTGTGCACCTCCCGGTCAAAAGAGCCAACGGAGGCAAAAGAGGCAGGCAGAAAGCGGACCAATGAGATGCGGGTTCGAGGTGAGCACCTAGACACTATATTACTCAAACAACACTCGCATAACAATATTGTTGGCAGCATGTCACGTGTTGTATCAAAGTTCATTATTTCAGAGTTTGTGCGGGCCAAGAAAAAAAGTTTGTAGAACTTGACTAGCAGCCAACCACCATATCGCTATCTGAAGTCTCTGTTTCTCTTTGGGTTACTTTGGGTTAAAACTAACATTAGTGATCCTGGAAGTTGTTATCACCTGTCTCTGTTAACACTGGGGTTTCCAGCTACGAGCGGAAGAGGCGGGTTGTTAACCGTTACGTTACAGGCTGCATAATCAGAACCATGAATGAAATATTGAGATGAGATAAAACGGTCGGGTTATAGACATGACACACACACACACATTCTTGTACTTCTATACTTGTGAGAACTTTCATTGACATAATGCATTCCCTAGCCCCTTACCCTGACCCAAACCATCACAACTAAATGCCTAAACCCAACCCTGACCCTAACCTAAATCTAATTCTAACCTGGACCTTAAAACCAAGTCTGAACCCTCAAAAAGCCCTTTGAAGGTCTGTCCCAAAGTGAGGACTGGCCAAAAATGTCCTCACTTTCCAAAAATGTCCTCACTTTCCAAAAATGTCACTCTGAAGGTCTAAAACTGAAATTGGTTCTCACAAAGATAGCAGTACAAGTACACACACGCACACTCTCTCTCTCTCTCTCTCTCTCTTTCTCTCACTCACCTACTCACTCACTCCCTCCCCACTCAATCCCCCCCAAAGTCTGAGTGAGGATTTTGCCCTTCCTTGAATGTCTGTGCAAAATGTCATGGCAGTTCATCCAATTCAGTCTGGACCAAAGTGGTGGACCCTCCAACTAACATTGCCGTCCGTAGAGCCGCTAGCGTGGCTAAAACCACAAACAGAAGAAGTGGTAAAACAAAAACTGAAAGTGAAGTGTTAAAGTGAAATGGTATCATCACAAAACCACTTAGTTTCACTCGTGCAATTTCTGGGTAGATATTAAGTGATTATCCATTAAATGATCCACAAAGAAATATCTCATTTAACAGGGTCCTAAACTACGTGGAACCATCTGATTCAAAAGCTGCAAAAAAAAAGTATTTCTCTCAGAAATGAATTTTACTCAAAAGCCCTAAAGCAAATAAGTATCACTGCCTTATTTTCTCATACAATCCCAAATGAAACCCTCTCCAACTTTTGCTATCAAAGCCAGGAGGGGTTGGCCTTGTGTGAGTGTGTGTGTGTGTGTGTGACCCTGTATTGTGAAAGGATGATGTGTGTTTTCTGTACAAGTTCACGCTCTGTGATTTCAGAACAGTCTTTGGGGCTTTGGTGTCCTCATCCTCAGATCCCGCAGCTGAACCTAATACAGGGGAGCGGTGTACGGAGGGAAGAGGGCAGGGAACAGAGCGTGAAGGAGCAAAGCAGGGCAGCACAGGGTGGAGGAGAGCAGGACGGATGAAAAGGAGAGTTTGAGCAGAGCAGAAAAGAATGGGGAGAGGCGGATAAAAAGAGAGTGAATGGCGGAAAACGGAAAAGACTGGAGAATAATATAGAATCGTCTATAAGCAACACTGTAGCGGAGAACAGAGTAAATGACACATTATTATTAGATAAATCAGCATAGTGCGGTATCCCAGGATGCCGCAGTCAACACTAATAATAGGCTGAGACATGCATCAGACAGGGTTCAGAGGTCACAAGGCCACCCTGGCTTTCATCATCCTGAATATTGGCTCTGGGCTGTACAGTGTCTGTGAAATGTCAAAGGGGGATGAAGCCGACTGGAGGAAAAATCCATGCACTTTGGAAACACTGTTTGGCTCCTGCGCTTTGTTTTCAGCGCACACAAGCGCACGCTCTCACACGCACACACACACACACACACACACACACACACACACACACACAAAAGCAGGACGTAGACCTGTTTCGACATTTTACCTGAAATAAATCGGTCTGAACTCTGCTTTCAGCTGGTATTGTGGGAGGCATCTGCTTTAATTTGCTATATGACTTTCCGTTAATGAAACGCTCCAGGAGATGCAGGGGTGAATTTCCTTGAACAGTGCAGAAAATCTGAACATGTACGGCCTCTTCAGTAAAGCTTCATGTTGAATTGTGTGTTGCGTATTGAACATCTGATGTTTTTGAGCCAGTATTGCCACAGCATGTTGTGTTGCAGAGTCTGAATCAGACAGCAGCATTAAGAGACCCATAAAGAGTCTGTGGAATTACTAAAAATATTAAATTCCCCACTGGCTGTTGTGTACACAGGCAGTCTGAGCCGAACAACATTGATTTAGTTAAGTCAAGTGAGTGAATTCACTATACTGCAGAAATAAAATGTGCCTTGTCCGTGCTTTACTTCTGCAGCTGTCAAATTCGAGTTGAGTTACATGACCAGAGAATGTATGAAAAACAGCTTTACGTGATATTGTGCTGTTGATAGACTCTGTGTATTTATTCTGTGTTTCTAAGGTTATTACAGACCCTCCTATGGTTGTGAGTGTCATACAGTTAGCGAGAGTGTAGACATAAAGTTAGAAGTCAAACGTGCAAAGAACATTTTCATGAAATACTTACAATGTATGTTTGCATTAATANTGTGTACATGATCATAACATTATCCAGATGTGCATCTGTGCAGGCATGTCTTCTCAACATCCAGCCCCTCTCTGTCATTTCTGTACTGACTGAGTGAACTCAGTTTTGCTTCTGGCTGCCTGGAAAATAATCCAACAAAGTTAATTTCAATTCAGTGTGAGGATCACACTTATGTTGTTCATCCTACTAACTACAATGTAACTCAAGTTGAGAGACAAACTGGCTGGACAACCCTATCACCAAACAAGAAAAAACCTGTATTACATTCAATTATAATGTTAGTTGTGCCAACGTTTTAAAGATTCTATGCTATGCTTAAGGTTAGAATAGAATGTCGTTAAAGCAAATAAACTATGGTTAAGGTGTGGTTTGGGAAAGATTATGGTCAACTAAAAGCCAAACGTCAAGTGCAGGTCCATGACAGGATATGAACTTCGGCCAAGTGCATGAAAGTCAGACCTGCTACACACCCATCCACCACCCCGACATCCACACCCTTACTCCACCTTGCTATGTAAAGGCAAACCCCTAGGAACAGTGCTGGGCTGTGAGGTGATTTAAAAGTAATAGAACTTTACTAAGCTCTAATTAGCAAATAGCCAAACTCAATTTGTATTAAGGACTGTTTCATTTTTATTTTTTCAAAACCAGAGAAACCCAGAGGATCAGCATGTGTGCCTCATTACATTGAAATGAATGAGGCACTATCTTGGAACACCAGTTCTATTAATACACCTATGCGTCCAGGGCACACTACATCTGCACTGGTGCTGAACATTTACATTGGATGTAAATCATGAGGTGCGGAACCATCCAGAAACTCCTAGAGATGCAGGGATGTTAGACAGGGATGTGAAACCTGGACAAGGTGTTTACATGTCACAGTATTCCAGTTTCTATCAGAGTGCTCCAGCTTGTATGGGTTTCTCAAAACCAGAATAAGGACTTATCCAGAATATGATGTTAACCCTTTAGGTCCAATATGACAGCTCATTATAGAACAGTAATCCAATGAATCAGTGACATCAGTGGGGTTTTGGTGAAACTGACAGAAACTATGGGCTTACAGTTACAGCCTCATAACCAATAAGTAAAATAAGATTTACTCAAAGTAACTTTTACTCAGGTTTTACTCAAATCGAACCATGTCACTAATCTTTCTGACCTCATAGGGGTCAATGGTCAGCTCCTAGAATGTGAATTATTTACAAAAGCATCATAACTAATAAATAACACAGGCCGCTGAGACTGATGCACAAATACATAACAAAAAAAAATCAATCATAACCGGGATACTAGCGTGCATGCAAACACACTCATCGTTGCACTATTCTATGGATCCATATTGAAGCCAACTCTCTCCAGAAATCACAAGCAGCTGCTGATGCCTGTCAGGCAGCAGTTTAGTTTGTATTCCTCCAGAGTTCTGCTCTCCTGTTGTATTCCTGTCTCCGAGGCCCAGGTATGGAGGGACTGAGGATTTAGCGATGATCAAACTCACTGGACTGGACAGGAATAACACAACAGGACAGGCTCTCTGACTCCTCCATCTACTGTCGAGATGATTTGACCATCTGGGGTGCTGGGGCCGTGGAATGAAATAATGACCCGGAGAATAGCCGATGGAGGATAGGGGGTGATGGAGGAGGCAGCAGAGGTGTGATGGGTTGGTGGAGGTGTAGACAGCATGGTCGTTTTTCTGTTTCTCAGGCATCTGATTCCCTCGTGTAATGTGGACACAATTAGGAAGAGCAGCCTTATCCCATCCTACAGGATGAAAGAGATGAGAGTGCCCTCCTCAGCCAGCAATGCTCCTTTTTCTTTACATCTAACCTTCACCTTTTCTCCACCTTTCTCCGTTTTCTAACCCGTCATCTGCTTCTGTTCTTTCTTCTTGGGCCCTTACTCAAACCTTTTATTTTTACCTGCTTTCTCTGTGTCTTATCTCCTTTGCCCTCGCAACAGTCACCCTAAATCCTCTGTGTTCATTTCTTTCATCCGCTTCGGCTCTGACAACCATAAATATTCATCCGTCCAGCATTTATTTTAATAATGTGATTCTTATATGCATGTCCATGTTCACATGCTCATCATATGCTCATCTTTCATGTTCATTTACATTTACATACTACAGCAGCTGTTTCTCCTCACTGTTCATGCTTTGATTGTACCCTACTTGATGCATTGCTTCTGGGTCTTCCGGATCTGCATTGCTGTTGTAAGACTTTTCAAATAAGCGGAGCCGTTTTGCAAACATATTCCCAGTGGGACTTATGTGTGTGACACCAGTATTCCCTTCTTCCATCTTGGAGCAAAAAGCCGAGCATACAAGATTCTTGATCCACAAAAAAAGAGTCAGTGGAGCAGAGCTGCGCAGTAGGTGTACAGGTTGTAAATGTGGCAAAAAAAATGATACCTTGTCGCTTCTTCATTTGTCATTTAGTTAATGCTTTTTGAATTCCAGTGCAGGTGAACCAAAAAGCAATCGTTTCTTTTGCCTCTCTGCTGCATTTCACCCTCTCTCCTCGTTGCCACTGTATCCCTCCCGCTCCCTCCATCTCCCTGACCGCCGCATGGGTTGTGACACCGTGACAAGAGCGCCATTTGACAAGGCTCCTTTTCAGCCCGGAACACAACAGTGAGGGTCTATTGCTTTCTCACAGTCTTCCCTCTTCACTCCTTTTTTCTCTTCCTCTGCCCTTCTGCGATAGAGAGATAAGTGACGCACTTTTTTTAACTCGGCCTTCTACCTGCTCTTTCATTTGGCAGGTACAACACACTGCCTCTTTCAGTTAATATGTATGAAGCGGGAGCTCTTGTTAATAAAATGTAGCGTACAAACAATATGCAATATTCTTTCAGCAGTCGTCCGCTGCTCGCGTGAATAGGGAAGTTGTTTTCATGACCAGTTCACTGCACAAATGTGCGGCGCACATTGATTTTAATGCTGATGATAACCCTGGTACATTAATGTAATGAAACAGCAAACAGCCTTTTAGCCCTGAAGAAAATAATTCTTCTTTTGCCTCTATTGTTTCCAGATAGGATTATTTAGCTGTAAAATCAAAAGAGGCCAACCGCAGTGCTTGGGTGAGCTGAGCTAAAGTCTATAATTACCCAAGAGGAATAGGGGGAGAGGAGAGAGGTGGTCATTTAGATGGGATGTTAATTGTAATTACTGTTCTGGTGGGATGTCGCCATAGCAACCTTAGCCACCGTTGGTCTCGACCTGACCATGGAGACTGTGTGTGTGTATGAGTGTGTGCAACAAAGTAGGAGACTCAGATGTCCACAAACTAACAGCAGAGTTCATTTTCAACATCCAGCTCATGCACTCCTCTTTCAGGCACCTCTCCAGGACATCCCTCTCTCACTCCTCCATCCCTCATGTCTTCTCTGTCCCTCTCACTCCTGCGCCCTCTGTCCCTCATCCCTTATTTTTTTCCCCCCACCCTCCTCTCATGCTTCCATCTCTCTTGGACTCTCCTACTTCTCTTCCACACTCATGTAGCCCCTTCACCTCCTCCTCCCATCCATTTCTTTTTTTTCCCTCCTTTCGTCGCTCCCTCGTCCACCCTGGCCCAGTGTTTTGCTTTCTGCTCCGCTGCTTCCTCCTCTCATGTCAGTCGTTAATCATACGCAAGTAGTTCATGAACAGAGTGTACTTACTTGGTTTCTGTTTACGACATATCATCCAAAGGCTCTTCTATTTTCCACATTTAGCACGTAGCTGTGTGTGTGTACGTGTGTGTTTTTGGCTCCTGGGGAGGAGGTCTTTGGTTGAGAACTGTACCTGTGATTCATGCCATGCAAAAATAGCTCATAAAGGAAGTAAGGCAAGCTGGGAGCTCGGCACAACACCAGGACTGTGGTCAATTCAATAAGAGTTAATCACTATTTACTGATTTTGGTTTGCATTAAGGGTATTGCATTTCTTCTTTGCACAAACATGTTTTTCTGGGGCTGACGTTCGTGGTCAGTGGTGAATGTGTGTGTGTGTGTGCAGTTGTAATGCTATGTTGTAAGCAGGATTGCGTTATCTTTGTTCTCTTTACACTCTGTCCAGCGGATTAATGAGGCCACCTATTACAACTTGGTCCATGACATCAGACTCTGAGCCTGGGTGGACACACACTCATGTCTGTGTCTGTCTTTCCCTCTCACGCACACACACGAAACTCTGATCCAAGTTTTAACATGGGAGACTGATTTCAGTGGCGATGATCTGGTGTGGTTATAAAAAGCATCTTAAATGGACCGTACAAACCCCGCCAAACAAACATATTTGACTCTCACAAATGTTATCTCGTTGCCCAGCAGTTTCTGTTTACTGCTTTATGCTTGCTTGCTGTGTTTGCGGTGCGACGTGGAGCGGCCAGTGGTTAGGACTGTGTGTGGCTCTAGTGTACACTAGATAGCCTGGTCATTGAGGTTTCCAGTGACACACATATTAGCTTTGCGAGTCCTGCCACTCGACTGTGGCTAAATATTCTGTGCTGTGTCTCTGTTCCAGCGTATTTGTATTATCAAGCAATAAGACACAAGGGGTCAGTCAACTGTGATTAAAAGTTCAAAGAGGCTAAGCTGGAGGCTCAGATTAGAACCTTTTTTGAGTAAAAAACTCCACGCTCAACCCCCATTCATTACTATAGTAGAGCAGATGGATAAATTAAGATGACCCCTATGGTCTACTGAATAATACGAACTGAGAGATGAAAGCCTTCCTGACAGACCTGGTAAATGAGGGCTCGCTGTAATCTAAACGTGTGCTGGTAAATGCAGGCCAGCTAACAAACAGCCATCGGGGCAGCTATTAGAGGAAGGGCAGCAACCTAATACAGGGTATTAATTTTTGCTTATTTTATCCGTCAAGCCACAAGTGAATGGTAAGTTAATCACGCATATCAAGTTGGAAAGTGAGTAAGTAAACACACAGCTAATAATTAGTGATGTTAGATAGATACAAATAGGTAGTTAAGGAGCGGTTTTACAATTAACTCCATGATATGTACTCCACCAGCAGGATGGCGGAGTGACTAGCAGAATAAAAGAAGACCAGCGTCTCACTTCCTGAAGCCAGATGTGAGAAACTCTTTGCAACAATAGTCGTGGCAGCAGTACTAATCCTAAATGAATGTCATGAATATTCCTCAGAGGAAAGATTAAGATTTTGAAGGACCAGTTTGAATGCTGGAGAAACCAAGATCTAGTTATAGGATGAGAGTAGGATAAGATTGGGAAAAGGGCAGAGGAAGGGTTGACGCGAGGTCTGACCTTAAGATATTGAAGCTTGGACCCGAAGGGGCAAGGCTGAGATTGGATGCAAACAGCAACCACAGAGCGAGCACAGAAAGAAAAGAGAGGCTGTCTAGAGATCCGAATAAAACATGATATCAGTTCATCTCTGGGCAGATTTAAATTGCCAGAAAAATTTAGTAAATCTAAAAGAGGTCAATGACTTTTTAGTGGCCACAATATATTGAATATTTAATATAAAAATAGTAAATGTGAAATTTAACTGACTGAAATGGCTTAATTATACTCTATTCATTTTGTGATGATAGAAGATGGACACATTAGAGGCTGACACTGAGGCCAAGAGCACCAAAATGTCATACCAGATAATCCACGCTTAAAATCTGAAAGGAAAACTACCACAGAAGAGGAATACACCTTCACCAGAGCCCAAAGCGAGTTTCTTCCTCGCACTGCTCTTTGACTGTACTGACGCATGTCAGGGTCATGATTAATGAAATGATTAATCATGTACCTGTCCAAAAAAAAAGCAACATTGGCTTCACTAGAAAGTCCTTGGTCCATCTTCAAAGCAGCCCATCTTAAATAAGACCACACCAACGTTCACACACATTTTTTCCTATTTTCGTCTTTCCTTTTGTTTTCTCTTTTAAGTCTAGGTCTCAGACTCTCCATTTTTGTTTGCCAGTTGACTATAACAATGATTGTCCATACCAATCCTGCTGGAAGCAGTACTTTTTGAGTTTCCCAGGCAACACTGCCCCCAACAACCTTTACCATAGGGTTAAGGTTGGGGCCATAGTGGGATTACAGTGTAAGGATCTCAGCAAAAATTGGATTTGTTAACATCCTGAGGGGAAAGTCTGCTGAGGAAACAGCATTGACAATGGGGGGGGGGAGGGGCTACATACATTTTTACTGTATGAAACAACATTTAAAACTTGATTTGATGATTAAGTAGTGTACATGTGTAACCTACATCCTATAAAAATACGTATTATTTCACCTTGACCGATACCAAATTGCTGTATGGTTCTTTAAACCTGTAGCCATTACGCAAGATAATGAGTATTTGTCTCACTAAATAAATGCACTCTGGATACATATTTTCAGTTTTCCCTCTCATTTCAATTACAGCCAATGTCCTCCTAGAAAACAGTGATTCAATAACAATTGTATTCAACAATACATTGCGAAACTCATGTAATTAGAATTTCTATCATGAAGATCCATCACAGCATCTCCAGTAAAGAACTGAACCTGCACAGACGGGAAGAGGAAAAAGTAAATCCGACCACTAAATTCAGGAGTCCATCTTATGCTAAACAAAGACCACTGGTGAGGATGAATGGGGAAAGCCGTAAAAACATCTGTCAGCTTGCGCTCTGACCTCCGACTTTGATCTGATGAACTGTGTTGCCTGGTGAGAGTCAGTGGAGAAAAAAAAGTGTCGGTGAGAGAAGCTTTTCGCCTTTCAGGATGCCAACACAAGACAGAAAAAGGAAAAAAGACTCAAAGGAACAAATCAAATATCTTTCATTGACTCCTTTCTACAGTATTTTCTCGAGCTCATTCAAATTAAACTCAAGAAACTCATGATGACCCAAACCTCTGAGTAACCCCGGTGATCAGTAGGCCATGAAAGTGAGATCTCAATGACAGGACAGAGTTGGGACATCAACAGGGGAGGATTTCCAGCTGGGAAAAGAGGAGCAGCTGGTTGGACTGGGAAGGCAGCAACTGGCAGTGTGGCAAACAGTAGCAAAAAACAGACAGAGGTGTACCCAGAGAAGATGATGAAGGGATCTAATGAGAGACTACATGGTAGCCATGAGGGAATACTCAATGCCTGACAAGCCAGTTAAAGGTTCCAACATGGCAGATGAAATGTAAGTCAGAACAAGTGAATTTAGAAAAATAAAGGTAAATCTAGTAGAAGTGTTGCAGATTAGCAGGACAACGGATTGGATGGTACTTTCAGGAATCACCCAAACAATGCTCACCAATTTCAGCTGCAGATTCAGGGGCTGGACCAGGATCTGGGGAGCATAGGATTGTGTTTAATTAACAAAGCGAGATAAGCATATCCCTTTAGCAAATAAAAGAGTCACTTAAAGGTGTAGTCTACGATTCTAATCCAAAATAGTTTTTGTCAAATTCAGTGGATATCTCCTCACGGTCCGCTAGCTTTCCATTCTGTGTGTGCTCTGACAAAAAAGTCTGGTGTTCATACACAGCCCTGGCTCTGTAAACGGGAAACAAACAGAGTGGCTCTGGTAGAGCCACCGACCCAGGTCATCAAATACCGACGCTTTAGCCGCATTTCCACTAAACACTTCGGTATAATATGGCACAACACGTGCTCGTGCACAGGACAAACTAACGCTGTGCGCTACTCGCGCAAGTCTGAAGGAGCACTAAAGAGAGGGGTGTATTTGTTTACCTGTTCAGTTCAAATATCAACAGGCTTTCTCCAGAATCATAGACTACACCTTTAAAGGACCAGTGTGTGGGATTTAGTGGCATCTAGCGGTGAGGTTGAGGATTGCAACCAACTGAATACCCCTCCTCTCACCCCTCCCTTTCCAACAGTGTAGGAGAACCTACAGTTGCTGCCACTTCAACGTAAAAACGCAAAAGGCCCTCTCTAGAGCCAGTGGTTGCTTTGTCTGTTCTGGGCTACTGTAGAAACATGGCGGTGCAACATGGCGGGCTCCGTGAAAGAGGACCTGCTCCCTATGAAGATGTGTATGTAGGCTCACTCTAAGCTAACGTAAACACAACGATTCTCAGTTTCAGGTGATTATACACTAATGAAAACATAATTATGAATATTATATTCCATTTCTGCCAATAAATCCCCCTAAATCCTACACACACTGGTCCTTTAAGACTGCTGCCTTAACTTGCAAATTTGATCCCTTTAAACTGGGATGATTTTGACTCCGAATGAGCTTTAGTCAGGGAGAAGTTACTGGCAAAGTGTAACTATGGTGACCAAATTGACAGCAGCATATAAACAGAGGAGAGACACTGCAAAGAACTCTGGACCCTTAGAAATCGGTTCTCTGACAAAAAAAACAGAAAGCACCGGCTACCTTGGCTGAATTTCAGTACAAGCTTTGTTAGTGGCTGCTGCAGACTGAATGAAATCTTTGTATTAAGAGCTCTGGGCTACCTTGAGTCAGTCACAGACTTTCTACCAGCTATCTCTGTGGAGAAAAGAAAAGCCATGGGATGACAAAGACAGATCAGGCGGCGATAGAAAAGAGGAGTCTGTGAACATCTGTGTTTATGTCCATAGTAATGTGCATGTGTTCAGTGCTTCCGTCTGTGTAATCAGCATGACGCCAGGTAATGTGTGAGACCAAGGTTAGAGTTTGTGAAAAAGCTGGACTTTCTTCTATCATTTGTGTTCTCTTCCTTAAAACAGCCCTCTCTCACTAGAATATCACAATTGTTTATCTGTGTGTGTATATGCGTATGTGCATGTGTCTTTATGTGTGTGCATATGTGCACTAAGGTCCACCAACGTTTGACTGACCAGCGGCTTCTTCTAGCCCGTGAAGGTCTGCTGCCGGTGTCACGCCATATAGATTTTCATTTGGGACACTCGGTGCTGCAGAGGAGGAGGACACTGCTCCTGTCACGTCCAATCAGCTCGCCTGTTCTTCTTTATCTACCTCCCCCCCACCCCCTTCTGTCTGCCTCAGCCCATGACCTGGCATCCACCCTCCACCCAGCTGCACTCAAACCCCTACATCTTGGCTTAACTTTGAGTCAAATCCTACTTGATGTCAAGGAACGGTATTGTTTCAGATCACAGCGATGAAAGTCATCCTGTCGAGGAACGTGACTGTGGCCTGTACGGACTCCCGAATTAAACATCTATCCTATCCTATCCTATCTTGTCCACCAATCTAAAGATCTCATCTTTCATTTGATCCAGCATGTATTGATTGGTGGGCAGTGTGGTGTGTCAAAGTGGAGAAGAAGGGGAGACGAGGCTGAGGTGTGTAAACGTCATCTAGTTTTTGTCTTCATTTCAAAACCTACATGCAAACAGGAAAAACCACACACCTGCAAACACATATGCAAACTCTTTCTGTCTCTTCTCCTGTTCTTTATCTTTTTGTCTCTCTTTTGCCCTCCAACTCCCCACTTATCCATACAAACCCCTCCACCCGCCCCACATCTCCAGGCTGAGGAAGTAACATAGCATGTTTCTGTCATTTCCTCGGCCTCTGGTCCCCGAGCCATTTGAGAAGGGATCAATACCAAACATTAATGTCTGCTGCTCCCCAATCACAGCTCCACTGGTGGGAGATGAAGCGGAGAAACAGACTGTGAAGCTCCCCCTCTTTTTGCCTCCTTTCCTCTGTCTTACTTGCACTCTTATTCTCACTCCTCGTCGTCCTTCGCGACCAGGCTGACACCTAGCGCGTGTGTGCTGAAAGCAGCCGTCCTTTGTGGAGCCAGAAAATGTCCATGTGTTTTAGTGTCCTTTGAAAAGCAGCCAATACCCTACACTGGCAATAAGTTGCCTTTGATGTTGTGTTCACGTTTCATATTCATATTTTCCGTCTCATGTCAAGTTTTGATGTTTCTGCAGAGACGCCGCACTTGATGTCTGCCTCTCCCTTTCCATTTCCATTACATTGCACTAACCATGCTTGCATGAGAGCTGCGCGTTAATGAATAAATGAATTAATTAGATCTTGTTTGATCCACCATCATCATCAGGCGTCTCTCCCCCTTGGTAATGACCTCAATAATGGTGCTGACTTTAATGGGATTTTAATTGATTTAGCTGCTTTAGTTTTCTGGCGCGCGTGTATCCTGCACTGCTCAGACAGAGGTGAGCGGAGGAGATGATCCTTAACTGCTCAAAGCATTTTCCGTCGTGTCCTCTTTTTGCAACATGGTTCTAAACTGTAAAATATCAAATCGAATCAAATCAAACCAGCCTTTTTATATAGCACCATTCACGCAAAATTGCTCTACAAAGTAATTCTGATTAGATTGACTATATAAATGGAAGGCTGAAAAGATATTTCACAAGGTTTTATTTGAAACTGTTGACACACTCAGAGTCCTCTGGCAGGCTGCTCCAGAGGTGAGGACCAAAGACACTAAACCTGCCTCTCCGTTGGTCTTACCACAGGTCGGTGCGTCATCAGACATGCGTTCAGGCAGTAATTCATGACTTGAAAACCAAGAGCAGGATTGTAAAGGCTATTATAAAACTAAAACATGTGCATTTATCATTCATTGTTCACTTGCGATTTTCTTCAACTCGCTCTGTGTTACTGTGAGAAGAAATAGATCATTTATGAGACATGCCACAAGAGCACAAACACGACATACAATCCTGGAATACATCTTAGAAGAGTTCCCTATGTATCATCCCCACTTTTGTACCATCCATCAGCTGAAAATAAAACATGAGGAAACTCTCTTGGGTAGAATGAAGGAGGTTAGTGCAAACAGAAAATGCATTCTTTCATTTGCATCCTGACCCAACAACTTTTTAAACTACATTTTTTATGCAAAAATGTAATTAATCTCCGATTTTGGTGGACCTACATCAGTTCCTTCATCCACTTAGGGTGGAAGCCTTTGGCAAAACCGCAGATTACTACATTTTTCCGCCATAAAACACGAGAAACACTCAAATTTTATGTTGCAAAACTATCTGGCAACACAGGACACATCCAATACTTCAAAAATCTGACCATTCAAACATTTATTGTTAAATCCTGAATTGTGGGAAATTTCTGTCGATGTGCTGCAACACTAAAATAAGCTGTACAGTAAGAGTAGATACCCATCCAGATTCAGCTGGAAAAGAAAACTGACTTCCACATTATACTCTCACTCTTTCCTTTATAATTGCCTGTGACAGTTTTGCGGTTGTTGTCCATGTGTCATTAGTCCAGGCGCCTCCGCTGATAAGCTTCTGAGTGCAGATAGCTAGTAATGTTCCAGCCCCTGTCATAAATAAAGTACATTACCACTGCAGCTGCACTGTAATAACCTCCTCTCTGCTGTGCTCCCCTGCTCTCATCATCCTGCTGACCATGGAGGTGAAGTGGGTTACACAGTTTCGTGTGTATGTGTGTGTTTGTGTGCCTGCATCCTCCTCTTAGTATTCAATTTGTGCAAGTCGGAAGTTCTAAGTGTTCTAAGTGCAACATTACTCCATTATATATGATAACTAGTGTTATCGACTAGCATTCTCATTTTCAATCATTCTCTCGCTCTCCTTTAATTTGATGTTCAGGTGACTATCTAAATGGTCATTCAATGTCATATTTGTCACTAGAAGTACCATAATATTTATCTAGAATAGTTCACAGCTGATACTGTGTATTTCACTGAAAAACCTAATGTCGTTTTATGTCATTTTATAATGCAAGTGTTTTGTTTGCAGTTCACACAGCACTGAAAGATTGCATTTGAAAATTGAACAGCAACTTGCCTATCAGACACAATGAAATATTCCCTGTGAAAACTATCAACAGTGTCTTGTTTTCAACATTAACGTGGTGGATTGTAATGTGTTTTAGCCTGCCTCGGACACCTGCAATGCCGTATCAAATGAGATAGCGTGTTTAAAGCGATTTCCAGACACATAATCTAATCTGAAGTTAGATAACGTTGACGCACATCCACCACTCCTTGCGTCTCGCTATATTTTATTGGAAAATCACACTGCCTCCAAAGAGGGGAATTAAATAAACGAGAATGTTCTGAGCTCTGGTTTCACACTGATGCTACATGAGCTCGGATAAACTGAATAGTTTAGCTAACGGAGAATGACCATCACACTTTAGTTGTGTCCGAAATGACTACCACTGCACTTCTTATATTATAGACACTAAATAGTGAGCAGTGAATCAAGTTTTCGGAGATTATTGGGAAATCATAATACTTTCAAACTAGGGGACAAACATGAGTTTGAGCTCTGGCTGCTGGTTTTTAAACCTCGCTACATAAGCGGCTAAAGTGACTAGCGTGGTTTAGCTAACGTGTCTGAAATAGCTTCCTCCTTCACTACTCACTGTGTAATAGACAAATAGATAAATAGTTTTCTCACTAGTGAGCAGCAAATCATTAATCATCGCTGACAGCTGTAGAGTCATTTTTGCACCTAAAAAACACAGGAATTTGTGCAATTTTTAGCAGAAAGTAGTGTAGCCTACATGACATGGACACAGAGCGTACATTAACATACAGAATTCGGCGCTCAAATAAAATGGCGGATAGCAAATACTATGTAGTAAATCAGGATTTTGGACACCGTGTTTGTTAAAAGCTCAGTTGAGGGCGCCCAGATAGCTCACTGGGTTGAGCGGGTGCCCATGTAGCAAGGGCTGCAGCTCTTGCGCGGTTGACCTGTGTTCAACTCTGGCCCGTGGTCATTTGCTGCATGTAGTCCCCCACTCTTTCTCCCATTTCCTATCTATTCTCCAGCTTTCCTAATAATAAAAGGCAAAAAAGAAAATATATTTTTTAAAAAAAGCTCAGTTGAATTTATGTTTTGCATGTGCCAATTGTTCACTGTAATTAGCCTTTAGCCTTTAGATTAAAAGATTGTTATTATTTTTGTTCACTGGATGTACTGAACTGAACGGCCAGTACCACTACTACCCTTGTATGTCGCAGTGATTGTGTTGTTTCTGCATGTGTGTGCACCATTGGGGATGAGAAGCCATTGCATCCTCTCCTCCATGCTAATGCTCTGACCACGGCCTTGGCTCTCTACGCCGTTCTCGGGCAGCCGGCCGACCGGAAGACAGGATCAAACGCAGGAGGAGGAGATCTCTGTGACTGGAGTCAGACGCTCTTTCATCTCTCCTCTGCCATGCCAGCACACACTCTAATGCTTCATTTTCCCCACGCACAGGGGAGGGAGTCTCCACAAAGAGAGCTTTCTGAGTGAACTCTCTCAGTGTCTGTCTCTCTTTTTCAATTCTGTTTCAAACTGATTCATCCTTGATAGAAATACAGATCAAGATAAACTTAGTTATGCATTTCAATTTTTATATTCATCCCTTCTCCCTGATGTGGGAATGAGTAAATATGTGTGTTTATTTCTGCTTTTCCTCTCAAGAGATCTCAGAGCTCTTGCAGACTGTGATTGCACAGTGCAATGAATAGCCTTGTATAAAAGGATTATTCCCCATGTGAGGTAATGGGGCTAGTAGACGTTATGTTTACAACGTATGGCTTCAGCAGCAGTATTTTTGGGAGTGTTATGTCAGCTGTAATGGGAGGATATTAATTAGGAATTAATCATTTTCCAAAGTTGATTAGCTACACACAACTTATTTGGATAATAACCGCCTTCAAGGTCAGCTGAATGAGATCTGGTTTTCTTTGTGTGTAGGTTACCTGCTCCAGTAGGGTTTGCCGCCCACTGCTTTCCATTTCACAGCCTTTCAGACCTGAGAATGAGAAAAAAATGTGTGTCAGCTTCCGCTCGATCTGAAGCCCTCTGAATGTCGTGCTGTATAGATAGATAGATCTCCTGTGTTTAGTAGGCCTTGCTGGAAAGCTGCTAACTATTTCTGCAAGTTTAGGGAAGAGAGAGTAAAGAGAAAGTGCAAAAGATTAGGATCAACGGAGCGTTTAGACCCCCTGGATTATCAAATTAGTTTTACAGAAAGTCTGAACACCCAGGTTAGTAAAACTGACCTCCAGAGGTGGCCGACTTCACAGATTGTTATGAAAACCTGGATTATCCACTTTGATGCTACTTACTATGATGCATACCATTCATTTACATCATATAGATTGACATTGGACTAAAGAGGCAAGTAAAGTCCTCGATATTAAATTGCCTTGAGTAAATTTAGTCTGAGCCCACTATTTCAGATCTGCAGACATTCGGGATTTCATTATGCTGAATTAGCAGCCTAGAAGGAGATGTGTAAAATTTGAATATCCTCATTAACAAAGAAATTGGAAAAGCCTCTTTCAGCAAGAGAAGCTTGGCAAGGGAAGTGGAAGAATAAATGATATAGGAGAGAGAGAGAGAGAGAGCATATTTCTGACTATGAGACGACTGCATAGTCACACAGCTACATCTTACCTGTTCTGTTTAAATTATGCATTCACATCTTGACAGGCTAGAGTAGAGGAGAGACTCTCATTGATATCTCTTAAACGCAAATATGGCACAAGTCTTTTTTCCTCGATGAAAGTCAATAAGCCTCCAGTGAATCTGGCAGGAAGTTAAGCACCTCTCGGCAACAATCCTTGACGTCTGACCTGTAACTGCGCTCCGGGTTTGAAAAGATGCTTCTCGTACAGTAATTTCTTTCAGTATTCACTTCTGACATTGAAAACATCATGAAAAAGACATTCAAGATTTACTGCAAAATATGAACTAGATGTCCCCGTGTTTTGTGACGTGTTTGGTATTATCGTGCATCCACATTGAGTTTACTCTTTGGATGAAGTCTGAGAATATGTGAAATTCAAACTGTATTGGAAAGCATTGTGATCATGGCCGGGCCGTTGATAGGTTTACTAATAATCCTGCCACAATGGGATTTTTCTTCTATCATTCAATAATTCACGAATAAATATTTGATTTGTTGTCCCCGCGTTTGAATGAGATGAAAGCCGGCTGGCTGACTGGTTACACTGGTGGCAGGCTGGCTACTCACAAGATGACTGATTTGTTGGCTGACCAGCTGGTTAGTTAGTATGCTGGTATTGTCTGTTGATATGCGGTTGGCTGAGTGACTTTGCATTGTGTCTGTAGGCCCACAGTGCTGTATATGAAAGAGTGCAGTGAGGTTGGTGTAGAGGCTAGCAGAGCAGAGAACTCCCCGAGGGGCTTCTTGCAGATAATCCTGAGAAGCCGCAGCTCTTGTGATAATTTGGACTGGAGGCTGAATAAGAGCGCTACAGTGAGCCTCTGCTTGTAGACCTCCGACACTGACACCCAGTGACCCTGGAGCACACAATAACCTTATCCTGATGGAGGGAAAAGACAGGGGGAAAGGATGACATAAAGAAGGTTAGACTGATGAAGAGACAGATGGAGGTGGGGGAAAGACAATCTGTGGGATAAATTATTTGATAATAAAGCTCTGATATATTTCAGAATTGGCAGAAATCTTACACATCACACTGAAAGATGGCAGTTCTTGTGAATGCAAAAGCCCACTGAATTACTGTAAACAGCCAGCATTGATAGAAAATGTACTTGTGTACGTGTGCATGCGTGCACATGCAGACGTGGCAAAAAGAAAAATCTCTCCGCAGTCCCATTTCATCCCAGTGAGTGGCCTCTCCTCTCTGCTCCCTGGTGTTCACAGATGCCTGTCACGTCACCATGAAAGAGAGGGGGAGAGCCTGACACAGATTCACCCCCCTCCCCCAGACGGAGAGACAGGCGGATTGAGAGGTGTAGCTGATCCCTGAGAAGCACTGCAGGCTTAATATCCCCTCTATATCCTCTCTTCGCACCGTCTGGTACCATGAGGCTCGGGACTGACGTCAGTGTTATTTCTGTCCATCTCTTGGTCAGGGAGGGGTCACCATCTCTAATGCATTATTCACACAAGCAGCATTAACCTAGACAGATCTTATCTCGATAGGGCAAAGCGACTATCCCCCCTGGCTCTGTGGCTGAATAAACACGAAAAGCATACAATAGCTGTAGCTTCACCCTCTTTGATTAATACTGCTGATTTGAGTCACATGGGGACTTGTTTGTCCTGGTATGTTATTATTTTGGAATATGGATCTGTTCTTTGTTAAAACATGTGTTGATGGAATTTGTCTTCACTTTTTTGTGGCCCTGTATATGTATATATTTTGGATTGCTAAGTAATGGACAACAGTGGTTATGCACCACAATGGTTCCTCCTTGCGCGAAGGGAATCTGACAGGAAAGACAGAACTCGTGGGAAACACACAGGCTCTTAAATATGCATGTCTTGAATGGTCCTAAACATAATGTCGAGTTATTCAGCGGTGGTTTTCTGACTGAAGTTTTGAATGTCAACAGCTGTCATGCGGCACACATTGTTAGATAAGCCGCCTTTTCTACAGTGGATCCATGGGAAGTTGAACCACACGCACACACTTATTGAATGCAAAATAAAACACTTTCTTTCTGTCATTAAATACAATACTCAGTCACGCATGGTTAATTGTGCTGAAGTTCTTATATTATCCCCTCTTCCTGCCCCTGATGACAGTGATAGTGAGCTGCCACCCTCCACTATAAGACTATCTGTTCTCCTCACCACGGCTATCTAACAGCCTGTGTGGACAAAGACCTACTCCCATAAAGCCTTGTGGGTAATTCAGTTATGCTGCTGATGCCTGCCGTATCAGAGCACTCAGAAAAGAAGCACGGGAATATATAGAAAATTTCCCTGATTACTGACATGAAAAGACACATTTAGAAAAGCTTGACTGTTTTCACCTTGGATATACAATTCCATTTTGTACTGTAGGTTTCAACACAACAAAAAAAGGTGCTTTTATTTTGGTGTCTGGAATCATGATATGCCATTTAAAGACATCTTTGATTTAGATTCATATTGTCAGACGTGGATGTAGACACGATTTGCATTCCAGCTGGATCCTGAGATGTGGAGAAAACTAGAGCGAAGACCACTCTCCCCCCTCTCCCTCTCTCTCTGTCTCTCTCTCTCTCTCTCTGTCAGATCCAGCTATTAGCAGCAAATGTTGCTCTTCCTTCCCAAACACAGCAGCGATTGCCCCTGGAGGTCCTCTGTGATCCTCTCAGAGAGGGAGAGCTCGATGTAAGTTCAATAAAAGTGGCTCATCTCAGTTTTGCCTTTGAACTGAAGTTTAAGCTGTCCCAGCATTCAAAGATTTACAAAAACAAAACAATGATAACATGAGTTGTATAAATTCATGTCAGTTTCTTGAAGCCGATGATTTGATTTGTTCTTCTATTATGGAGGTAATAATTTTGACCCCTACTACTATTTTTATTCATTTGACTGCAGGGATGAAGAACTCTAAAACAAATAAAAACATATTTCGGTGATCTATATTAGATTTTGCTGGTTATTCAAACCTACCTTTCAGCCATATATATGATCACAGTGATTTCACAGTAACAAGGAGGTTCATCAGATTTGCTCAACAGTGACTCTCAGAGATTTCTTTTTCTTTTACTCTTTCCATTTGGTTATTTATTCAGTGTGCAGAGAATGACAACCCTCCCCCAAGACCCTTTACAGTATGAGAAGATCCAGTAAATCTTATGTTACCTCTTAATGAACTCATTTTTATCTCATACTATAGGTGTCATATATTGATTGGTTTTTTTTCTCTTTTAATTGATTTAGACCCAAATTTCTCCCAAGGAGGACTCCAGCTGTAGTGTCTCAATTTTTAGGAGATGTAACACAGACAAAACTGATCTAGTAACAAGCGGATCCAATTAATCTCTCAATAGCAAAAAAAAAAAAAGCATCATCATGAGCAACAGATTTTTCCCTGTGGGGTGAGCAGTTGGAAGACAGAAAGAAAACAGACAGTTTGCAGACAACAGCTTACAGTCCAAGCAGTAAGGCAAAAGTCAGTGTCTTGGCAGCGTCTCTCAGCGGCTGTTGTCTTGTGCACTTCCTCTAAAGTATGGCAGTTAAGATGCATCTCGTGAACAGGCACACTATCTTCTCGCTGAATTGCCAAAGGAACTGAGCTTTTTATTGTCACTGTATGAATTAAACTGAAGCTGATCTCAGTCAACATATTAAACCTGCATTCATTGATTTTGCTGTACACAAAACACTGACATGTATCACCCTTCAAAGTTCATATGGCCAACAGTTGCTTATTTACACGTCGAGCAGACACTGAGCTGCATTAGCGTTCATTTGAACTGACAAACGTAAGTCCAATATCCACTCTCCTTGTAGCTCTGCTGTTTTTTTCTCCACCAACGCCTGAGGGAAATATTTGTCTCTTTAGCTGCTAAATGCGTCATTATGTTCACTATAGCTAGTTGCTAACTTTGTTTATGAGCTGGGCGGGTAGTGTACGGTGTCTTTTTAAGAGATTTGTAGCTGAAAACGTCTTCCTGCTCCATTTAAAAACGACTCCGATGAGAGCCGTGAGAATGAATCAAAACTAGAAAAATAGTTATTATAGCAGCTTTAAAAGTCTGACTTTAGCCTCATCCCTCACTCTTTTGTACCCCTTTTTGTTTTCTATTTCCATCTTAATAATGGGTCTTTGGCTCTACAGTACTCACAGTATTTTCTATTCATGTACCTTACAAACCTCACTCTTGTTTAATGACTGTCCAGCTACCTGCATGTGCACTGCTTACTACAAGACCCCCTGCTAGTCTGGGAGGGAAACCCCATGGCTTCGGGGCACCTACACGCTTTCATGTCACTCACAGCGGGAGTTTCTGATAGCTGTTAATAGATCGGGCTTTTCTTTTTTTTTTTACATCAACTATTTCACGTGTTTCCATTTATGTAATGAAAACAATTCCATCCCACATGATCTGAATAGCATCTATAGCATCAGTAAATATGCCATCACATATGTATGCGTTTATTCAAACCGCACTGCTATCAGACTTTCTGAGTAAATATATTTCAGATTTCTGGCCCTTATATAATTTTTGTCCCTGTCTTAAACAGAGGAGAAAGGAGGCTTTTTTTTTGCCTTCAGGTAATAGTTATTCATTATCCACGTCATTTCTGCCTACATCCCTTCCCATGATCCTCAACTTACTGTATATAAATGTGGGGTTGAGAAGAAAGGCCGCTGATGGATGTATACCGCAGCCATCAGGTGCCTCCGCTAACACGATAATTGAAATGGTAATTTTCTGATACAGGATGATGACCTGAGTTCAGCCAGGAATCCCTGGCCTTACTGGATAATGAAAAGGGAAAGAATCGCCCCATCAAAACTGATTGGCGGAATCACTCACAATTCAGTCGTAGAGGAGAAAAGTCTGTTAGTGCGGTGTACAGTATATGCACAGACTATGTGAAGTGTCAGTGTGAATTTCATTCAGCATCTTCCTCATCTCCTCTTCCCTCCGTGTTTCTTCTTTTCCATTCAGCGTCCGCAAAAAGGCTCGGCTCTGATATGCTAATAGATTGTGGAAATTATTTTCTAAGATTCAGTGTGCACGCCTTCCAACAGCCCTTGACTATTTTGCCTTTATGAGGACAATGTGTGGGTGTACATGTGTAGCAGGGAATGTCTATGAATAAGTGTCTGCATAAATGACTTTCACCGGAACCTTGTCTATCCTTTTTTTATTTATTAAATTCATTTATTTTTCCACAGCAACTCTCATCTTCTGTTCTTTGTTTCCCTCCGCCTCTGCTCGGCATAAGGCCTGATAGGCAAATGTGGTGTTATTTGTACTGTATGCCAGACAGGTAGCTTTGTGTTTTTGTCATTCAAATCATTATCTTAATTGCTTTGCATTGCTTTGATGGCTTAAGGGTGGCTAGCCAGTGAACCTGAACAACCAACTCACAGTGACCAGCTCTTTTTTTCAGAGCTTTTGTCTCTCTCTGGTCTCTTGCCAGACAATAATACAATCAACCCCCCCCACCACCCCAGCTCCCAACACACACACACACACACACCTTTAGCAATTACTCAAACTAATTAACAATTTGGCCATTGGAATAATTACCCCTAGTAAAGCAGAGAAGCACACTTGAGTGTTTAGTCCCATCCTAATTCCTGCTCCCATAATTGTGACTGGCTGCCATTTTTCTTTAGTATTTGGTCATCAGATAAATGTAGATTTATCTTCTACCTCAACACTGCAGGAGCTCTGACTCTTCATTAAACTTGCAATAACTGATTTTCAGCCACTTGGGGGCAGCGGAAACAAGCTGGAAACACAACGTTGACATATCACCTTTTAAGTTGAACTTGTTAGCCAACAATTGCACATTTACACAGCAGATACAGAGCAACATTAGCATTAATTTACTAGTCGTGCTTCTGGTGACCAGGCGAATGTAACTCAATATTCACTCTCCTTTGAGCTCTGTTATCTGGCTCTTCAGCTGCTAAATATTCCACTGTGTTCAGCAGCTAGTCACTAACTTTTTCTGTTTGCTGTTTGGCGATGGGCAGGTAGCGTAAAGTAGGGTTTTAGGGCTTTTTTGCTGAAAACGTATTCTGCAGCTGGAGATGAGGTTGATGAGAGCGGCGAGAGTGGACCAAAACATTAAATCTGCGGGCCCCAAAACCAAAACAATGAGCTAAAAATGCTAAAATGCTTCATAGAGCTGCAGAGAACTGCAGAGCTGGGTGATCATTCGAAGTGGGTGATAACTTTCACATTACACATAGTCACTTGATCTAATGTTACTATAAAAATATTGATTATAGCTGCTTTAAGAGTTTTGACATGACCACCATAATGGTCCTATACTGTAGTATTGAGATTTGCTTTCAGTCTCTGACCATAAAAACACAACACAAACAGCCAATCAATATATTTGCATTTCAACAATTCCCCAAAGCTTCTCCATTGTTTCAACACATACGCATCTTTGTCAATAACCACAAGTAATGGTTTCTATAGCGACCGTAGATGAATGCGAGGGTGAGGAAGCTAAAGAGACCCGTGATCCTCCTGTGAGATCCTGCTCCACTTTGCTCTGCACCGTGTGTGTCCAGCATCTGTCTATGTCTCTACTCATCTCTCAGCAGGCCTCATTCAAATAGGATGTAATATAATGTAAATAAGCCAGGATGAGACGACAGGGCCAGGAAGCCAGGCGGGCACTGACTGGAACGGGGGGCAGGACAAAGGAACGTGGAGGCCCGAACACAAAGACATATCAGGCATGAAAGGGAGGGCCACCTCAGCCTACATTATTTGCACAGTAATTGGTTGTTTTTGTCTCCATCAAATGGGGCCCATTAATGAATGGATTGGAAATAAAATAGAAATAAGGACACCTCAACTCTTTAGGAGGCCGACCACTGATAAGAGATTGCACTGCTTCTCAAGTTGTTGTTTTTTAAATGCCTTCATTACTTAACCTCATTTCACAGAGGAAAGGGTAATATAAGCATACACTGGCTGTTTAATGTTCTGGCCTGGCAACACTTGAATGTCCCTTGAAGTGTTTTGGGATGCTCCTTTGAATGCAGAAATAATCAAGGAATTTCCGCAAATTCTTAATGCAACGTTGCATTTGTGGTTTGAGCTGTTAGACATTATTTGACACGTCGTCTGGTGGTTAATGTTCATTTGGAGGTAATTGCTTCTGAAGGCAGGGCTGTAGGGATTTCGTTAGTTCCCTTGCCCCTGTCTCACAGCAAACATTTTACCTGGACTCATTAAGCATCAGGCATGACACATCAGAGAGACTGCTCTGCCAGCGTTCGGGCTGTTACTATGCCAAGGTCTGCCCTCGCTGAGTAACCTGCCAAAGCTGCGAGCTTCTTTTCTCTCGTGCCCTGAAAATCTCCTCTCCTTTTTGTGGTGCACATTTGTCTTAAACTGAGTCTTTAGTCCAGGCAAAAAAAAAAAAGTGTTCTCCTGCTTTGTGCAGGACTGCAATGAAGTCAAAGGGTGAAAATGTATTTATCTCTCTAGAGCTTAAATTCAAACCTATTAAGAATTTCTTTTGAGCCTCTTTAATAAAGAGCTAGAGGGCTCAAAGTCTCTAAAATCAGTTTTCCTTCTCCTGCAGGGAAATTCCACCTTAAAATAGAGTTCAGATGTTCTATTTGTGGTCTTCAGTCAGTATTTATGACCACGGACAGCCGTGTGATAAAGCCGTATCCTAAAAACACACAAATAGCTCTTTCCCATGAATTATACATTTCAGCGTGTTTTATATGAGCTTGGACATACAATTTTTATAAAATTCACTCAAGTGCTGGCGTGCACCATGTTTTGTAAAAATGAACAATTCCATGAAATGTCTTGACTTGAGAGATCATTTGGCTGTCTTATTTAGAGGCAACTCTGACATGCATTTTCTGAATTGCAAATGAACTACATTTCTATTTGAATTTTAGTGGGGGTTTTTTTACCTCTTATCTTAACAAAGACGAGGACTGGCAATAAAAGAACACAGTGATATAACAGCAGGCTATGATTCAGTGTATGATGGAAGCCCTCCTGCAGGTGTTTTGCCCTTTTAAAGGTTGTCCTACAGACTGTGCCCTGGTGGAGTCTGCAAAGATTTTGAATGGTTTAAAAGGGTCTGAAGGTCTCTGAAAAGGTCCACATTTTCATTGAGTCTTGAACAAGGGACGGGGGGTTTAGAAAGAGAGGCAAATCAACACTTGCTGAAAAAGAAATGGCTCCATTGAATATACTTGTCTATTTGCACCACTAAGTGGGCATCATCTCAGCAATATTGCTTTCAGACTGCATTCAGACATACGTCAAACTTTGACACCCAGTGGCTGTAGGCAGTCTGAGTGGTAGTAGAGTGGCAGAGGAGGGGGAGAAGGGTCTTCATCGTGTTTCATTTCAGGCTCCCAGTGCCCTCTGGCGGTCCTCAGAGCGGGCTATACCCAACTCCTTATTTCTTCCTCAGCTAGTCTCGCTATTAATAGCTTAGTGCCGCTCCAGCTCCCATTGTTATTCCTGCCTGGCTGCATGCTGCGCAAAGGATGTCACATGTTTATCAGACCAGAAATATTGTGCATCTCCACTTTGGGAGAGTGAACTTTGAGAGAAAGCCTCCGCTGAATCCAGATGTCCTCGTCTTGTATTCTACAACTTTCTTTATCTTCGTCGATCCCTTTGACCTTTTCTCCGTCCCTCTATGATCTCTTAGCAAAAGCTCGATCACTGAGGCCGAAGGTAAACAGCGTGCCTTGTCCTGCCCCCCTCTTGGGCCAGAGGGGCCTTTGATAACAATTGGGAGAGTGTATTAATTTGTTAGTCAAAGAGCCAATTCAGATCTTTGCACATCCTGTACGCTGTGACATGCCTCTCTCTGCAGAAAGATGCTGATTGATTAATCACATTACACAACAAACAAACACACACTATAAACTTGTAGAGTCAGCTTTGTTTAACACCTCAATGGATTTGGATAAGTATCTGTCATTGAGTCTGCATAATTAGGACACTATGTCATCTAAATTCAAATAGCCCAGTTGCCCGGGTGATCTGTCACTTTTCCCTACTCATTAGAATAACCACTGTGCACATCAGCAGCATGTCTCTGAAAGAAGAGCGCTGCTTGCTGACTTTATTTTGCCTTAAAAACACATTTTTTCTTCATATGTGAAAAAGGAAACTCAGCTGAAGATGGATGAAATGCACTGAGCTGTTCCTCTAAGTAAATATTGCATTATTATACGTCTGCTGTGGACACTTACAGAGTAGTTTACCTTTTCTCAGTGACACTGGAGTCTGCAAGTGACAGGTGCCCTTTTTTTTCTTTCTAAATAAAACTGATCCAAATGATCATTCAGGCAAAAACGTTCACAATATGAGTTGTGTCAGTGCCAAATAAAGATGTGTTGTAGACTTCTGCAGACAGGAGTAATTGAGCCTGTGGTCCCTGCCATGTGTTGAAATCTGTCAAACACTATACTAAGTGTCATGTTTTAAATAGATGGTGAAAGGTTTCAGCTACCGTTTTCAAGCGGTTTCAAAGATATCTTCTGGAGTTGGCTAGTTACTGTCACTTAGACGTGTGGCACTGATATTGTTACATGTTTGTAGACTGGGTGATCATCAGTACTTACATTGGATAATATGGTGTGTGGATGCACTCTACAGACAATTTGAGGAACTGCAATGGGCAGCCTTGTGGTTTTATTACTGTTGGACTACAACCATTTTGCTTTCTAGAGGTCAAATTTAGGTCTTTTCCACTGCAGGAACGATCCATAACTTTGTTAAATTGTTATCTTTAACATAAAGAAGTGCTACACCTCCTACTTTTCATCTTTTTATTCTCTCATCTTCAACATTTCTCTTGCCTCTTATCTTTCCATGCCTGAAAACTGCAACCTACCCAATGGTAACCATATAATCAATATGTCAAAATGTAAGGATGACTCACCAACTCAGACTGAATACATGTAACATTGAAAATACATCATTATCATGATACACACAGTGAACCCAGATAAAAGCACAGTATGGTGTGTCAGCGATGGAGAGTTGTGCTGTGCTGGAATAAAAATGTTGCTGTTCTTGCTGTGCCAATTGCACTTTTGTATTGTACTTCTGAAATTGCACAAAGGGCACTCTGAGAAAAGACCGTAGCTGAATTTGAAATAGGAAAGGTTGCAGAGAAATGAGTACACCAAAAATTTAAAGTCTAATACATATCAGCAAAATAACCCTTGAAATGTTGGAGTCTTTTAGAGTGCGGTTACATTTAATATTAGCTTTGTGTCATAAATGTGTAGAAAACTGTTCATGTGTTCATGTATACTACATTTAGTTATTTGTTGTTGCATTTCAGCCAAATATTGTTACAAATATCATGACACACGATCATTTTAGATGTCTGATGTTGTCTTTTATTGAATTCAACACCAAACCAGTCAAGTTGTAAAAAAACATTCAACAGTAGGCTACGTAGGAAGGCAGAGTCTGCACCAGTCCAGGAGGCTGTCATCTTTGGTAAGTATTGACTCACTGGCTCTTCAGATAATGTTCGGGGTCTGCTGAGAGTGGTTCAGGGGGCTACTGTGGTGCTCGGGTGATCTGGATGACTGGCTGGCCTGCATCCACTCTCAGATGCCCCAAAGACTCAGGAAGAATCCTGCCCTATGAAATCAAAATCAAATCGTGAATATTTTCGCACATCACAGTTCCTTCTTTGGGTCGACAGACATCATGATGTTCTCCCACATTTCTCCTGCAGACTCAATAATCTCTAAATAAACCAACTTTAAATCTGTGCTGTCACACTTAAAAACATTTGTAGGCTCCATCATTTACAATGACGAAGGTAGCTATAATAAATACAATCATCAAGTTAACTTTAGCTTATAACCACTTTATGTCAACTTTGCTACTTTTGTAATCTTAGTAAGGGCTTACTTACTTAGTAGACTAAAACACAGGTCACCATCGCTCTCCAGGTCGTCTTGTGGTCAGCCATCCTTCTCATCTGGTCGGGAGGAAAAATTTCTTCTTTGTCGTCAAGGAAACTGCTGGAAAATTTTCTCATGTTTTCTGAAAAAAACAAAAAAAGCAGTGAGTAAGATAGAAATTCTTATTGAATAAATAAGTGGATTAACAAATATATGTTAGCTGGTATACAAATTAACATACAATTATTATTATTATTATTATTATGATTATTATAATTGTGCCTTTATATGTTAGGTCATTTACTTTCAAGTCAGATGGTTATATTCACCTTTTCTCCCACATGTTGTGATGGTTGATGGCTGTCAGGTGTCAGTAAACTGGGACCATGCCTGGATCAGGGGACGCAGAGTAACATCCTGCAGCTACCCACCATCCCACCTATGAACCTACCTAGCTCCCTGCACTGTCTTCCTGCCTGCCCCACTACCTTCTTCCCGTCTGACCCACTTAAATACCTGCTTTATTGCTCCCGTGGCTGCCTGCCTACCTAACTACGGACTTAACTGACCACCTGTTTACTTACCAATCTACCTGGTTACTTACACCAGCCACAAGGGCCCTCAAGTTCATGAAAGTCCTGCCATCCTAATCTGAGTGGCTGTCATCCGACCAGCTCAGGTCTTTTTGGGCAATAACCTCCCAGAATCCACCTCAGCTCCTGAGCTGAAGCCAGAAGTCGATGGAATTGACTCCTTGTTCCTTTCTGCCTCCCCTTGGTTTTCTGTAATGCTCCTCCTCTGCCTCTTGACAGTAACTTGCTCCCAGTTCTCCTCCCTGCTCCTCTTTGTGGAGGAGCAGAAGCCAGAAGTTGATGGAATTGGGTCTCCAGAGCTTTCTGCCTCACTGAGGTCTCCTTCACAAAACCTCCTTGGCCTTCATACTTACCTGCTCCCAGTTATTTTGGCTGCTCCTCTTTGTGGAGGAGCTGAGGCCAGCAGTTGATGGAATTGACTCCTTGTTCCTTTCTGCCTCCCTTTGGTTTTAAGTACTGCTCTTCCTCTGCCTCTTAGCAGTAACTTGCTCCCAGTTCTCTTCCCTGTTCCTCTTTGTGGAGGAGCTGAGGGCAGAAGTTGATGGAATTGGGTCTCCAGAGCTTTCTGCCTCACTGAGGTCTCCTTCACAAAACCTCCTTGGCCTGTTTATACTTACCTGCTCCCAGTTATTTTCGCTGCTTCTCTTTGTGGAGGAGCTGAGGCCAGAAGTTGATGGAGCTGCCTCTTCAGAGCTGCTTCCCTCCATGAAGGTTTGCTCACATCTCCTCTTTTGAGATACTGAGGGTGCTGTCAAGAAGCTGTCACGTCCACAAAGAGAATCCTCCACTCAATCTTCAAGTAGTTCCTGATGCTGCCCCTGAGGCTGCTGAAGCTGAACAGGTACCTGCAGGTGCCTGACAATTAGTCTCTGAGGAACAGCAACCGAATACCAACAGGAGCAACAACAAGACCAGGGACCAGAGCACCAGCGAGAACACCAACAGGAGCAGCGACAGGAGCAGCAACAGGAGCACCAACGGGAAGAGGAGGAAACACCTGTCGCCTGCCCTGCCGAAAGCGCTCCTGTGGGGACTGCTGGATGAGAGGAGAGCCAGGAGAGCCATCTTCAAACTCCTCTTCGTCGTCATCCGACATGGTGTCGTAACCAGAGTCGTCACTACTGACGTCCCAGTCCGACAAATGAATGCTGTCATCCATCTCTTCATCCTCATCGTCTGAGGAGAGTGGGGGGAGGATCTCACCTTCTTCAACCTCACCTTCCTCGTCATCAGAGGGGACAGGGAGATTGATCGCCTGCAGAGGAACATCAGGGATGCCGTCTGAAATCTGAGAGGAGCCGCCTGAGGGGAAAAGAAGATACATGCATATTAATATTGTTTGTTGTATGAATATACATACACGTGAACGACACTTGGTAACTGCTCAAGACGTGCGCTTTTATATATGGCTGTTCCACTCTAATTTGAGCGGGATTCAGATTCCAGCACTCCATTTTTAGTCAAATGCAACCAATGGAAGAAAGAAGATTAAGGGTTTTATCTCGGAAAGTGATTTCCAAACCAAGAGTCAATTTAAATTGGCTGGATTAAAGGATGGATTTAATTTAATGGAATATCTACCCACAGCAGTGATAAGACTAACTCATCACAACAGTGCGTAAAAACACGGACACCTGTACAGTGCGCCATAGATCACTTTCCAATGGCAAAAAATGTATTTCACAAGCATTAGGACACGACAGGGACTGAGGACGTAATATTGCAATTATAGCACGTGTTTCAAAACAATTGAAAAGAAGATGACCATGGAGTGAACAGGTGGCTCTGGGGGAGTTCAGTACCAGAAGGGATTATTTTCCATGGCACTGTATGAATTGTGTATATCCTAGAAGATGTCGCCATCTCCATTACTCCCTATGGTTTGCAATGAATTGAGTAAAATACTGAGATCTAGCCAGCCAGTTTGATGAGTGCAGGGCTGCACGCTCGAATAAATAATACCTCGAATAAATCAAGACCATCACGACCAACAAGGCTTCTCCAAAATAACCACACAAGCATTTTGTGCACACCAATAGTTGCTTTTAACTGGTTATTCTCCAATTTCATGAGACTGTGGCATCCTGGACGCAGAATGCACACATGCAGTCACACACAGATTCATAACCAACCACTTTCCTCTCTTTTCCCTCGAAAAGAAAAGACCACACGAGCGAGCAAAGAGCATTTCAATGTTATTAAATGACCAACATGTCAAATACAAGCTCTAACGTTAAGTGTGATTAGGCTCAGGTTGCTGGCCCGGTAACAGGCAGATAAGCTACTTCTTCACAATCCTTTTAGCTTAAACTCAAAATATTCTGTTGGTGCTTTTTTTGACGAACATCTGTAAATTAGTTCACAAATGGGATCAACTTTCAACTTTAAAAGGACTCNACTCAGCTACCACAGGAAGTGGCACTGGTTTGTTTACATTTGTACGTCCCGCACGTTCTGACGCTCTGACATTCGCTCCTAATAATTCTACGGTCTCCATGGTGACTGAGAAAAACCGATTTTTTTTTTTGCGTTGTTTGACCATTTTTCACGCCAAATTTGCAAAAACTGACTCCCTCAAACAAAAATTACAGTGTTTTCAAATCACTACATGCTTGTTAAAATGTTCTGAACCTGTCCCGGGACATTTATTAATGGATTCAAAACAATAATAATAAATAATAAATAATGATTTTACAGGACAAAACGTCGTGTAGGTGGTTGTTCTCACCAAATCTTTTTCAATAAGGGCTAGCTTAGTTACTTAGCGTTAATTCTTTACCTTTAAACTCAATACAAATATATTCATTTTGTACTGAAAACACCTTTAAGGGTTTTAGTGAGATTAATTGATTTAGAAGAAGAAGAAAAAATAGTTTTCTTACCTCCACTGCCGTTGTCTGACACATGGGCAGCTCCAATCAGCAGGTGTTCCTCGCAGACAGGTGATCTGGGCCGACTGAAAGCCATTTTTCCAGGTGTTCACTTTCCCAGGTGATGGTAATTATCCACTACGTTAGTCCACAGTAATCCAACAAAACAAGGTTCGTTTTCCAGCAAAAGTTCTCCAACAATTCAGTCTTCCAGCGTTCACGTTTTGCAGCAGCTCAACTCGCGTCAAACTCGAATGCAAAAGGGGACATTGGAACGATTGACAGCTCTTATATACTGTAGCTCGGTCCATGGTCATCACGTTTCCACGACTTTTACTGACGCAAGCACGTGCGTGCGCGTGTGCCTGAGCGAGTAGTAGCCCAAGGGATAAATGATCAGACTTCTGTTTACATGAGATGTTTCCATAGTTTAGGGATGTGTATGATCTTCATTTATCACATTGTCCCCTGCGTGTGTCCATCAGTGGTGGAGGAAGTATTTATTTAAGGATTACTTACTAAAATAAGAGTACAAAGTAAGTAAACGTACAAAGGAATCATCACTTAATGCACTTTAAGTTAGTAAAAGCCGTCAATGCAGAGAAATGGCCCCTGCGAGTATATCTAATGATATACCATCTACAGTGTACTGTATATATACACTATATTATTAGATTATTATTACTCATTCCTTAATGTTTAAACGGCATTTTTGTCTTGCAGTCAGTTAAGGTGGTGCTAATTTTTTTATATTGGGCTGAAACTAATGATTATTTTCATTATGGAGTAATCTGCTGTTGTTGTTTTTTTTTTATCAATCCATTTATTCTATATTATACTCACAATTAAGTGACATGGAATGTCTTGTTTTGTCCGACCAACAGCCCAAACCTCAAAATGAAAGCTGCAAATTGTCACTCTCCTATAGCATTAATATTGTAGTTTGGGATTTAATTGATATTTCATTTTATTAATTTATTTGTTTGTTTTTAATTAATTGATTAATTTATTATATCCAACTCTCAAACTCAGTACTTGTTATCATGATTTGTTTATTTGTTTTCCTTTCTTCTCCTTCTTCTATGATTGTTGATTACTGTATGTAGGTCTACACCATAGACCGTCTACACACACACACACACACACACACACACACACACACACACACACCAGTAAACCAGCGAACTCGTGTTGGCTGCAGTACGCTCCCGTACAGCAGGTGGCAGTATGCAGCTCAGCTCTCTGTTGTGTTGCTTCATCATTCAACAGATGAAGAGGACAATGTTGACAAGTGAGTGTATGAGGTGAGTTTACAGACGTCGGTGTTATCCAACATTTAGACACAATAGTGCGAACTTTAGCGGGATATAATAATGGCGCTGACATGTTTCATGAAAATGTTTCACGACGAGCAGCAAAGAGATGAACGAGTAAACAACCTGCGATGTTTTGTTGTAGCTAAGTTAGTAGCATAGCATCACAGACGACCTACAGACGTCGGGGTTTCAAACGCTGTATGTCAACTTAAATAAAGGAAGCCTGTGTGGTTAGCTGTTTACGTGCTTTAGCTTTAATAATCATAATCGTATGTTTTCCCCATTGAACTGTGGCATGTTAACAGGCTCCAAATGCAGTATTAGTGAATGTCAAACAGGTGAGGGAGGGATAGACTTGACCCGTTGATAATAATACAGGGGAAAGATGAGCACTCTCCAGCCTTCAGACAAAGCTGCCAAAACAAATAATTAACACGTTGTCTTGGAAACCAAGCAAATAATCTACAAAAGACAAAGCAGCCTGAGAGCATAGTCCATAAAGAGATGTAGAGGTAACTGTATTATGACAGTTAGGATATAGTCCGCTTGTAGAGTCGTGATTTACAATATTTTGAGACAGGAAAAAAGGTTTTTGTGTTTAGTTAAAATAGTTGCACTAATGGGCAGGCAGATTTTGCACTGACCTAATCTATTTTCTGTTCTCCTTTCTTCCAGGAGCCTTGATCTAATGGCAGCAGTGGAGAAGTGAGAGGAGTTTTTACACCATGGAGGCTGTAGTCGACCTCCTAAATGTATTCCACGTCAAGGCCAGTGGACTGCCCGTGACACTCAGCCTCTTCCTTGTCTTTCTGGGTCTTCTCTACTGGTGAGTAAAATGCTTTAAATCCCTGTCTGTGTGTGATGCTGCAACACACCCTTTCAGATATTAAGCAGACTCCTCATATTTTCAGCTTTGCATGTTGGGATTTTTGACAGCATTTCATGGGGAAGCTCTTGAAGTAACACCTCAAAATATTTACTATACAACCAGTCAATGAACGAACCAACAGAGGGTTGATGGTGAAGTCTGAGGAAAACCAGTCAACTAACACATCAGTCGAGATTTGTCGGGCTGACAGGGGAAAAGACTGTACTGATAAATGAATGGGCTGAATATTTAGGGAAATGTTGGTGTATATTCCTCACTGTATTTGCTTTTATTCTTTTTATTCATCAATCATTAACACAACTCTGCTCTGTCTTCTAGGTATTCAATTTACCCCTTTTCTGTCCTTTCTCGATGTGGCATCAAACATCCAAAGCCAGTACCTTTCTTGGGCAACATATTTATGTTTCGCCAGGTAAGATTTTGCTTCAATTTCCATCAAACTGAGATTTACCCCCCGTTCTCAAACCCTTTTTTTCCCTTTGTCTTTAACTTCTGTCAAAATCTGTTGAGAACACAAGACATTTTACCCACTGTTGTGAGAAAAATGTTGTTCTCCAACTCTCTTCTCAGGGTTTTTTCAAGCCTATCAATGATATCATAAAGACACATGGCAGAGTTTGTGGGTGAGTAGAGGAAATACTTTCTACAGCAGCATCTGATAAAATGATGGTCTGAACATTTTTGAATTGTTCCACATTGTAAAATGAAATGAATACTTGCTTGTTAAAAACCTATGTTAGCAGCATCAAGATTGTTGTTGTTATGACTGAGAGCCCACTTGGTATATTTTAGGTATTATTTGGGCCGCAGACCGGTGGTGGTGGTGGCGGACCCCGACATGCTCAGACAAGTGATGGTCAGGGACTTCAGCAGCTTCCCAAACAGAATGGTGAGGACAGTAACCAAAGCATGCACATGTACGCTATGTGCTTACTGATGATTCTGACATAAGCTTCGGTGATGTGATGATAACAGATGTTTGTGCCCGTACTCTCCTGTCTCTCTGTGCAGACTCTTCGCTTTGCCACCAAGCCCATGACTGACTGTCTGCTCATGTTGAGGAATGAGCGCTGGAAGAGAGTGCGGAGCATCCTGACCCCGTCATTCAGTGCTGCCAAGATGAAAGAGGTGAGATATGAATGTGTCCATTGAACGGCCGCCAAATAGAATGAGCTGGTGTTTATTTTGCTTGTGGTCAGATCATCAATGGCTGCATGATCCACATCACAGACATCTGAGGGAAAATGTTTTTGTCTTTTAAGTTACTGTCTGTCTCAGATGGAGGATGAGAAGTGTGGCGTTGGAGGACAGACAGTTGTAACTAACTATATTATAAAGTATGCATTTTAATAATTCTTTTTTTACATCAAATTTTAGCTTAGAAAATGTATAAAATGATAATAATGAAATCACAGTTTCTTATACATATAATTAAAGCTTCAATTGGGTGTAACTATTGAGGAGTGTCTTTTTTACAATTCAGGGTGAAGCGTGGTGGCCTGGTACTGCTGATAAACACGTCTTAAGTAATTTATGGCAGTGCTGCCCTGCTGCTGTCAACTGTAGTAAATATCAGATCTGCATGAATTTGAAGACATCTCCTCAGTCCAGGCGTCCTGGAGAGGACGTGAAGGGAATATTTCCAAGGCGTATTGAATTCATACTCCATTGGTCCAGATCCTCTTCTGTCAAAACACAACTTTTACTTTTGGAGGGTCTCTCATGATGTCCTTTTTTCTCCTTTTTACTCTTTTTTTAGTGAGTCAAATTAATGAAACTAATTTACTTTAAGGTTCAATTGTAATGACTACATAGTCACATTTTACATTATTCCTTATTAGACTTCATGTCAACCACTCAGTTACACTCTATAAATCCTTTTTTTAAATTCCTCTTCAGCCAGGAGTTACTTAAAAAATTCATCCCCACACTGTTGACTGCACGTCTGCTCTCAAAGGGCATCACATGTTCATCTTTTATTTACATCTTAAAGCAGTTACTGTACATCCATTGAGTTTTGAATTTATTGGTAAGCTGTGTAGTGTGAGTGTGCTTTTTATGTTTGTGGGACCACATTGACCTTTTCCTAATTTTTGTGGTATTTATGGACCAATTTTTAAGCAATATTTGCAGGACAGGTTGGCGTGTGTCCCTTTCCCAGAAAGTCTCAGCAGGTATGACAACTGTCATTATTTCCCTGTAGATGGTTCCTCTCATCAACACAGCCACTGATGCCCTGATGAACAACTTGAATGTCTACGCTGAGTCAGGAGAAGCCTTTGACATCCACAAGTAATCACACATGCAGTGAACATAGACTGTTAGAATTATGGTGTCTTTTTCTGTCCTCCCTCATCTTTTTGTTTGTGTGTGTGTCTTGCAGGTGTTTTGGCTGCTTCACCATGGATGTTATCGCCAGTGTGGCATTTGCAACTCAGGTGGACTCTCAGAATAACCCAGATGACCCGTTTGTCCGCCATGCGCAGATGTTCTTCTCCTTCTCTTTCTTCAGGCCCATCATGCTGTTTTTCAGTCAGTCCAATCTATTTGTATCATTATTTGTACATATGAATTGTTACATTTGAGACATTTATATAAAAATGCAATTAAGGCAAAATAAATAAAATATTATTAAAGCATAGACCAGAAATTGGGAGTTTCTGGGGGGTTCCCAAGTAATTCTTTCATTGGATAACACAGAAGATTTGAAGAAAATGAAGCATACAAGTAAAAGCTGTTAATATATTCAAGAACAAAACACTTTGTTGATTGTACAGTCCTGTGCGAGTGTGTATAGTTGGCATTTCAGGTAGAGTTACACCAACAAATTTGGTTTGTGTGTCCAGTTGCTTTTCCATTCATCGCAGCTCCTCTGGTGGGATTCATCCCCAACAAAAGACGAGACCAGATGAATCAGTTCTTCATTAACAGCATTCAGAAGATCATCGAGCAGAGAGAGGAGCAGCCTGCTGAACAGGTGAGTCTCATGGACATTTAATCATGGTAAATACAGTGCAACTTACAGTTTCTGATAAATAGTTTTTAAAAATGATTTTTTTATAATGTTTTTCCATGTAGAGGCGTCGAGACTTCCTTCAGCTCATGTTGGATGCACGAACCAGCAAGGAGGGTGTGTCTCTGGAACACTTCGACACAGAGAACCCTAATGGTGAGCTCAATCACAGGAACCAGCAGACACCATCGTCGGCCTCTGATCAGGACGACCGTCTTCACCCGCAGGAGCCCCCCACCAGGCGTCCACAGAAGAAGATGATAACTGAAGATGAGATCGTGGGTCAGGCTTTTGTCTTTCTTCTGGCAGGCTACGAAACCAGCAGCAACACGTTGGCCTTCACCTGCTACCTCCTGGCCATCCACCCTGAATGTCAACGCAAAGTCCAGGAAGAGGTGGATGATTTCTTCACCAGACATGTGAGTGTTGCTGATTTCCTTTTTCTTACAGCTGTTTTTTTTTTTCATTTTTATGTTTACAACTTTAACCGAATTATGCTGAATTTATTTTGTGTTTTTCATTCTGTTGTAGGAGTCACCAGATTACACAAATGTCCAGGAGCTGAAGTATTTAGACATGGTTATAAGTGAAGCACTGCGCCTCTACCCTCCTGGATTCAGGTAAATTAAGAACATTAAATGAGCATAACATGGATTTTTGCAAAATTTAGTTCACTTCTTTCTGTACATACATACAGTAGATTTTTAGTTATGTTTATACTAATCAAACTTATACAGGAGTCATATGGAGTAAATAAAGAAAAATGGGTTTAGGTGTATAAAACATACATACATTTTCCCCTACAAAGGTTTGCGAGAGACATCGACCAGGACTGTGTGGTGAACGGCCAGTTCCTCCCTAAAGGAGCGACGCTGGAGATCCCAGCGGGCTTCCTCCACTACGACCCAGAGCATTGGCCAGAGCCTGAGAGGTTCATCCCTGAGCGGTAGGAGGCTGTTCTTACAGGAGATAAGCAAAACTATAGTGCCTGCACCTTGTGTTTCATTATCATCTAAATTTAGTAGATGGCTTAACTGTATTTGCTGCAATAGACAATCAAAATATTGATATGATGTCACATAATTTTCAGCTGGATGTGACACAAACAGCTCAGACTCTAAAAACATTTTTCTCTCTCCTACATGAGTAATACTGCTATAACTAAGGTAGTGAAATGCTTGCATGAAATCCATTATTTTGATACTGATTGACTCCTATTCACTACTGCTTTCAATTCATCCAAGAATATAACTTGTGGTTGATCTCCAGATTCACACCAGAGGCCAAGGCCAGTCGACATCCATTTGTATACCTGCCGTTCGGGGCCGGTCCCCGCAACTGTGTGGGAATGAGGCTTGCCCAGCTGGAAATCAAGATGGCGCTAGTGCGTCTGTTCCGCAGGTTCAGCATTGTGGCCTGCTCTGAGACCAAGGTGGGCTGGACACTTTAAACACTAAAAGACAGCAAACTGTAAAAAACTTTTTCAGTCTTAGAAATGATTCATACACACAGAAGACACATTTACACACTACACATGTGAATTTGAAAAAAAAAGCGCATTCACATCTGTTAACATCACATCATCATACACTCATTGGTTATATTATAATAAAATAGTTTTTAGAGCTGCAACGATTAATCAATTAGTTGTCAACTATTACATTAATCGCCAACTACTTTGATAATCAATTAATCGTTTTGAGTCATTTTTTCAGGTTTCTTTAGTCCTCTATGACAGTAAACTGAATATCTTTGGGTTGTGGACAAAACAAGACATTTGAGGACGTCACCTTGGGCTTTGGGAAACAGTGATCAACATTTTTCACCATTTTCTAACATTTTATGGACCAAACAACTACTCGATTAATCCAGAAAATGATCGACAGATTAATCGATAATGAAAATAATTGTTAGTTGCAGTCCTAATAGTTTAATAGGGGATCGGACAGTGGAAATACAATAATCAGCCACAGTGTAGCCACAGCTGTTAATACAGTTTTTATGTTCACTCATTGTAGTTGGTTTGGAATTTTACCAACATATTAGAATCCACAACGACAAAGCACTGTCTATACAGAGAGTGAGTGTGTAGTGTCCCTCTTAGTGTTGGTGGGGGTGGGAAAAAGCTGCAACTGCATTGCCTCATATTTGAATTACTTGGGCATAATATTAATTGTTTCTCCTGTAAACATATATGATTAATTGTCAATAATAATAACATGTATGGATGTATTAGACATTTGAGATTGCTGTAAAAAAATGGAACTAATGTTGTAACAGTCAAAATTCAAAATGCATCTGTCAGCTATTTACATATGTGGTTATGAACGTAATCCTGCATTTAGAATACATGTACAATGTATGGAAGATGCTCCTTTTACATACAGTATTCTTTTCTTTGTGCAGGTTCCTCTTGAGTTGAAGTCGTCAAGCACTCTAGGACCCAAAAATGGCATATTTGTGAAAATTCAAAGAAGAGACATGGCAGAAGGTCAAGTGAATTCTCCACTGGACAATTAGAAACTCACCGTTCATCTTCTTGGATGGTAAAAAAAAAACTCTGAAAAGTTACAAAGCATTCTGCAGGTCCATGTTTTAACAATGACGCACAGTGTCACCTGTTCCTTTCCACGAAGATATTTCCATAGGCAACCTAAACATGACTGAGCAAATAATAAGTTACAATACACTGTATACCTCGATTATAGTTCTCGTCTGGTGCCTTTCTTCCTGGGGAGTGAACTGGGAAGTGGACTGAAGATAAGAAACAACACTGCTGTAGTCTAATAATTGCTCTACTTAAAAGAGCCTCTTACCTCAGTATGTAGCAATATTGATAACTTTGCTGTCTGTCATAGAGGGTTATATTGGGAAAGCATTTTTCATTAACCGTTAATCTGAACAATGATTTAAATTTTACTTCCAGGTTACCATTTTTTTCTTCCTCGCTCTGTAGAAGTAGGATTCTTTTATTCATTTGTAAGTGCATTTAATATTTTAACTTATTTTGTGGCCTTCACACGTTACTGCAGTTAATTCGATGACGAAACTTGTACAGTGTGTAGTGAAATATCATGATAATGACGAGGTGAGCCTACAGAACTAGTTCAGCCAGAAAACTCAAATAGAGTCAAATCTGTCAGCCGAAACTGAAAATTTGCACATTCTGCTAAATGGACCATCTGGTGTTTAACTGAACTGCTCTCTTTACTACTGCTTCTTCCCATACATACACACACCACCAGCATCCCTGCATCCACACATGTGCTTTATTTGCTTACTGTACATACTGTATGTTTCCCTGCACAGTTGCCATTGTTGATATCTCTCTGCAGTCTGGTCAGTGCTGCTTGCAGGAAGTGGTTCAAACTTCTCTTTCCTGATACCAAACTAAATATTAAATCTTTACATTTAGTAAATACAAACTCTCTTATTCAGATTGTGAGTGGTATGGCTGAAATAATGTCAGCATACTACAGTACAACTATGTAATTAACCATCATACAGTCACAGATTTCAAGGTTGACATGAGAACGGTACATATTTTGGCAAGAGCATACTTCTCACTTGTGTTAGGTGTTACTGACTGTATTTGAATATACTGAAGACTTTGTTTCATGATGCCTAACACAGTGTCTTTTAATCTCCTCAATTGAAAGCTGCTATTTTAGAGTGAAAGAAGTGGTAGGAAATCCTCCTTGTTTATTCCTGATGACCTGAGTCAGTGTTTATCAAATGTCTCAAAATAGGAGACTGGACCTAACTAGCCCACATTTTTAGTGCACATTAGGTCCAACTTCTAGGTGTAGGAGTAATATCATTTTCTCACTTTTCTCTTGATGTCATTCATAATTCATAAAACAGAGTCATTCCATGCCAACTTTTTCCAGTTCATGTCATGGATTTTCTTTTAAAAATTCATGCGAAAACTTCTATTAAATGATGACCATGGGACCTTACAAAACCCTACAGCTCGACTAAATACTTTTTTAGTTATGAATTTTTGAAACTTCACCATTTTTGTGAGTCTTTGTATGTGTATTCAATTGCTTATTTTTCACTGGATTGGGTTGAAATTTGTACAGAACATCCAAGAAACCATAAGGATAATTCATTGTAAATAGTTTACTAATTTTTTACCCGAATGAAGAATTGTTAATTTTCAAAAATTAATATCTCCACTTTCTTGCAACCAAATTTTGATTCTGTGTAGTATTAACATAGTTCTATCACATCTAGAAATTATTTGGTCCTGCATAAAAAAATGAACCCACTTTTTAAGATATTTTGACTGTGGATTTTCCCCACAAAGGATTATTTTCATTTCCTTGAAACTTTTTTTTATGGGAGAGTGTTAATATTCATTGCAGATATATAACATTTTTTTACATAGTTTTTGAAAAAAGCTAATTTTTTTTAGTACTTTTCACTAGCTGTAACATTACGTTCAGTGGTTTCATTTCACAGGTAGATATTTGTACTACGTTAACTTCAAGGTTTTTTTTCTTTATCTCTGTGTGACACCTGTTGAGCCTGTTTTTCATTTGGTTCAGGAAATTTGCAAGTTACAGCTCTGTTACAGATGTCAAATTTCATCCCAATCCAGTGAAAAATAAGCAATTGAATACACAAACAAAGAATCGCTGAAATGATGAAACTTCAAAAATTCATAACTAAAAAAGTATTTGGAGTAGAGCTGTAGGATTTAGCAAGGTCCCATGAATTTAATAGAAGTTTGCACATGAAATTTTTCAAGAAAATCCATGACATGAACTGGGAGGTCCTAGGTGAGTTAGTATGGAATGACCCAACATTTACACCACATTGAAATGAAAATGCTACTTAACTGTATCATGGAGGTAGGTCAATCTTAGTCAGATGTTTAGGCCATGTTTGGGAGTTATTCTGAGATGCTTGCAGCCCTGAATTCATTTCAATTCTGAATGTATACAATAAGAATGATTTGCTGATGATTAATTCAAATGTGTCTATGAAGCAACATGTATATTTCACTGGCTGTGATCAAAAGTGATTAAAGGCAGAAGACTGAATGTGAATGTTTGAATGGTGTACATTTAAAGTGGGTCAAATGCCACTTGTGTGTAACTAGATATTTACACGCGATGATGAGATTTCTCTTTGTTGGTTTGCTCTACTGTCATATAATTACACTGACTACTTTAACAGCAGTTTGTAATGTGTTTATTACATAACAACCAGTTAATTTCATTCTGAACAGATCATTTTTCGTCCTCCGTGACTTTGATTTAGACTTTCATTAATGACCTTTGACAGACATTCTTATCATAACAAAATAGACACCAATCACAAAAACAGCAAAGGAAAAGCATTATTTTTTGTTTGCCCTTCAACTCCCTCAGTTCTCTCCATCGTTGAAAATCCATACCGATGTTGACTCTGGTTTGACCTCTTGCTTTATCCAACCTCTTTTTGGTCGTAGCCTTTTCTTCTTCTGTCTCTCTTTTCTTTCTTTGCCATTCTTGTGCGACTAGTTTGCTAGCTTTAGCCGCCTAGCCTTGTGGAAGACACCGGTCATGTGCAATGAGTGCAAGGGCAGAGTGCGCGTAGACAGGTACACAGGTAGACAGGTAGGTAGCCCATCCAATCGTTTCATTCGGACCAAATAAAATGATTGGACGGGCTTATTACAGTCCTATGACAGCCACAGACACTAGATTTTTTTCTTTTTTTTTGGTTAGAGCATTTGATTTATCGATTTTTTTCAACATTTTCAACAAATATAACAAAAAGTGCTTCTAAAATACACTGCCTACCCTAACCCTAATACAGAAAAGTTTTTCATTGTCTCATTCTTCACACTTCTATTCCTACATTTCAGATTAAAGTATTGTAACATATTGTCAGTTTATAAAGGCTGATGGATTGCTATCACTCAAACCACCCAACAGTTTATAAAGTAGTTCAAATTAGCTCCACCTCAACCGTTTATGCATTAGTAATAACAATCCAATAATTTAATATATAACAATATTACATTCTGCTGCATAATGAGTACTTTTACTTTTAATACTTAAAGTATATGTTGTTGATATAACTTCTGTATTTTTACTATTAAGATTTTGAAGGCAGGACTTTGAATTGTATTTTTACGTTGTGGTATCACTACTTTTACCTAAGTAAAGGATCTGAATTCTTTTTCTCCCACCACTGCAAAACTCCTTTAATAAAGTCACTAGCTGCTTCCAGTCAAAGTAAAGAGCATCCCATGCATTTTTCCCCTGACCAAAATCTTCAGAAAAGGAAAGAACAGCGTTGTGACTTATGAGTAGTCGATAAGATACTCTGGATAGATCTGTTGTTTTTCAAAGACAACAAAGATGCTGGGGTTGCTCTCGCGGTCAACGCAACTGTCATAGAGGGTTTTGCCGTTTCCTTTTGGCGGGGGCCGGACATAACCGCTGCTTCCTCTGGTGTACTCCCCCACCAGGACCAGAGCAACAAACATCGTCTTGTTCAGGCTTCTTTTGACACTGGCATATCTGTTTGAGTAGGACGCATCTCTGGCAAAGTAGCTCCCTAAAAAATAAGACAGTGTTACTACTGACACAGTCCAAAAAAATGATCTGAGTGATCTGTTTTTTTTCTACTGCCGTGGTAAAGTATGCTGCTTTTTCAGTTTTAACAGCCTGAGAAACCTGGAATTCCCATACCAAAACACAACACAGCACAGTCAGTTTGAAGAAAAACACATTTCATTTGTCAGTATTGTATGCTGTATAGTCATCATATTACTGGAATGGCTGCTGAAGCTGTTTCACTGTACCTTTGCCGTAGGACGTGCCGTGGACACCACACATCCTCCAGTCAAAGTTTTGCTCACAGATGGCCTCGATCAGGGACTCGTCTGTCCCATGGAACAGGTACTGCTCATTCACAGCCTTTCCTCCGTTCCTCTCCTTCATCTGCTCTTTCTGCCTGAACACACAATAGCTCAGCTTAGTTGATTAATTGCTTCTACAAGCTCTGTTGTTGGTCTCCACCAGCTCCTGAGAAAAATGTCTGTCTCTTTAGCTGCTAAATGCTCCACTATGTTCATCAGTTAGTCTCTAACTGTGTCTGTCTGCTGTCTTAGAACTTTTTTTCACAGAAAACAGCTGTCTGCTGCTGCTGAAAATGCCGCTATGAGAGCAGTGAGAGTGAACCAAAACAGTTAAGTTGTGGGCCAGACAGATAAACAATGAGCTGAAACTCGCTATAAAGATCTATAAAGCCGAGGGACTCCGATTCAGGTGATAATTCTCTGCAGGTTCATCACTACGAGGCCAGCGACCCATTTCACATTGTTTTCACGTTGTCATTTGATAAATGTTATCATAAAAATATTGATTATAATTTAAGCCAAAAAGCCAGATCTATGATTTACCACTGAAAGAC
>NTHP01000067.1:1148405-1172313 GCA_003416845.1 Oplegnathus fasciatus | reverse complement strand
TTCCACAGGGAGGGGTTCTGGATCCTCTGGATCTTTTTAATTGTACTCTGGGGCATGGTGCGCTTAAACAACATCTCAATCATATTGTACTCCTTCGCAGATTTGGAGAGAAGTACCAGCTGAAAGATAAGAGTACAATGCAGATGAACAGGTCATTAATGAAGCATATAAACACATATTCAGTGTTCAAGAAGGAACAAAACATAGTAAAGACTGAAACATTAAACACAATAATAAATGCTATGAAGATACCTTGTATCCAAAATCTGGTAGGGCATTCTTGTCCCAGTGAGATGGGAAACTTTCAGCTGTGGGGGAGCTGGAGCTGTGTGATGATGCACTACAGACAAAACAAAACATGACGACTGTCTGACTTGTGAACTCACTTGAGACACAGAGGAATCCAAAACAGCAATGTTAGAATTGCACGGATAATGCAGAATCTCCATCTATAACTAAATAAAAATACCTGTTTAGCTTCAGCTCCACATCATGAGCAGACACAAAGCGAGGCCTCCGTCTGACCTCTCTCTTGGTTTTGTATTTTACATTCTGCTGATACATCTGCTGAGTTCCCGGTGCACCTTTGAAGTGGAGGATATACTGCTGTTTTCCTGCACCAAAAGGAATCTCTGTATCTCTGTCTGCCAGGTACACATTCTCCAGAGTTTGAGAAGTGACGGAGGCTGGTGTGTCACCATCACCCTAAAGAGGAAAAACACAGCAGACAGCAGTCCATCAAAGCTTTAATGTATGATTTGTGTGTATGAATAAGTAAAGATGGGAATGTAGCTAATTGAAATCTATTTGTTCCCTCAAAAAGGGACGATAAAGGATCTGAACAAAGACACATAGCTGCATTATTCATACATGTTTGACTGACCTGTCCGAACTCCATCCATTTCCCGTTGTCATCTTTCCAGTACCAAAGCCACTGTGTTGTAAGGATGAAGTGAGGGGGCTTTGAGGCAGAGGAGGCAGTGGACAGGCGACGAACTGGAGACCCTCCATATGTCATTGTGGTGAAGTCAACTGACTTCACATCGGGGGATGCAGAGCTGAAAGCAAGCAGCTTAAGTTCATCAACAATTCCCTCAAAGGGAGGAGACATTTCTAAAGACTTGAACTAATGTGAATAAATGGTTAGACATCTATTTGTCGCTCTAGAATACTTTTATGAACCAGAGAACTGTGTGTACATCTCTGTGGTCTGTTTCTCCATTCATCCATCCATCCATTATCCATTATTCATGCACCTTTGTAAAGACAGGAATCTGAAAATCCCTAAGGTGGGCGATGGTTGATCCATGCAGCTTGTGTCATGTTCTGGGTCACANACATCTATTTGTCGCTCTAGAATACTTTTATGAACCAGAGAACTGTGTGTACATCTCTGTGGTCTGTTTCTCCATTCATCCATCCATCCATTATTGATAGTACTGCTTATCTTTAGAGGGTCGTGGGGGGCTGGAGTCGATCCCAGCTGGCACTGGGCGAGAGGCAGGGTACACCCTGGACAGGTCGCCAGTCAGTCACAGGGCTGACAAACCACTCGCGCTCACAATCACACCTACGGGCAATTTAGAGTCACCAATTAACCTAACCTGCATGTCTTTGGACTGTGGGAGGAAGCCGGAGTACCGGGAGGAAAACCCACACAGGCACGGGGAGAACATGCAAACTCCAAGTAGGTTCAAATCCAGAACCCTCTTGCTGTGAGGGTGCTGCTCTTCTCTTCTCCATTCATGCACCTTTGTAAAGACAGGAATCCGAAAATCCCTAAGGTGGGCGATGGTTGATCCATGCAGCTTGTGTCATGTTCTGGGTCACAGTAGGCCTTCTCAGTGTCTTCCATATTAGGCAGGTCCTTCCAGGTCACACCATCGCCATCTAAAACCTGCCATCTGTAAGGGAGGTGCCAATGGACACGAGCACACTTCTCTGGGAAAAAAAACAATGATACAAAGGCGCTCATTAGACAGTGGTCGACATATAGACATCATCTTCTCTTCACACAGATCTACACACACGTATTGAGAAGTTACTGTAGATATGCCTGGTTTGAGTGTTACCTTTGAAGCTGCAGTTCCTGCGAATGAAGAAGAGGCAGATTTCATTCCTGTCAGCATCGCTCATGGATTTAGATGGACTAGCAGAACTTGTGGGGGATCCAGGGCTTCTGTGGGAAGGCTGCTGAGTGGGGATCCTCACCTCTGGCAGCACTGCAGGAGACACACATACATACATAAAATCTATTGTGCAGACTACCACTCTCTGTAGATGAAGCTCAAAACGTATTTTTTGAAAGTCCTTATTCTTTACCAGCAACAGCAGAAGGTCGTCTCTCCTGTTGACCCAAGATGATGAATTTATTTCTGTAGATCTCATGAAGGTTTTTAATGTTCTCCTGACTGAATCCTTTGAAGATCTTCGTTCCACATGCATCAACATTATGGGTTCTCTTACACGAAGGGCCAAACTTGCAGTCGCCCTGGAGATGGTGCTGGCAGACGTGAAGCTTGTTGCAGGTGGTGGTGAACTTGCAAGAACCGTGTGGACTGTTGCCCTTGTTGTAATGTGGGCAGATCTAGAGGAGTGTGTAGAGGGGTGAGACCATATCATTACAACAAAAATATATGACAGTTCATTCAGAATTTACATAATTTTCGACATGAATAGCAAGAGACCTACCTCAGGAAGCAGATAAGGATCATTTTGTAGTAAGAGCTGGAACAGCTGTTTGTCTGTCATATCGTGAAGGCCATATCTCTTCAAAACCTCTGCATTGTATGGAGAGGCCAGACTGTGGGGATTTTTACACTTGTGTCTGAAAAATAACAAAATGAATAAAATATCATTTAAGTGAATGGTTTTACTGAATTAACCAGAAAAAAGGGGCTTTCAAGTATCCATTTGGTTTCTATAAATATACAGAGTCCTGTTTTTTAAAAAAGAGATTAAAAAAGTTACAGCACTACATTAATACTACTGTTGATACTGGTGGTTCATAGCCAGGATATGGAACCTACACTGCACACACATTTGTAATCATGTTTATGATTATTATGAAAAAATAAAACATTTCACATTTTAGTTTTTTGTCACATTTTGTAATAAGAACAGTTTGGAGTTGCTGTTATTGTTGGTTGGTTGTGACCCTCTGTGTCTTTGTGTTTTCTTAACAACTCCATAAATATCCCTACATTCTGTTGTCTGTGTAGTGGCCTTGTTATTTAATCCAACTTTGCCTTACATGTAAAATGTTGGCCATAACCCCCTTCAGTCTATAGAGTGTGGACTGTGGACAAAAGCGGTAGCGTTTCACCACCACCTCGTGTCGTAAAGATCTTGATCTGGCTGGCACGTGCATTGATTTTGGAAGCGAGTGAAAGAAAGGCGCAACTTATTTTTAATACTATTTTTCTTTTTCAAACACAGCTGTTTGCAGGATGCATAGCGATAGGGCAATGTATCTATTTATGGCTATGTAAGATTAATAACTGTAATATGACGATGGTGAAACAAAGTAAACTTAATGTTCGGTTATAGCTCTGGAGACGGACCTGAGTGGCTGTAGCAACTCTTGTTGCCAGACCGTGGCGAGATAAGTTGCACAAATTTTCATGTTTAATGTTTGTATATTGTCTTGTTGAGAGTTTTTGTCTTAGTCCATTTATGATTTGTTGTAAAAGAAAATTTTAGTAGTTGGACACTCTGCCAGGGGTTCATCTAGAGGCATAGCTGGTGGCAAAATGTGGCCCTCTGCCCCCCCTATTGGTAGAAATGGTTACGACCTACCTACTGTTTGGATTGTTCCTTATAGACTGCTGTGCATTTTGAAACTGAATTGCAATAGTGTGTAGTGTTATTGACTGCTGTGTGTTTGGTACTGGGCTCTAAATATGTGCAAAGTTAGTCCTTAATGGAGTGTGGTAAGATTGGCCTGATTCACTTACTGTGTAGGGTTGTAGGGTGGCTGCCCATGCTACTGAGAGTCTGCCTTCTGGGGGGAATTCTCTGTTTCAGGGTGTCCAATTTATTTTAAATGAATGTATATTTCTACTAAAGGCTTGTACATTTTATACCATAAGCCTACCTGTCTTTGTGGTTAATATCCTCCTGTCTCTGACACTGGACCAGACCAGGTTAACAAAGGTGGTGGCAGCCTTATGCTACCTTTAAAATCTAATAACTAAAGTTTATTACAGTATTATACAGTATGCATAGTTGTGTCACAGCAAGTTAGTAAATAACCTAATAACCTAATAAATTCTTTCAGACTGAGACTGATTGTCAATTGTCAGAGTAACCACTCCCAAAGTACTTGAAGTGCTAAACAAAGCAGACACACCCACGTCAGGATTGACAGAACTATTCTTGGACAGGTAAGTCTTTTTTCTTTTGCAAACTTCTGCTTTCTCTGCTGTTCATACCCTACATGTACCTTTAAGACCCTGCAGTCCCACACAGGTGTTTTCATGTCTTATTGATTAGACCTCTGCTCAGACTGAAGCTGGGTGGAGCTTTGCTGGGAACTACGTGAGGTCACCAAACTTGTTGCACAAATAAGATGACAAAGGTGTGAATTGTCCCTTTCCATGGAGATGCAAAAACATCAAGGAAGTGAAACTTTGTGTACATGCCCAGATAGTCCAGAGAAAAGGCCTAAGTGAAAACCCATGGGTGTGAAGGGCTTTAAGGTTTAAAAGTTCTTGACCCCTTTTTGCTTCTACTGCTCTTATCTCCGTACAGTGGCTTGATTTATACTTATGATCCTTTAAACATTTGATTGTTTTAAACATTAAACATTTATCAACTGTTTGACAATTCTTGATTGTAATATGCATAACCATAAAATTTTAATTATGAGTACTGCTCGATAAAAGACACAATACAAGTGTAGCACAGCAGTACTTACCCGAACGTGCAGTCTCCGCAGACAAAGTACCTGCACAGGTGTAACCCGTCGCACTGAAGACACTCTCCAGGTTTTTTCTGACAGAGCCGCAGGCTGGTTTTAGCCACTACGAGACTGTCCGGGCTGATTATCTGACTACCGACGACCTTCTGTCGGCCTTCCTGAATGGCTATATTCCCATCGTTGAAAAGGACACTCCGCAGGGCTGGTTCTGTAACAGGGAATCTCTGTGTGATCTTCTCATCCAGGCGCTGGAAGTCCAAACACCCCTGGTTGTCGCACAGGGTCTTGATGATGAATTTAGAGATGACTGAGGTCATCCTGACATGAGTTTAGCCAAGTAACATACACTGTTGTTTGAGCAGAGCCGACCCAGCTGCTCACAGCTAGAGCGACGTCCGGTTACAGAGAAATGAAACTGAAGCTTAAAAAGAGAAACTGATTGTGTTCAGGAATCTCAATCTTGAAGTCAGTCCGGTGAGATCAGGAGTGGGTGGAGAGATTCACCTGTCAGTGCACAGGGGAGGAGCTTAGAGTAGGAGAGGTGATATAAGGGTTAGTCGTGCTCTGTTCATATCCCTTTGTTTGAGACCATGCTGTGACACCAGTAAGTTTGTTTGTAATGATTCTGCCAATCTGATTTAGAAGACTTTGAGTNGAAATTAAATAAAGGTACAGACCATATACATACAAAAGTCAAAAGTCCTAATGATCCTCAGGTCCACAGTTCATAAAGTATTATACAGAATGCACAGTTGTGTCACAGCCAAAATTAGTCAGTAAAATGTGTTAAATTCTGTCTGACTGAGTAACCATTCCCATAGTACTTGAAGTGCTAAACAAAGCAGCATCAGGGAAGTGAAACTGTGTTCGGAGAAAAGGTCTAATCAAAAGTGAAAACACCAGTGTGAGCGTGTGGGGCTTTAAAGTCCAAAACATCTTTACCACATTTTGCTTCTACTGCTCTTATCAATCTTTAGTCTCTGTATAGTTTCTGTATGATCAAAGTGGAGTGCCTTAAAAGAATTAAGTCTCTAAACTTAAACATTTATCAACTGTTTCACCATTTTTGAATGTCATACGCATAACCATATAATTGAAATTATGATACTGCTCGATAAAAGACACAATACAAGTGTAGCACAGCAGTACTTACCCGAACGTGCAGTCTCCGCAGACAAAGTACCTGCACAGGTGTAACCCGTCGCACTGAAGACACTCTCCAGGGCTGGTTCTGTAACAGGGAATCTCTGTGTGATCTTCTCATCCAGGCGCTGGAAGTCCAAACACCCCTGGTTGTCGCACAGGGTCTTGATGATGAATTTAGAGATGACTGAGGTCATCCTGACATGAGTTTAGCCAAGTAACATACACTGTTGTTTGAGCAGAGCCGACCCAGCTGCTCACAGCCAGAGCACACTGGTTACAGAGAAATGAAACTATAGTTTAAAAAGAGAAACTGATTGTGTTCAAGAATCTTAAACTTGAAGTCAGTCCGGTGAGATCAGGAGTGGGTGGAGAGATTCACCTGTCAGTGCACAGGGGAGGAGCTTAGAGTAGGAGAGGTGATATAAGGGTTAGTCGTGCTCTGTTCATATCCCTTTGTTTGAGACCATGCTGTGACACCAGTAAGTTTGTTTGTAATGATTCTGCCAATCTGATTTAGAAGACTTTGAGTTATGTCTGCATACTATGCATCCTAATTTAATGTGGGTATCTGACTTCCTAACAGATTAAGATGTATTTCTTTGAAGCTGTTATACCTACCTGTGTAAGGCAGAACGGAAGCAGATCATTGACTGAGTTGGAGCCACTGAGTATACTTACCTGTGTGATAAAGTTGAAACCTGTAAGCAAGGCTAAATCTAAAGGAGAAACTGGTTGTATATTCTGTTATCCTGTATTTACTTATGTTTTCTATAAATAGGCTCCTGATGAAGTCTTGACGGATTCTTTAACCAAGTGGATGCATTAATAATGTAAGCAAACAAGATGCACTTTCCTTTATTATTCTTAGTTATGGTATGCATGGTAACATATTGATTTATGTTCGTTTATTTTACAGAAAATCATCCATCCATCTATCCTCCATGCACCAACCATTCAACTCTCAGTAAATGGTTAAATGGCTCTTTGATCCTTGTGTTTAAATGTGCACGCCAGCTAGAGGTTCCATGGTCCAGTTATCTTTATACTACCTAACCAAACAATAGTAATCAAATTTACATCACATGTCGAGTTCAGAGGATATAGTCTTTTTACATGGTTCTTCCAGCCGGAGCGAACCTCTGGACTGGATATGGATCCAAGAGCCAAACAAGAGAGTGTGGGAGAGGAATCAAATGGAAGACCACGTTGAGAGAGGAGGCCACCTGAACAGAACTGTAGCAACCTGCTATTCACCTCCAGAAACTGCTCTACTAAGGCAAGAAATGGTACAGTTGAAAAGCATAGTTTACGAACGTAAAGACAGACTTGAAAAATACGAACAGAGTAATTCTGAATTACATGGGTCTGATGAGGAGCAATGTCGTGATGATCCATTTCATAGAGAATACGTTGAACAGCCCCAGCCTTTTCACCAAGAGAAATATACTCCTTATGATAAAGCGCCTTCAGAGCCTGCAATTTCAGAGGCTGTACATGTGATGAAATGTGGTAGGATTTCTCAGTCAGTACAAACATGACTCCATTCCAGGAGCACCAACCACAGTTATTATTGTAAGTTAAACTCACCTCTAAAAACCACAAATAGTCCTCAAATGAATAAAAATTACACAACGACATAATTTAAATCATAATCTTTCTTTTCTGTCTTTATTCGTTGCAAAGTTTACAGATTAAAGAGGTTCACGCAAGCACGTGAAGGCAACACCAGCCCTAGCAACCACTGCAGGGGCTCAGTGTACCTTAGCAACCATGGAGGACGAACTTTCGTTGATGGAAGATAAAGGCAAAGAGGTCACACAAGAACAAAAAGAACTCCTCTACAACCGAGTCGAAGAACTTAAGTAATGAAAATAAATATTCACCTAAAGATGGCTTTATTAGCTCAGCAGTTAAATGGTACTAAAACATAACCTAAGTAGCTAACCTAGATAACTAGAAGAATTAGCTAGCTAACAATAACGTTAACTGTAGAGTGTCACATACTTCAAACTAGGCTAGGTTATGAAATGTTAAAATACTTCCACAGATTTCTGGAGGTATGCATTTTAATATCCTCTGTACTGATTACTAGCTAGCTAGCTAGCTACATAATAAGTTGAGCCTCTGTTTTCCTAGAGAAATTATTAGAGGTGAGTGAGTAAGTAAAATTTAACAGGTTGTAAATTTGAAAAGTGGTTAAGTTAATTTGTAAACGCTTAAACCCTATTTCTAAACATTTAGGTTTACCTTTCCAGCCTAAGCAACCAAACGTTAAGCTTTAAGCATTTTCTTTAGCTGACTTTGAAGTTGTTGATATTGACTTCCGCCCAAGATGTTCCAATGCAGCCCTCCTGGCAGAGATCGACATGTTTGAACGGTTCATCGGCCGCATTGATCCGCAGGACCTGGTGTCCCAGCCTGGGGGAGATGGGCAGGGGGCAGCAGGAGCCTCACAGCTGGAGGGTGGGGTAAGTGCTACCCAGTGACAAGACTTATTTGACTATATATTGTGATTGTAGGTTTCCCACTGAAAATAAACACAGGGAGGAAAGATTTCGCTCACTCTGCACACAAAGAAATACAGTATGTAGACAGAGAGCTACACTTTGTTTCAGGATTAGAGAGTAATTCTTGCTCAAAGTCACAAAACTGGATGAAGAATTCAAAACACAACCAGAAAGGGACAAACTCAAATGCTTTTAAGTTGAAATAGTGACAGCACATATTGTTGCATATTAACATATGACGTTTATGTGGCCTGCCACAATCTTAGAGACAATTATTGAGATTTTCCATCAAAAATGATCCTCTTAATGACCTGTTTATATTCTTTTCATGCCATTAAATTTTGACATTGACCTTGACATGATTTTTATTTATGTTCCTTGGACAGATGACCTCTCTGCACTGTACTCCTGATAACCCCATATCATTTGTGTGTGTGTGTGCCTTGTCAGGGTCGTGGACGGAGGCGGAGGTCCCGGTCCAACATATCAGATCGCCTCCAGCAGCTGACCTTGGAACAAAAACTTTACGTGGCACAGAGAGAAGTAACAGAGACACGACAAGACCAGGAGAGACTCAAACAGAGATATGAGAGAATTCAGGACAGCTACAAGGTTACAACACACCCTTACACACACACACAAAAAAAAAGAAAAACAAAAAAACCCTGCACATTTACAATTGTCAGTTTTGTCTTTCCAGGCCGCTCTGAAAGAGGCAGAATTGCGTCTTGCAGAAATCAGGAAGGCTAAGAAAGAGTTTGAACGCAGACTGCTGAAACCTATGAAGGACAACAGGCTGGAAATGAAGGAGCCCGAGAAGGTGCTCCAGTACATTAAAGACAAGTCAAAGGTAAAAAATTAGGTTCAGTCTAATGACATCAACCTGTGCAAAGTAGCATTTAAAACAGATTTTGAAACATAACCGGACGACTCATTTTAACTTAACTTATAAAAGATGTCTTTATGTTTGCATCTGTTCAAAGCAAATAGTTCTAATTAGTTTTAATTAGTTTAATTAGTTCTCATAGTTCAGACATTTTATACAATTTTCAAAAACATTTGTATGTTTTCCCGCAAATATGATATATTTTATTAAAATAGCTAGTCAGTTAACATATCACATTATTGTAAGTTCCTGCATTAGCCTTTCACCTTAAAATGCCATCTGAGCATGATTATTATTCCATAGTCAAACCTAAAGGTGGAAATAGATTCTACTACTTCCTAGCAGCACTGGGGGAATGTCAGTGATACTAACATGCTGTTTTTTCTGAGTGTCAGATAACCGGTTGTTCCTTCATACTGCAGAAAAAGTCCAGTGACGGCAAATAACACATAATAATCGTATCCCTTTAAATGGGAAGAACTAATTGAGTGTATATTATATTGAGCGACTATTACTCTGTGTGAGTTTTTAAATTTTTTTTAACGTTATCTGCTTTCTAAAGTACTGGCGCAACCCCTACTCATATTCATCATCTTCCTCCCTTTGTCCACATCATCTGTTCTGTCCACAAACACACAAACTCAAACAGGTCACCCAGTTGGAGAAGGTTAATCTGAAGAACCAGGCACTGAAGGTCCACGAGAAGAAGCTTCAGCAGCAGCTTCAACAGCGAGAAGAGACGGGAAAAGCTGAGTACGAGGTAGAGAATGAAAGTGTGAGGGTATATACAGAGAGGCTAAGAAAGCTGGAAAATTAGTTTTATCAGTTATGTCTCAATAGGTTGTCAGTTAAATGTGTGGTTTGTGAGTTAGATGTTTATGCAGGAGAACAGTGAGTCCTGGTCTGTGATCTGCTTTTTGTTTTTTGCTAGTTAGTAAATGTAACAATGTACGGTGCTGTGTGTTGTTTTTAGGAAATTTTCCAGGAGTACAATGAGCAGAGAACTGACAAAAACCTGGATGAACTTCAAGTCAACAATTTGAAAGTGCAGCGTGTCCTCAGTTCACACAAGGTAACTCATTAAAGATGTGTGAGACAGAGAGATAATTGTAATTTCCTGCAGAGGTATGAAACCATCTTTGCAGTGAAGTGGCTCACATCAACTTCCAACTTCTCAAATCTGTGTGTGTGTCAACAGGAGAAGTTGCAGATTGTGACATTGGAGTCAACAGAGCTGAGCGATGACATCACCAACAGGAAGCAGATGCTGGCAAAACTTGAGGAGGAGATGCGGCATGCTGAGGAGGTTTGTCATCAGTCCAGGAATTAGTCAAACTTTAAGGCCTCAACTTTAAGCCCAATGTGGCCACCCAAATCATACATGGTTTGTTCCATTGGTTACTAAAAAGTAGCAAAGTAATTTGCCTTAAATTATGTAGGACAGACTAAAACACATGAATCCATTAATACTGTGTTTCTCTCCCTTTCGTACTTCTTTAAAACATACTCATCTCCTGCTCTTTAAACTCATTCCCTTTGTGTATCCCGTCCCTTCTACTTCATTTTCTCTCTCTTCAGGAGCGTTTAAAGGCAGAAGCTCTCAACCAACACCTGCGCTGCCAGATGACAGATTATCAGGCTCCTGATATCACTGAGTACATGCTTGTTAAGGACAAACACAAGAAGCTGGAGCAGAGCATTCACACTTGGGAGAGGAAGGTTGGGATTGCTGAGGTAAACCATGTTTTATTTTCTCTCCCCAAACACAATCTTCTCTCTCCTGAACTCTGTCTCTGTCTCCTCTGTAAAAATGGGACAAGATTTTAAAGCACGGTATGTTTTGCTCCACTTTTACCATACCACACCGAGCCTCCGTCCAGCTGGAGAGAAACTGTTGTGTGACAGTATCCATAAACAACAGGCTCTCTCTTTTCTGTTTTCATCAGATGGCCTTGAAGACCCACGCTAAAGCCACAAACACACAGAGAGCCACTCTTGCTCCTGCAAACAGTGCTGAGGCCGGAGCTAGATCTGGGGAACACCGAATCCCAGTAAGGCTCCCATACATAGCAGAACACAGCACATAAAGAAATAGTCAGAAAGCCTACAGGATTCATTAAAAAATACATTAATGCGTGGCAGAAAGAAAATTTGCTACAGTTGCAAATACCCTGTTTCACAACATTACAGTCATCCAACATCTAATGATTTGTCATATTTTGATACTTTGTTGCAATGCTTGTTGGGAAATGTAGAGAGAATTATGTACTGCTGCCTTAAATCTTTAATCCTCATCATTTCTTAGGTTTTTTTCCCTCATTTTCACTCCAGTATGTGTCCTTGGAAGACTTTTTCCATAGACCATTATGAAGAATGAAATGTACAGCAGATGTTCTATAAATGTGAAACCTTGCTCCATCAAGCCCCATTCCCTTAATCGGTATAAAATCTTTTTATACTGAATTATAGTGATTAATAAAAATAACTTGATTCCCTATACTGTATTGATTATTGTGCCATCATTATGGTACACTCAATCCAATGTTATTACATCTTTTACACTCTCTCGATGCTGGCTATTGTAACAGTTCTTGGATTTAACAAACAATCTTGAGCCTTTGCACTCCTCGTTAAGCTCCCACTGCAACTTCAGGAGGTGGGCTTAAAACGCGTCTCTTTTCTCTGGGCTCTGGTTTCACTGACTGGGTAAAACATTCAAATGTCTTCTACCTTACAATCAGTAACCTCAATTTTGTTATTGTCATTGTATTTATTAACATATTTTTAACTATAATGATTGGGATTCTGCTTGTGTGTATGTGTGTGCATGTGTTTACTCATACTGTAAAAGTACCGTACCTTAGTACAATTTTGAGCTGTTTTATGCTACTGCATAGTCCTACTCCACTGGATTATAGATTTTCATTTATCTGACAGCTATAGTCACTTTGCAGCTTTAGATTTTTTACATACAAAACATTTGATCATCTTATAAATTATTAGGGATTATTGTAGATTAAATTACCCAACAATATAATAATATAAAGCCGCTAAAATTATCTTCACTTTGACCAACTACAACATTAAAGCACTGCTTCCACATTAACATGGAATCAGCATTTTACTATTACATCGTTAGTAATAATACAATAATTTATATATGATAATATAACACTGTGAAAATCTGTTCTGCTTTTACTTTTCACAATTTAAGTACATTTGATTGATGATACTTATTTACTCTGACTTACATGAAGTTTTGAATTTACTTGTAATGGAGTCTTTTTTTGAATTATTTCTACTTTTACCCAAGTAAAATAATCTGAATACTTCTTCCACCACTGACTATAAATAAACTAAAGTTGAAGTTATTGGATATAAAAAGTGGGGGGAAAAATCCACCTCAGACTCGACAAACTATTTCCTTTATTAGAAAGAAATCCTTGGAGGTATAAGCCCTCAAAGAACTCTAAACGTTATGATGTTACATGCCATATATACAGTTATATACATAAAAGTGCAATGTCACAATGGGTAAGCTGTTTATTTATTATTAATTCTGTCACATAACTGTTTGGAAAATGGTATCATTACTTATTCATGTGTCTTCTTCCTGCACTGCATTTTCTCAAAAACACAGCATCTGACATGAAAATGCAACAGCACAGGATGTCTGAAGTTCCTCTAAAACATTTTCAAAGGCACTTTCACAAGTACATAGTACAGATGTACAGAACACCACAGAGTAGCTTAAAGCCTACAGACGGCATAACTGAGACCTACTGTTGATGATGTTAACATGGTGACAAAAGCACACTTTTATTTTTTTTACAACTGGATTCATACTGTATCTCTGGATATTTATTCTACATAGTTTGTTCTAAGTCATTTCTACCCAGAAACACAAACATAACAAAAATGATTACAAAAATAGTGAAAGTTAGTAAGTCAGAAATCAATTATCTTTTGATTATTATACACACCATATCAGTCAAGTCGAAGATAGTGTAAACCAAATCTTTTCTGAGTGTTATTATGCTAGCCAAACATTCCCAGGACATGCACCCACTTGTGTTATTTCTACAGTACAGAGGTTATTTTCAAAAAGACATACAGGGGTGCAGTCACACAGCTGGAACTCTGGCACATACAGCTTTAGGGGGCTATTGCATTAGAAATTATTACTGGACCTGGATACATGTGAGCTGACTGACACGGGCTTCCCTCTTGTTCCACATGGGTCGTTTTCTGCCACACGAGGTGTCATCATCCACAAATGCAGAAAACCCCACAGAGCAAGCCTCGATGTCAGTCAGAACAATACAAAAAAACCACATTGACGTTCTCACCTGAACATAAAACGGACGATTGGGACACAAAGCAAGCTGCTGTTTTCGGAGACAAAGAGGAAGCAGGGTGAACATATTAGGAGGCTTTTACGCTAACAGTCATTAGGTCCATGGCTACCGGCAGCACCCCCACAGGGCGCTGCCATGAGTCTATACACATCAGTCAATATGAAGAATGCCTACATCATATATGGAGGGTCAACATCCATGCTTTAGCTTGTACAGTCATGTCTTTGGGTAGATAAAGCCAAGCAAGGCGTAAAAGAAGCGATGGCATGTGTTCCACACCGTGTAATAGCATATATGTCGTATATACTTTAGGTAGGAGATGATTTGTCATCAAAATTTTTCACACTGCTCCCCATAGGTTATACAGATGCAAAGGCATAAATTATTAGGCATATTTTACCCCTGCACCATGAGTTATTGACACAGGTATTTAAGAATGCATCGAAATGTTCAAAGAAAAGTAGTGGTTTTATCCAATAGTCATATCTCATTCCAGGCAATATGTTCAAATAAATTTGAGTGAATCCAGCACAGAGGTGATCTTTGTACATTTCTTGAGACACAACACACGGTATGCCTTGCCAAAGAAAGTTGCAGAGTTTACACGCAACTGAAAAAAAAAGCACACTATCAGCACTATTATCTATTAACAAAGTACCGTTAGTTATTAAGGGCTCTTCAGGCCCCTAACCAGTCCAACCTTCAAACCATTTCTGTCCAGGTAGTCACAGCACCTTTATAATATTTTATTTAATGTGAAATCACTTACATCTCAAAGTCAGTAAGGCCTTTGAACCAGTTCACAACACCTTCAAGGGACCTCCCAGGTCAGAGCAAAATAATTACATAATCTAGTTCTGTGTGTGAGAATGCCACTGTGGTCACTACAGTTCTCATCACGCTCCATTGCAGGTTCAGTGGTGAACAGAGGAGCTACATGCAGCGTGTTTTGTTCAGAGTTACACAGTTCATGAGTCTCTGTAAACTAAACTAAACTAACTAGTGTACATCTTCTATAACCTCGAAGGAAGCCTTTGTGATTTGTTGTTTGAATTTATTTCAAAAAAAGACATTTGTTAGATAATATTAACCTAAGCATATTAACACAATACTGTGCACATGTTATTGAGACAGAAGATTTGTCCGACAGATGAGACAAATCTGTCACTATTGTGTCCTACATCAGTCTCCCTGTCGGAGTCCTCTTTATGATCTCAAAGAAACGTCTTTTCCTGTCCAGGTCCATATATTTTACACGCTCTTAGATATTTGTTGTATGTCTGTGAGTCTAGACACTGGTAGCATTTTGCAGCCCCCCTGGAAGTTGATTGAGAGTTTTTGTTTTACATCTCTGATTCCCGTCCCAGAGGTTACATGGTGCAAGACTTGTCCAGAGGGTCCTGAGGAGATGCAGCTGCAGGCTGCGAGGCCTGGCTGGACTTGGGCAGGACCATGGGCTTGGGCCTCAAGGCGGGGGGTTTGAGTTGCACCCCCATGCGGGGCGCCACCACAGGCTTGAAGGTGCTCATAGTATCGCTGGAGGTGCTGGTGCTGCGGCGGATGGGTGGCTCAGTGTTGGTGGTGGACCTCAGCATGACGCCGTGGATGGGGCTAAGGGACTCACTGGAGCTGGCCGGCGTGGGACCCCCGCCGCTGCTGCCGCCGGAGGTCTGCCGCTGCTCCAGGGTGTCCAGCACCACGTCAGGGGCGTGCTTGGCTGAGCTCTGCCGCTCCAGCTCGCGCAGCTCATTCAGAGCAGTGTTCATAGTTTCTTCTATGTCCTGCAGGAGACGGAGAGAGAGAGTGTGTGTGTGAGAGAGGAAGGGGTACGTGGAAGGATCACAATAACATTCATGCGAGAGATGAGTGAGAGACCAGAAGGTTTGGGTTAAAAATGAGAGAAAACTAAAACAGAAAGGAGGGGGGATGAATAGAGTGAGAAGGAAATGAGAGATGATATAAACAGCAAAGACGTGAGAGAAGAGATGAGGTAGAGTACGGTATGGTAGGAAACATAAAAAGCGATGTTAACAGAGGACCACAGTGACAGCTTTTCAAGAAAACACCAAGCATGCATTATACATGCAGAGAGTTAGTAGAGAGTATTACTTTGCACCGGCACCTCTCCCTCTGCATGCTAATGACTTTGGATAGCAAAGGAGATGCAGAGATGACAAGATGTGTTCATCTGAGCATGCTCCCAGTAGGCAGACAGACAGCCCAGCACAGTTTAAAGTGCTCTCTGTGACCTCTGCTTTCTAACTGAGGCTCTATATGAACGTCACTCGTGGCTTTACTGTTCATTAGTATGTGACAACAGTCAAATTAGAGCCACCAACTTCCTATAAGTTAGGCAGTTTGGCATTGATATATTTTGCAATAGCTTTTCATATTTCAGAGTATTTTGTATGCTCACAAGCAAGACTACAGTAAATATACTGTGATGAGTCCCAGTGTCGAGCTACGCTCCCTGCTGTCTGCCTGTGAAGCTAGTCTTTTGCGTGTATTTAGCACACGGACACAGTTGCAGCCAGAGGAAGCAGAAGACAGGGACTGACTATGTTTTTACAGGGCGGGGCAGGGCTTTGATGGTGGAGGGAGCTGCGGTCGGGTCGCCGCTCGTCCCGCGCTGACCTGTGCGATGGTCTCCGGATCCAGGGGCTTGCCGCCGTGGTGGTGGTGGGCGTCAGTGAAGCCTGTGTACTGGCCCGAAGAGGTGGAGCGGCGGATCGGTGGGCTCTCCATCTTCTTCAGCGATTCGTGGCGGCTGATGTTAGTTAGACTGCCGTGGCCGGTGCGGCGCCGACGTTCAGGGCTGTCCATGGCCATGTGGTTGCGACTCCGCAGCATGTCCCGTGGGCTGAAGTGGCCTAGAACTGGGGAGCCCATCTCTGGGGTGCCTCCATGCCCTCCGTGACCATGCTGGGAGGGATGCACCATGCAGTGGACATCGCTGGGGCGGGCAGGGGGCCGCCGAGATGGTGGCTCTGATCTTTTCTTGTGCCTGCTAGGATGGAAGAGAGGGGCGGAGAGGAAACAACAAAGAGAAATGTTTATTATTAGCTTTTATCTTTCAACATTTTACCACAACTTGCACCCATTGTTTCCCTTTAATTACAGCTATTGTGCCACCTTGCATTTCCCAAATGTAAACTTTTTAGCAACTAAAACCAAAAACAACAGCCTTGTTTTTGAATTGTCTGCTGTGTTCAATAATTTAAGCCTCAAAGTATTTACTTTTTTAAGGGCTTCATTTTGGGTCTCACTCTGAAAACACAGTAATCCTTCAGACAAGAAAGTCCGCCAAGCTGGATGCACAGGGTTGTCTATATAACAATATGTGGGCTTGCTGCATCGTCAGTAGCCTATAGTGAATCCTCATTTGCCACTGTGGAAAAAAACAATCATCAGTGGTGTAAAAGGAACCCCGTCAGTGCCTAACAGCTCCGACGAGCTTATTTGGAGAGCAGGTAGAGTGGACCTGGCTATCAGCCATACGAGGGAGGCCTGGGGTTTGTCAGAGCACCAAAACAGGCTCCCTGGGAGAAGCTACAGCTGCTTCAGCAGTACAGCTGTCCTCTATCTGAACCTGGACCAGCACAGCACCATACACACCTAAATCCGGCACACACATTTGAAACATGGAGACAGAGCTGAGCATGAATGCATGCGTGCGGTCAGACACGCACACAGACGCATGCTTGCAGAGTTACGCATGATGTTTCTCCACAGTAACATCTCCTCCCTTGTAGCGGCTCTACTGCTCCATAAAAGGCCAATAGAGCAGCACATCCTCCTCAGAACGCCTCTCATAGGCTCTGCTCTGCATATTTATGACTACCAGCACTACAGCAGCTACAGACAGCCTGAGTCAAGAGCTGTAATGTTTAATCAAAGCAGCTATCATCACTATCATCACTTTCAGTCTAGCAGCTAGATGACTGAGCATGACTGTTGGCAAAGAACTAGAATTTAATTATGTAGTTACCTGATATTTATTACATGACATCTCAGAAATTCAGATAAATGTTTTAAGGTAAAAAAGAAACTAATAAGAGAATTGTATTATCACGCAGTCACTTTTTCAGTTAACATTTTCCAAAATGGCAACAACTGGAAATGTTAAATAAATAACATCTGAATGCCGATACATGTCAGATTAACTATTTTAATTCTGCATTTCTGGTTCTCTGTGATGATGAGTGCATCACTCATCCTTTAAATCACTTCACAGAGGCAAATGGCTCCATTTGAGAGTTTACATCTGCCTAATGAACACCGTCTCAGCCATTATCATTAAGATTTACAGGCAGCTTCCTCACCGTGCCAAACAAGAAGCGATAATGAGTACGGATATGAAGGTCTCAGAGAATGTAACTGCAGCTTTTCGCGCAAAGCCACTGTGCTGCCGTACCAGTCGCGTCATTTCATCACAGAAAACTACTCATCTTCATTAACTACAAAGTCTCAGGTCAAGGCAAACAGCCATGTGTGCTTATGTAACTGACTCTGAAACCTGCAACAAAATGTGTTAATGTAAAATAAATATGACAAATATGACAGCACTGATGATAGTTCAGACACTCACTGATGGAGCGGTGCAGGCTGGTGCGCCTGGTGAGAGAAACATTTTTTTTTTCAGACTGCGGTGAGAAAACTGAAATAGTAAACAACTGCGGGAACCACTGACAGCCTGCAGGGGGAGCAGTCTACATTCATAACACCGCTCCCCCTCTGGGACAGAGTGTACAACAACAGGCACTGCAACTTACTCTGCAAGCTGTCACCACACTGACAGCTCACCCGTTGTTTATTATGGCCTTGGCTGATGATAATGTAAATCACAAGACATTCCACGAGTTCCCTCAAAACAGAAAACCAACCAACTGTAATACTTGGTGTGATGCCATCAATGTGCATCCTCGCCGCTAAAAGAGGCACGGACGTAACTGTTCACTTGTTTACTGATGCTCGGTGTGATCGTGATGCCTGGTCTGGTGTTGTTAATTGAGAACACCAGGAGAGGAAACATATCTAAATAAAGCTCAGGATATAAATGATTCAACACTTCTGAGGATTGTCTGAATGGAAGAGCAGAAAAGTGAGTGGGAGGTAGACAGGAGAGAGAGAGAGAGAGAGAGAGAGAGAGAGAGAGAGAGAGAGGGTCACCTGGGAGCTAGTGACAGGTAGAGAGCGTGGTAGACGCCAGGCTTTGGGAGTTAGAAGAGCTTCATTAAGGCTGATATGAAAAAAGATGATTCACTCAGATATATTCTACATCTGCATACAAATACCTGCGGTGGTGTAAATATTGCCTCTAGTGTGAATCATCAACATTTCAACAGTGAAGTAGAGGGCGCGAGTATGCCTCTGAATAAAATAGCATTTGTTCGTGTGTTTGGCGAGAGCCAGTAACAGACGCTCCAAGGTCGCTTACTCCACCACCAGTAATGCAGCAATGAAGAGAGGAGCAGGAGACTGAATGCTGGCACGCAGCCAGCAGACGCTGCCAAAAAGACTGAGGTGTGATCGGTTATGTGTGTGTCCTCTCTCTGTGTGCCAGAGTCCAGAGTGACCAGCTGATGACTAACCACCACTGTGAAATTAGTATTCAATACTCATAATTTACAACTGGAATTGTCAGGTCACTGGGAATACAATAGAGTGGGAGAAGTTTATTCCTCTGGCGGCGATTAGGCCGAGAGAGGTGAGCTGAGGATGCAGAATGACAGGGGGAGGCAGCGTATGTAACACAGAGGATTGGGTGCACACTGTACAGGTCTTTCTTGCTCATATAACAGGCAAATTAAACCGCTCTCGGTGCATGCTTGCATTGAAGTAAAAGGTTGAAAACACGGATTATTTTCAGCAACCAATCCAAGTCCCAACTGCTCTATATAAAAAATTTAAGTTTGTTTATTTTTCCAAGAGTCTTGAGTTTGTGTGTGTTGGTATTCACACCTGAAGCTATTTAAGCATCTTGGATGATGCAACACTGAGGTTGTTGCAGACATGCTCCTGGACTGTCAGCCGTTATTGGATTGGCCATCTCTGATTAGATAAAGCCGACATGAAGTCCGAGATGTGTTGTGGTCATACATTGGTCACTATGGTGACAGAAGGACTGGCACTAATTAACACAGCGGGACGTTTGTTAATCTTGAAAAAATGTGTCTACTGCATTGGCTGAGTGCAGTAAGAGATCCTAAATACCCATCTTTATAATAAACACAGTTATTCTAAAATACTGCGAGAACCTTTAGGAACTTTGCTGTTTCTTGTCATGTATTGTGACATCTTTTCCTTTGGATTTAAGTGTGACTTTCTGAAGATGGTGCTATTTATCTGTTCAGCAGCAGTGTCTATCACTTTTCATACTAACATTCCCTTTCCAAACAGATCACTACTGCTGCTGCTGCTGCTGTACAATACAGACAAACACATAAAACTCATCATTTTCAATCCACTAGAGGGGGAAAAAAAACTATAGAACATCAGGTGTTTAAAACAGCAACTGTGAATTGTATAGAGAATGCAAAGATTGTAAAATGCCAGATTCCTTACAGAAATTGTTTATAAGAGGCTTTAATATCGCAGTCCAATATAGTGCAGCTATGCAGCAGTGTGAAAACCAACCTGGTGATATAGGCCTCGGAGATCCTGGTGTCAGTGGGTGAGCCGATGTCTTTTCCCGAGCATTTATCCTCTCCAGCGTGGCCGCTGCTGGCCTCACTGTCAGCCTTCTGACTCAGAGTGTCTGAGAAGTTGTCATCTCTGGGACACAGAGACAGAGTGACATTGAGACATGGAAAGAGCAAGAGGAAGTGACAGAAAAACCGGCCGACACAAAAAAAACAAAAAAAAGGAGAAATCAGCAAATCAGTTGATCTTTAATATTTGCACTGTTCTACGATGACAGTATTTGATATCAGTTTCCTGCGAGTCAGCACGTCTCCCTCTCTCCCCCAAGGTCCAGAGAGTCAGATGAGTCATATTCCTGGGCCTCTCATTCTGGTGATGCACTGTGGTGGTGACACGCACACACCCACACACACACAAGCAAGCTGTATGGGTTTCAGCGAGGTGTGTGACTGGATACTGGGTACAGTTGGTGCCTGTCAGGTGGCAGTAATCAGAGCTGCTGAGCTGCACTGCTGCCTCTGATGATGTGTATTAGCTGATATAAAACACAGTCACTTATTTAGTGTATCCACATGGATGCACACAGACAGAGCAAGGACGAGTACTTCTCCAAAGCGGAGGCGGCAGTAAACACAATTTACAGACAGACACGAGAAAGTTCGAACACCCCGACAGTCGAGTCTTGAGAGAGACATCCTGTGCTGAAGTGGTCTCTCAGACGTCTCTCTGCATGCTGTATTCTGGGCTCATTTATGGGACAAGTGAAGATCACAACCCTGTGTGCTCTTACACTCCTCAGCCTGCTCTGTTTAAGTAAAGAGCAGGATGTTACTACGCTCGTGGACAACCCAAACAGCTGTAAATTCCCCTGCTCTTTCATTAACTAAGAAGACACCCCATCAGCAGTGCCCCTCCTGGTGAATTATTGATAAAGGTACACTGACGGGACAGCAGCAGGAGAAAGAAGAGAGGAGGGAAGAGGGGAAGGCATTCTAAATGGCCATTTTGTCGGCCAGCTACTAAGTGATTGGAGTGATTCTGTTCCCGTCCTAACGAGACAGTGAATCCAGTCCATTAGGCACCAACCGTCGCCATGGCAGAGTGTGTGCTTGTTAGTGCTGAGAGCGGGAGACAGTGACAGAGGGCTGGTTGAGGGCCCTGGAGATGGAGAATGCTCCACAGCTGAGCGGGGACGACAGCGGCGTGCAGGACAAACAAGGCTGAAGGTCCTCTACGCACGACCCTACAGTCAACTGACGGCCTGCGGCCTCGTAGAGAGAAAAGTCAACAAGGACAAGTGTGTTGTTCATCCGGGAGAGCTGGAGGATTATTTGTTGAACCACAACTCTTTACGGGAGTGGAGCTGGTAGTAGTTAAGGAATAGAAAGGTACACTTCCTCAGTGTACTACCTGTAGGAATTTTTAAAATTACCTGATAACAAGATCTTTGGAGTCTACAGCCATGCTGGCAGCTCTGTGAGGCTGTACTGGTGGTTTGAGCTAAATGCTAACGTCTCAGTGACAATGTTAGTCTGGTATTGTTTGCCAGGTAACGTTTAGCATGTTCACCATCTTAGTGTAGCATGTTAGCATGCTAACATTAGTACTACACACACACACACACTACAGCTGAAGCTGATGGTGATTTTATTAGTTTTGCAGGTATTCAGTCATAAACCAAACGATTGGACAAAAATGTACACAATTTCATGGCAATCCATTCAACACATATTTCACTCTGGACCAAAGCAGTGGACTGATCAACAGTACGACATTGCTATCCCTCGAGCCATGCTACTAGCGAGGCTAAAAACACATGAGTTTTGCTTTAAGACTACAGCACTCTCATGCAGTTTATGTAAAAAGGTTTGTGCTGCTCTAAAAAGTCATATTTTTATTGTTTATTTTTTCCCCCAAATGTTTATTGGATAAAAATTAAGAACTGCCCACAGCCTGACTGGTTAGTATTCACTTTGCATGCAAGCTCTGTGCATGATGCATCTTCCAACTTGCACTTCAAACAGGTGGAAAAATCTCATATTTTAAGCTAACAGTGCAATCTTTAAAGCACATATAACTTTTAATGTGTTCTCTTTAATTCCTATATCAGTATAAAGTCATCTGCTGTCATTCAGCCTTACATCTTACTCTCATTAGCTTGATGCTGGTTGGATACAGTTGTGCATTACTCGGTCATATCTAAAATGACGCTCAATGAAAAGCACTCACATGTCTTGGACCACAATATACTGGTGTGGCACCAGGCCATCGATGCCGTTGTGCCGTCCCTCCCACCAGTCTTCTGACGCCCGCTGATACAGCAGCAGGGAGGCGCCCTTCTTAAAGGACAACTCTCGGGAAGAACGCCCAACGTAGTCAAACTTGGCAATGGCTTCAATGGGCTCGCCCTCTGTCAACGGAGAGGAAGGATTAGACAGGTGAGGTATGTCAGACGAGGGCAAAGACATCAAGTACAGACGGCTATTATCGCACGTGCAGACATTTTGAATGATTGATACAAGTGGTGCAGTCTTATGAAATAAAAATCTTAATCCGGATAGACAACACATGCACTTAATACAAGTTGGCTCTGATGCTGGAGAGCCTAGTCTTGGGTCTAATACTGGCATGTTTGTGCGTGTGGATGCTCGTGTGCGACAGTTTGTGCACATGGAGTTCAAGTGTGCTGAGCCAGTTGTTTATTTTAGTTGTAGTCAATAGTAACCCGGCTCTACAACAGCAGGCCAGGGCCACAACAGGCCCTGAGGAGCTTTAGCAGGATAATTATAGAAGCTGGTGAGAGGAGATCTATATGACTCAGTCACTGTATGGATCATTGCACTGGGTTGATATCTACTCAATAACTGTACAAGTAGAGCCCTGGATCAGTGACATAGGAAAGACCAGAAAAACGTATTACAGACAATACTAACCAGAGGTAGACTGAGCAGTTACTATTATGCTTTGTTTCAATTTATCTTTATTATCATCGTTATTTTTCACTTAAAATCACTGAAAATCAGTCTTATGTTGAACACTGTCCTGAAGAAAACGTGTGGTTTCAACAACAGCTACAGTCGACTCTCCTATTCAAAAAGGTGCACGTCTCCAAGCCAATATGCATGCACTACAGCAACACAGGTCTAAAAATAGCTTCTTTATTCCTTCCTCACTCCTCCCATCTCACTTAAAGTCAGACAGGGGGTCCCTGGGCAGACGTAGCCTCACCCTAACGTAGGCTGTCTATATACACTGGGAACAGAGTAAATGGCTGAAGCTTGTATCGGCTGTGAAAAGCCATCGTGGTATATCTTTCACAGGAGCTTGAAAGTAATTCCCAGATGAGCAGAGAGACCACGTGAGCAAAGAAATGCGGGCGTGACTCTGAACAGAGCGGAGGTTTCTTCATTTCTCACAGTGTCTCATTTATTTCCATTACATCCCCCCC
>NTHP01000067.1:1129764-1148227 GCA_003416845.1 Oplegnathus fasciatus | reverse complement strand
ACCTTTAACTTGCCACCTTCCTTGCTTCACATGGTTGTCATGATTGATGGGGTGGATGTGACGTTGCTCCAATGAAATGTGACAAGCAGGAATTTACTGCCTGAATTAATTGGGCTGCACTGCAGCGGACAAGGCTGTTAATAAAGTTGACGGAACCCTTATCGGTGCAGGGGATTTCTCTTCTTCTCTATTTTCTCTCACTTCAACCTATCCATCCATCTATCCATCCATCTGCAAATGTTTATCCAAGGCGTGCACACACACACGCACACACACACACACACACACGCACACACACACGCACACACACTGCAGTGACGTGGCTGAGGCTGAAAGCAGCAGGCCATAAACTCAAATCTCAGTGCGGTAAAAGATCCCCTCTGTCATGTTGTGCAATTATAACTGAGAATCGCTTCAGACCCAAGCACCCGAGGTTACACACAGACACAGACACACACACACACTCACTCACTCACTCACACTGCGACTGGAGTTAAAGAAATGTTGAACTGTGAGAGCTGGAGGCCTGTGGTGTAAGAGATACGAACTGTCAGATGTCTTACACAAGCCAGTGGAGCAGAGTCGGGGTGGATGTTGCTCTACATCCATAGAAATTGGGGAGCAGAAGCCTGGTGCAAGATATGGTTAGGATCAATACAATAGGAGAGAGTAATCTTTCTTTTTCTCTTCCATCCACCCTTTTCTCTGAAGACAAATATTAATCTCAGGTGCTTGCTGCTACAAAGGAGACCTCATGCTAGACTTGAAAAGATGAAAGTGGGTTAGAAGTGGCTCTTTATGTGGAAAAAGGATGACCCTTCTTGCACAGTAAAACACACTGCCCTTTAACATGTGCAATCCAATATACAGTATGCCTTCTGGGGCACTTGACAACGAGGACATCCTGCTATACTCCTGCAAAGTGATATATAATCAATGTGCCAGTTAGTTCACCTTTGACCTTGTAGCCAGTTTACCAGCAGATACAACATCAATGTATTGATGGCGTGCGAGAAGTGCCACTCTCAAAACAGGCAGTTAATCTCCAGGCACGACAGCCACGGTCCATGAGACTGAGCAGAAATAAGCTGAGGGACAGTGTATGGCTCCATTTAGCCCAAGTTTGTGCCTCTCGTGTGTTAACATTATTGGTCCTTTAATCAAGTGATAATGGAGGAAATAAAGAGGACAATTGTATGGATGGCTTGATTTTCAAAATAAGATGGTGTCATGGTTTTATAAAGCCTTGTGCCAGTTTGTGCCTCTTATGTATAATGTGTATTATTGCATTCGAGTCAGAGTGCTTAGCATCTAACTCTCTGGAAAATATCACCTGCTGGTCTTTGAACAACAACATGCTAGCTGTGCTAACGTCAGCATGTGAACAATGACAATGCTAACATGCTGATGTGTAGCAGGTATAACGTTTACCATGTTCACCAACTTAGTGTAGTTTGTTAGCATGCTAACATTTGCTAGTAAGTACAAATGAGGCTGATGGGAGTGTCATTCGTTTTTCAGGTTGCAGAAATGTAATTTACGTCTTTGTTTGAATTAAGAAAAAGAGGCGCAACTGGGGAAATGGGTTAAAAATGTTTTTTTATCGAGCAGCGGACTGATATTGTTTTCATCCAGATAGTTACAAAAGTCTTTGAGGATTCTGGAAATATGTTCAGGACGTTGATAAGTGCTGTTCGGTGACTTTCTGGGTTTTTCAAAGATCCCAGGGTATTTATTTTTTGATAAATCGGATGCTTAGTTCTGTGACTCAAATTTAATGGTGATACATGAGAGGCACAAACTGGGGCTAGGCTTTATAAAACACCTAACATGACACCATCTTTATCTTAAAAATCAGCGGTCATCCACACAACTGTCCTCCTCTTCATTTTGTCCAGTGACATCTGATTAAAGCAACAATCTCTTTGCTTTACTTTCTGCGTGTGCTCTGTGTAAATCTGATCCTGAACCTGATCATCTATCTGAGAGCTAATGAGCTCTAACACACTCCAGGGGGGCTGCGCCGACCAGACGAGAACATTTCCGGAGAGCTACTTAGACCAACATGTGGAATGATCTCTCTCTCTCTCTGTCTCTCTGTCTCTCTCTCTCTCTCACTCTCTCTCTCACACTCACTCACTCACAGGGCAAATAGGGCAAACACATTTGAGCCCTGAGAAGAGAATAAACATATAACTATTTCAGTCTGCAGAATCAAGAGCTGGTAACCAAACAGGAAAAGAGGTTTGCTTTTGTGTCTGAAATCCAAATGAGGTCATGGGGATTTAAAAATAACCGATGACAATAACTTGACCACAGTTCAAGACTCCACAGGGAGGGACTCAAGTCAGTGAGGACATCCTCCCATCCCGCTCAGAGAAGCTTTTGGAACAAAACCATGGTAGCAAGGGATTTCTGGAAAACATAATCTTCCATTAATTACTCAAAGACTTGATGGCTACCATCTGTGTTGTACAGTGGGAATCCTCACATATGGAAGTTTCTCTGTATAATCAGATGTCCTTTTTAGTTATAAAGGACATCCAGATGATAACTTTCATTTTGAAGCAGAGTGATTAACAGCTGATGTAATGAGAAGAGATCAATCATATTTCCAAACTCTTTCTATAGAGACTGATGATAAATGGTGACAGGGAGCCCCTAAAAATCAACTCTGGGTGTGAAAAGCAGACAGGATTGGGGCTGTAGTTGTCACCATGGAAACAGGTTTAGGGAAGTCTGTTACTAAGGTAGGATATGAAGACTTCGCTCAACTATAGGTTGACTCTTTTTTGCTCATATTGTCTGCATCTGGTCAGCTGTCTTCGCCACGGATATTTATCACTTTTTAATGAGCTCGAAGTTTTATTGTCTTTTCCTCCTTATTCACAGCAACGTCCGACCCCGGCTGGTATTTTGGTTTCAACTCACTCACTCACTATTTGATTTGGACCAGACCAACTGGTATCCATTTCACTCAAACAAAGGACCACATAAATGATCACACAAATTTACCAAATCCCACCATGTCTGAGAGAAGTCTATTGTATCCTCCAGTGTCTACATGAGCCTGGTGTTTCTTTCATTTCTTCATATTGCTCTTGGACACATGGAAATGTAGTTAAAGGTAGAGAAAACACAGACGGTACAACTTTGGAAAGGCTATTAAAACCTGAAACTTTTGACACATTCTCCATACATTTGCTATTCTTTTACAAATTACTATAACACTATTTTTTTTACAAAGTAATAAAATCAAGGGAATTGACAATTTTAACGCAAGACTGTGACCCATGGGAAACAAGATTTCTCTCCCAAGGGGTCCAGTGGGTGCAGACCACCATGGAATTTGTAAAAGGGGGATGTGGAAGTTCTCCGAGGCCCTGAGGGAGAAGAAGAAGCATTAGAATATGAATGGCCGTCCGTCACTGTGAGCCCAGTTCCCTGGCCATTCAAGGTTACTGCATTTAACAGGCTGAAAGGCAGGATTAGCTGCAGAGAGCTGGGTTTAACCCTTGCAGCACCACGGACTTGAGACAAAGCTTAAATTTGGAAACTAAATATGGACAGGACAGTACAGCATTTTACTTTATGTGTGAGTGTACGTGTTGTAATTAAGTACTACATGTTTGTATAGTTACTCACCATCCTCGCTTGTGTGTGTCTCTGTCCCTCCCTCGTTGTCTACCTCCTCCAGGGCTCCATGCTCACTGTAGGGGCTCTCACTGTTGGGGACAACATGTAAACCATCAGGGTCACAGCCAAGGCAGGGTCAGGGGTCAAGGGTTAGGGGTGAGAGGTCAAGGAACTGTTTCAAAACAGACAAAAAGCCTAATTTCTTTTCCTGTAGTGTAGTTTTTTCCCCCCTTCTCTTAATTTTCTAAGTAGTTTGAAGACACTTATATCTCCTAATTCAGTTTGCAACATAAGACTATTGCTCAAATCTCAACAGTCAAATCTCATTTCAGTGAAGATGACAAGGAGGAAGGGAGGCTTTTATAATTATTAAGACCTAGAGGAAGTTCAAATAGCGGTCATTTTCAGTATTCTGTGAGAGGCTTAGATCCTCTTAGATCTGTGGTTGGGCCACTTTTTCTAAATGGTCTTCTTCTGGCATCGTGCTGAGAGAGCTGGCAGTAAATGCCACACACACACATCCACAGATTACCCCTGCCAGGAACTGAGTGTCTCCTCCCATGCTAACATGTCACCAGCCACCTCCTCTTCTGCAAGAAAGGGAGGCAGCCAAGACAACAAATCTCCCCAGGGCTTCATGTGCCTTGCAGGGGGGACATGGTCGTGCTGAGGCGGCTGATTAGCTCTAGCCAGGGATAAATCCCTGTCCGCCTGTGGTGATGTGGGGGCATAGAAAAGAAAGGGAGAAATAGAGACAGCTAAAGAGAGGAATAAACAAGTGATAAGCACTGCTTACAGATGTGGAGCTGGCAAAGGGCCTCAGGTTTGATCTGTTTGACTCCAGTGTGTGCTGTAAATCATCTAATCATCCTTTCCCTGCCAGGTGACCTTTCATTTGCCTCCTGCTGTGATCGTGGTAATTAAAGTGATTGTTTCAGCCTGTCTCACCTAGAAAAGAGTCCACCATGTAAAGTCAGTGCTGAAACACACTCTACCTTGTCATGCTCTTTAACCACAGATGCCTAATTGATGCATGTAATTACTCATATCAACTCCACTGACATACTACTGACACAGCTGCAGCGTTGAGAGCGCACGCATACCTGCATGTTGAGTAAGTCCCTAAGGAAGGAGGTTTGGCTGCGTGCCTTTGTTCCATTCATGGCAAAAAAAGGGAATAAGAAAACCGCACCGTCTGTCTGACTCTCAAACCTACATCTCGTTGTGTAAATCTGTGCAGTTGCGTGAAGTGACCTCATCAGAATGCTTTCCATCTTCACTTTTAATCATAATAACACACGACTTGACCTTCAGACACCAGTGACAGGGTGGCCTAGTAGCTAGACAGCGTGTGTCTTGTAACCCTGACCTGAAGAATTGCTTAATGTTTGAATAATTAATCAACAGCAATACGAGCTAAATGCATCATTCCTCACCAATAGTCTCCTCCAGCCATACACTTCTCATATATGGGCCCATCCAGTTCTTTGGCATCAGGAAAGATGGTCTCATGGTGGATGATGATGGTCTTGACAATCTCGTTGACGTGGGCCTGGCAGGAGACCTGGTCCTGGCTGTCTGGGGTGGGCATGAGCGTGGGGCCGAAGCATATGGCCAGATTGTACGGGTCCATCATGTTCTCGTCACTGTACTGGGACAGGCTGGAGAGAGGAGGGTGGACGGAGGGAGGCAGGAAAAGAGAGACGGGGACAAGGAGACCGAGAGAAGGATGAATGAGAAAAGGGACGGCAGCTCAGACAGCAGTCAGAATGACATCTCATTTAGAGGAGGCAATCCTTAAAAAGTGAATGGATGGATTTGCTGGTTAGCATCTACAAACTTACTGGTTGAGGAAGGCAAAGAGGTAGCGCATGACGATGAGGACTGATCTGGGAATGGTCAGGAGGATCTTGCGGATGTACAGCGCTCTCTCATACAGGTTTTCTATTCCTAGAGCAGCAAAAAAAAAGGACAGAGAGGGTATGATGTTAACAAAGTAAAATGCTGTAATGCAGGAAGAAAAATATTACGAAACGAATAAAGACTGCTTTGTTTCCGTCCATTCATCTCCGCTGCACGTCAAATGAACCACCTTGCAAAGCTGCATATTTAAAACACTCATCTATTTGATGATGTCCACATATTGATCATCACCGCACCACGTCCCAGCATATAAACATAAGAGCAGATTGAAGCTGAGCCAATTACTTATCAGAATTACTGCAAGTCTCAAGAGGACCAGCAAAGATTTACTAATGCAGTGATATGTAAAATGTGTGTGTGTGTGTGTGTGTGTGTGTGTGTGTGTGTGTGTGTGTGGAGGCCACAGGAAATGTATCAACTCTTTGGTGGTGACCTTCACTCTCAGCTTGTGTTCCTCTGCTGATGCCACAGAGGAAGAGGAGGAGGAGGGGGAGAAGGAAGTCGGCACTCTTCGTTAGCGCCCGACAACGAGGATGCCAAGTAGTTTTTCCTGCTCTAAATGACAACGGCATCTCTCTAAAACCATTTTATCAAGTTCTCTGTTCTTTCACTCTTTTTTTCTGCCTGCAGAAATGGGGATATTGCCAACAATAAACGTGTTTATTGCAGGAACATGATCATAACTTTAAACAAAGCCTTTAAAATCGTTTTTATATTGTTCTATATCAACATGCTGGAGAATGCCAACCTTTATGTCTTTTATTTCTCTCATTTGTTCTGCTGTGGCACTTGAAGCAGCCTATTTTATTTGGCTGAGCTGGGGTTCTGCTGGCTGCTAAAAATAGCACTGTCACCCTCCAGCCACTTCGTGCCATCTGGGATTTGGGCCGCTGGGATACTTGTGATGTATTTCATTTTTCATGAATACCTAACTAGGATTCTGCAAGGCTCCTGAGCACTTCAGAAGCTACTATTTAAAGATCGACTCCAATGTGCGCTTATACATCACCTACAAACGCACGTGTGAGCACACCCGCGCAAAACATCCCTGCTGCAAATTCCAACATGAAAGATATCAGTAGCTGCAGTACGTGCTGCTGTGGTGAAAAAAAAAAAACAGTCTACTGAGAGCAGTTACATGGAAAAGTGATCTTGTAGCTGGTCTCAGCTGCTCCATATGGAATAAGCAGAGGGTTTTTAATATGGAGCCTGCTGGGCATTCAGCCCGAACTGCAATCACTGGCATGTTGAACTGGGGAATGTAAACAGGGAATCCCCATCACTCACCCTGCACAAATGTGTAAAAGTACACCCAGGAAACACACACAGACACACTTCGCATACTCGCGAGCACACAAAAGCCTGCATGAACATAAAAACACACACATGGCACACACAAAGCTGCACAAGGCATTACAGCACGAGTCCATGTGACTCTGTGCATGTTCAATTGTTTTTTAAAAGAGCCCAACAGTCTCCCAGTCTTAAAAGATCAGCCACACAAAGAGCTGACTGATCTGTGAACTGACTCACAGCAACATGACAATGTGACTATTCTTATGAGGACTTCAGTGTAGATTCGGCTCTGGAGTCAAACGTTGCTCAGTGCTGCGGACATTTAACATTCCACCACAATCATGTAAGCACGGCCAGCTCTGTGCCACTTACGACAGATAATATCCTTCTCAGTGCTCGACCAAATACCACAGAGTAGTATCAACACAAAGTGTCAAAGAGAAGGAGAAGTCAGAGCCATTCTGCTGACGAAACACTGCAGACAGTTAATTATACTGTTTCATCTGTGGACTATATTTAAAATTGTGCTCCCAGAAAACTACACACACTTTGGAGAAATGTATTTTCATATGTGCTGTACACTACAAGTTAATTTGACAGACACAGGTAAAAATCTGTGAGGATCCACGTTCCATCTGAGGGAGAAAATTAACCATTCAACAGAAAAGCACTGAGTTGTTATGCCATGATCAACAATAAAAAGATGGACGACCTCACTGATATTAATGGAAAATGTGTGTGTTCTTACTGATGCAGGACAGCAGATCATTGAACCTCTCTTTGGGGAAAAGAGGGTTCTCCAGACCACGGAAGTAAAGTTTGAGAACGCCAGCCACCGAGTTGATGTCATGATTATTCTCATCATCCGTCAGAGGGTCGTTTCCTAAAACACAGACAAGTGAGCAGGTCAGCTGGACGTCCTTAATTTGTTAAAAATGCACATGATTTTATGTGAAATATACCTAATTAACAACTCAAAAAGCTCACTGGCTGAATATGGTCAATATAATTTGTGATAATTAGTTCCTAACTACCAAACATTTGGATCTGATAACAATGAGGCAAAAACAAGGATCATTTATAGATCCAGATGATAATATGTAGTTAATAGTTTAACAGATGTCATGTACCTCTTTCAAATGAGTTCTTGATGTCATTGACTTCCAGCTGGGATCCAGATACACGAAATATTCCTTGATGTTGGAGGCCTGCACAAAGAAAGACAGAGAAAGAAGGTGAGGAGGAAGGAGAAACAGAAGGTAAAAGGAAGAGCACAGACACACTCAACATGCTCTTAAGTCCACTCTGACAGTCACAGGAACAAACTCCCTCGCTCAGCAAATAAAGACTATTTTAGTTTGTCATAAGAGGCACGTCCTGTTCGTTAAGTCCCTTCACTTTTCTAATTAAGGATAATTAATGAATCAGAGAGACCGCAATCAAGCTTTGCCAAAGTGTCCTCCAGCTGGGATTAGGACTTAATAAGGGGAGAGGTCAAGGGTCAGGAGGAAGCATGATTAGTCTGCTGTTTGTCTTTTTTAGATGTCTCTTCGTACGTCATCAGAGATGCAGCGGTCGAGTCACATCTTTAATGCTTTAAATTCTTTTAGAGTGTCTTTTTCAATCTGGTTTAAAACCAATACTGTAACTCATCACTTGTGCCAGGCGAAGCGGTCTGTCTTGTTTGTCTCACGGTATGTTTGAGAAGCCGGGTGGAAAAGGCTGCACCGCTGTAAACAGGATGGAATCTGCATTTTCCCATGACTGCAACTGAAGTGGAACACACTGAAACCCCAACATGAAAAAACTACGTACACGCCCAAACAATTAGCGCCTGGTAATCAAATGAAGTGTCACTTTCCACCGAAGTCAGATCGACTTCGACATGAAGCAGGTCGCAGTTGGTTTACAGAAAGAATTCATCAAAAGAAAATATAAACACAGTCGCCAATTTATGGTTTGCTTAACTGTCTATACACTGTACAACAACAACCAACTCACCATACAAATTTATGTAGCGAATACAGCTTTCAACCACACGGGGGATAGCTTGTCCAGAGTCCTTTGAAGGCAAAGTAAACAAAAACACCCAAATGTCAGATCATGTATAATTTGCAGTTTTTATTACATGTACAAGAGCTAGAGCCCGACAGAAACTGGAATTTTCATGCTATCAATATCAACAACTGAGAATAATAAAAATCTAATACAATATATTGGATATTTGCTTTTTTTTATACTACAACTATAAATAGAAACACATGAAACAAAAATGTATTCACGGGTGTAGTATCAAATGCACATGATACATTTATTATGGCAGTTTACTTCTTTCTGATTTCTTTTTGTACATCTGAAAACATACAGATCAATGCCAATATATCTGTGATGTCCCGATACAGACCAATGATATCGGCCTGCTGATGTATCTGTCGGGCTCTAACAGAAACTGGCTGACGTGATGTTAAAAGTATACAAACATGCACACCCAGTGTAAGTGAAGTTGGTAGGTTTAGAGACAAAGTGAGGGTTACCTGTTTGAGATCTTACTGAGACAGACTGAGTCAACTTCACCAGCTGTTTGAATGTTCACGCCCAGTCTCCCATAACAGCTCGCTGATTATGAAATATCACAAAGCTACAATAACAAGCATGTACAAACCCTGTTGTCCAACACATTTCAATTGGCCTCCAGTGCTGCTAAATATACTTCATGTCTTGTTGTGCGAGCAATCAAGTGCACCCTGTGTTTATATTAAAGAGAACTTATCTAAAAGAGCCACACACTCAATATGGAGCTCAGGGCAGAAGTGGTGAGATGAGAGGAGCAGCATCGTCTCCTTCAGAGAAAACGCATTCCTCTCACGCACTTAGACGTGGACTGCACTCTTGTTCTGCCTCGGTGCCAGCTGCTCCTGCAGCTCAGTGCTGGACAGGGACACAGTACATGCTTTTAATGATACAGTGGATCTGTTTACAGCCCTCGGGGGTATACACACGGTCCAAACACGGCGACCATGCCAAAATCGACTATCTATCGTTGGAGTGGAGCCGTGGGGGTTGAAGCACAGTGCTGGTGCAGCAGGATTATGTAATACTATCCCTTTGGATATGTGAGACTGGGGATGACTGCTTTATATCACATAAATTCAATACCAATTGAAGTTTGGTATTTCAAAACACACGTTGAAACTAAAGATACAACTTGCTGCAACAACTCTGTTAAAGGTGAAAACCTTCAATTCAGTCTGTCTCAGTCTACTCACAGAAGTCAGGTAAGGAATACAAGATATAGACAAACACAACAGGAGGTGAAAATGTTGTTAAGGCAGGACAGATAAAGGAAATGAGCGCAGGCAAGCAGCATGGGCCCCCCAAGATGCTTCAAGGTGTCTACCTGATGTCGAGCGTGTGAGTTCCGTCGTCCACGGCTACAGAGAAGTGTCGCAAGAGCCAGAGATGGACAGGGAGAGAGAGAAAGAGAGAGAAAAGCAAGACCCAGATTAGGACCACAGCAGCTGCCCACCAAAGCTTTTACTAAAGAGCGCACCCTCATTCCACTCTGTGCTGGCATCAAACCACCAAAGTAAACAATGGGAGCTGGACAGGACCGGGCAGGGCCGGACACCGCCACCGGTGAGAGGCGGTGAAGAGGCCAGAGGAGGGAGGCAGCACACCTTATCAGTCTGGCATCCGCTCCCTGACTGCCACTTATCCTGCTGTTTTCACTGGCCTCTGCCCTCGCTCTGGAGGAGGAGGAGAGAGTATCTCTGCCAGAGCAGCTCAGTGATGCCAGGTCAGCAGTGAGTCAGGGGAGCTGACGGAGACAAACATTTATCCCTCCAACTGCTACTCCTCTCCTCTCCTCTCCTCTCCTCCTGCAGCCCTCCAAATCTATCAGTGCCACCCTTACATCACAGACGCAGACCGCCAGAGCTCACTGACTCATGAGGAAGGTTTCCAGAATCCATCTTAGCACAAATATGTTGTTGTTGCTTTTTTTTTTTCTTTTTGTTGGTAACAGATAAATCAAAGCTAAGATGCTTTGGGGGAACCCACCAAAATGGCCAGAAAGCCAGAGCAAGACAGAAAATAGATAGGAGGAGGAGGAGCAATGTCAAGCGGGCAGACTGGTAATCAGTACCTTGATAAATGACTCCAAATTGCCATTAAATAACCTAACATTAAAAACAGAGCGGGGTCTAGCCCGCCGGGTGCCTGTGTGGGTTTTGAGCGGCCCATTGGGATGTCTAGAATACAAAGAATGCATCAGAATAAGTAAACAATGCAGTTTTCCTTTCAGAGTGGTTTATCTATTCTCCAATAACCTTCAAAAACTTGAACTGAAGTTGAGGCTGACTAATCTTTAAAACCCTTCGACTCAAGATGATGGACGGGTGAATGAGGGTATTTTCAGACAGTGCCGAAACCCGTGAATGAACTTTTTCTTTATAATCCTGTCTTTTCTGTGTCCACAAGATATCGCAGGCCAGTGAAATATCAGACCCGCTGGGAGCATCGTATGTGTCAGCATCCACCTCATGACAGGCCCTGCGGGGGGTTGCCTCTCTTAGTTTGCGTGGATGTGCGTGTCAGTGTGTGTGTAACTTAATGTAATGAAATGAGATGAAGAGAGTGCTGGACTTTGGTTTCTTCTGCTGCTCAATCATGGTGACAGAATTATTCTGATAGAAAGGCCTGAAGACGGTTTAAATATCTCATCATGCCAACACAAAAGATGAAGTCTTTGCAGTGTGCCATGCTGAAAATAATTATTTTCATCATCGATTAATCTGCCAATAATTTCCTGGATTGATTTTTTTGGTCTATAAAATGTTGGACAACAATGAAAAATGTCCATCACAGTTTCACAAAGCCCAAGGTGACATCTTCCAATGCTTTGTTTTGTCTGACGAACAGTTCAAAACCAAGATATTCAGTTTACAAAAATAGTAAACGGAGGAAAGCAGTAAACCGTCACACAAAGCTGGAAGTCGAGAATGTTTGGTATTTTTGCTTTAAAATGACTTAAACGATCGATTCGATTGTTAAAATAGTTGCCGATTATTTTTTGCTTATTAACTAATCAATTAATCCACTCATAGTTTGAGCTCTGCTCGAGATATGTTTACTCAGAAGTATAAAGTACGCACAGAGGAAATATTTGAGCTTCTTTTCAGAGCAGAGAATGCTGTTGGATGTGACCTTTCCCCTGCGGTTCTATGAGGGCAAAATAAACTTTAAAGTTGTAATCTCGACTTTCGTTCTCTTTCGCGGCACCTATGGCAATAATCGGTTATTGCAGGTATGTTTTTGGACCTCACTTCAGTTTCAGTTTCTATTTTCATTGTCTGAGGTCATTGATCTTTTCTTTGTTCGGCCATAGTAACCGTTTCCTTTGCAGAACGTAACGTTTGCAGAGACCGGAAAAAAACAGTACGCCGCTTCACTCACAGGTGAGTTGAAGAGCGAGTCTGCTGCGTTAAAAGCCTTGTTAAAAGCCTAACTGTGCGCCGCTTGTGATTTTTCCGGGAAAGTCACCACCGACACCCGGGACGTAATACTGCAAACGCAAGGGCTTTCATCAGTGGGCTTTAGGCTCAGTCACCATTGTGTTGCATCATTTGGAAATAGATAGTGACTTAACAGACATTTATTTAAATGAAAATGTTCGAGATTATATCTTTTACCTAGATTGTTTTGATAATAAAAATAACAAAAAAAATACAAAACAACATGCAGAGACAAAGTAAAATTAACATTCTTTTCTGTGCTGACTGACGATTCACTGAGAATGGCTCCATAACTGTTTAGTTTACATTCCTTGTGAAGAACTGAAAATACGCTTACTTCATTTTTGTAAAATCCAATCTGCAGCTACACTAAAATTAAAAAAGCCACTTAATTGCAGTAATGGGAGCATATTCAATAAGTTAATTCCACACTTGAACATAAATGATAATCAAAATTTAGACGAAAGTTCGACAAAGGTTTCAACTGACCCATCTGTTCCTATTCGCTCCTCTTTTGTTGTTCTTCAAAACTGACTTTAAAACATTTAAATTTCATGCAAATTCTTTCTCCTCTCCTCTCGTTTCTTTGGTTAAACATTCTCCACTCTACCACCTCTCATTCTCTTTAAAGGCCTGACATACAGCACTGTTGGAACTGCGGACTCCTCTGCGTTCATGGTCACAGAGGACTTGACATGAGAATTTCCTGAGGCAAACTGTCCTCGCCTTGATGAGCTGCAACACCTCACGAAAGTTTCTGTCGCTGCTGAAAGGAAAGTGGACTGGATGTGCATCTTGAATATGCACAGGTCCTGAAGTGTGAGTGTGTACTTTACCTTGTGGTCATGTAGTCAGCTCTGTGGCCTGTGGGCGAAGAGAGAAAAGAGAAGAGATGTCAGGGGAAGTTAGATGTGTGGACATGCCAGGACCTGTCTCTGAGGTCCCTGCGGAGCATTTTGCATGCGCCTAGTGAAGCATTTGAAGCCTGCCATCTGTCCACAACCGCTGGCCTCTTGAGCAGCACAAACAGAACGCACACACCTACGCAGCTCATAGCTTGCACGGAGACTTCTGCAGACAACACTTCAGCTACATAACAATTATAGTACAAGCAAACATCCACCAGGCACACAGTTGAACGTTTACAACTGACGTAGGCACACAGACACACTAATCATTATAGTAATACACCAAGCTACAAGTTTGGACAGGCGAAGTAAGATTAAGCACAAAATATGTTCCAAATGGTTTTGGAGAGCAGGAGTAGTTTCGAATGTGTGGCCATCTGTTCCCATGAACAGGATCTGACCTGTCTGTGTGTCTGAATGACTCATACTGTACTTCAGCTCATTGACAACAATGTGATTAAGGAGCATGTGGGAGAAGCAGGAGGCTTTTCTCTTCCTCGTTAGCACGCTGCTCCATTAGTCATTAAGCGGACAGTTTGACCGAGACCACCAGCACTGCTGGTTAGAACAATGACTGACAGACACTCTCTGGGTTGACGGAAGATTAGCTGAGGCCTCGAGGAGATCCCACCAATGTAGAACAAGGAGAGACCGTTGGTAATGACCGCCACCCCTCTAATACATGGCAGTCCATTAAATTGGGAGCAAATCAATCACTAAGACGGATAATACAAATTCACAATCCCCCCTCAGCTCTGGCTTGTCTGGCTAAAACCCAGATTACAATCTAGGAGCTTTGAATAGTGGAAAAAGCAGGCAAACAATGGGAAATTTGCCACGGAAAAGGCTGAAATTTATCAGTAGCACTGCAGAAAATAAAAAGACAAAATTCAACAACCAATTATTATTTATGTTGGCCGTTTGGACACTGATTAGGGCTAATACGTCCTCATTTTGGCTGGAGGAAGGCGACACACAGACTGGTGAAAGTGGATTTGACATTGAGAGGCAAGTGCTCCACTCAGTGTGTGACAACAGGAGTATAAAAGTAAAGGGGTCGTGACTGTACCTTCACCAAGCGTCCTCTTCAGCAAGTCGTGTTTGGCCTGCAGTTTGGAGATGAGATTACTGCCCTCCAGAAACTCCCGGAATTTCTGTGGAGAATTGAGAGTAATTACACGGCGGCCCCGAGTGCCAGCCAGAGTGCCCGCTCTTAAGACGGCAATCTACGATAAGAAAGCCAAGGGCAAAGGACATGCAGAGAGTCCTTTTAAAGCCTTTATCAGAGCATGTCCATCTTCAGACTGGAACAGGATAGCAGTTAGCCTTACAAAATGGAAATATTTTGGGAGAGATACCCCTCTGTCAGCTGATCAAAGATTTCAAAGGGGGCTTGGTGCATGAGATTCAGCATTTTGCATGCACAGATTAAGCATTTTAAAGTCCAGATAAAAGCTTTGAGTTCATATTTTCAGATTCATTTTTCATTTTTTTGTAGCAGCTATTAATATACATAGAGAAATGTAGCACTTTCACTTCTTTTAAAACATCTGAGTTGAGAAAGCTAGGCGACAAAGAAAGTCTAAAAGAGAGATTTATTTATATTTTCATACAGAAATAAAAGACATCTCTGAAGTCTTTTCCCTTTGTATTCGCTCATTCACATCCACCAGCATCCTCATTTCTTAAACCACACATCTCTACTCACCATGAAGTAGAACTGCTCCGTCTCCTGCTGGTTGGCCCTCCTCTTGGCAATGCTGGGCTTGCTGAGGTACGTCTCCGACACAGTGGACTTGACCGACTCGGTGGATCGGCTGTGGTGGAAACACTCGGACACGTCGTAGTCTTCAATGGTCACCATGTCCTGGATGGTGGTCAGGGTGGCCTCTGACGTCTTTTTGATCTGAAGACACAAGGGATGGGGGGGATGAGGAAGAGTTGAAGAATTGGTCAGAGCAAAAACCAGACTTCTTCAAAGCTGAAATGTCACATCTTCACTATCATGCTGTTACCATGACAGCACACTCGGCGGGTTGTATCATCACGCTCCCTAAAAACCTCTCTCACTATCCCATGACACAATTCAGGTGTTTTCTGACAAGACGCACGTCCCTAAAAATCCGCCAGCCCCTGAACACGACTCCCAGCCAAAAGCAATCGATTTGCATGCACTCAGAGGGGCCAGAGGTGAACAGTGTCTGCTGGAGATGGTACATTCAGTCGCATGCTTTCAAGATTCATTTCCATAACCGCCTTATCCCTGTCAACAGGAGAGCTTCTGCTGGAGCTTATAAACGTCAGGACTTTGCCGGGCGTGCCCCATCACTTGCTGCAAAAGATGCTCAGCCAGTGCTGCGGGCCGTGACTGTGTCCAGTATATGATGACATGAGATGACAGAGAATGTGACAAACAAATGGGAGGGCAAATGAGTTTGTAACAGCTCCATAAAAGTTTAAGACACCAAAGCAGTAGACCATAAATAAAGAACTTGCAGTATACAGATGTGACCAACACTGCCATCCCCAGAGCCACGCGCTGGCCCTAATATTCTATGATATGATGGTGATCTACATAACAAGGGATAATTAAAAATGTAAATGGCCCAATTGTGAAGATTACAAATGACTTCAATTTAATGTGATTGCATGTTTGATCTATGATGTTGTGGATAGACATATATTAATACTTATTAAAAACCAGTGATCAGTCAAGGATCAACACAGTGACCAGTCTGCCTGATGTTTAATCCTTCAAGTCCATTGACTAACTGCCCAGTTTACTAAATATAATTAATATAGGGGCGTATAGACTAAGGACATTTGCAGAACAAGGAGAGACAGGAATAGGAAGAGAGAGAGAAAAAGATAAAGGAGACAAAAAAAGCAGACAAAAGGAAAAGACAAGGAGGAAGAGACCGAGACTGTCAAGTGTGAGCATGACTCACTGAAGTGGAAAAGCTGCAGAGGGAAAGAGGCCGTGCTGATGCTGAAACACCAACAACCAACTCTCAAGAAAAATTCAGCAAAACGCTCCTCTTCATTCAACAGAGGCACACTGGGGGAGAGTGAAGTGCTGTGACCGTCGCAGCTTGAATTGTGTGGGCTTTTAAAAGGTCGGGGCACCACAGGTCAACGGAGCCCTGAGCGAGATGCGGCTGGAATTCCTCCTAATTATTCTTAATGGTCAGGACCCCCACTCAAAAGGTAGTGACCCCATTTCTTAGTTATTAAGTGAGTCTGACCTCGGCGCTAATGAAAGAACGAGGTGGATTCCTGGTGTAACTGTTACAAACACCGAGACAACAGTAGATTATGGCTTGTTTTTTTTAATGGCTTGACCTGTGACTCATTTGGCCTTTAAGAAAAGGAGGGAAAAAAAACACCTGAAAAACAAGCTGGACTCATCTCTTTCATGTGTTACGCTGATGGATTACAGTGCTGACACACAAGCTCAGGCACACAATGTGGATGTAGTTACAGTGTCATTCGTTTCATCGTGAAGCAAAAACATACTGCAGGTTTGAACACGACTAACAGCAGCGTAGAAAAGGAAATGGGGGATTCTGCGATCATAAAACTTCACAAAAACATCATCCCGTCTCGAGTCTCGTGTCATTTGGTGATCAAAGGGGTGATTTTCTGCATGAGAAAGAAAAACGACCTGCTGCCTTGAATAAATCTACACTTACACCACCACTTTGCATGTATGCACTGTAGTTTTACCCACGGCAGATCTCTAAAATAGGTAACTTACAGCGAAATACAGTCATTAGTTACACGTTCTGAGTCTGTTTGGTCTCCCTCTCCCCGTGTGCCTGGCAGCCTCATCCATGGTGGCGCCCGTGGAGGCGAGAGGCCCAGCTGTCATCATGAAGACAGGACCCATGCATGCGAGAGAATTGCTCCCAGTGAAAAAGCTGTTGAGTTTATCCATTATTCAGCAGACGAATAGTTACCAGTGTTCACTGCTGGGCTCAATTACAACTGCGCTCTTAGTGAGACTCAATGGATATGCCCATTAGTCCCTGTAGCTGCACAACAGACCTGAAGAAAGTCCCTGGGATTGAATTAAGTTTGTTTATTTTTAATAAAGAACCATGATTCGGGTATTTCCTACGGTGCCATACAGACAGCGCACCGATACGAGGAGCTAAGTATCAGTCTGGACTGAAAATAACTTCTGTGCCGTCAAAATCCAAAATGATTCCACTCGTCACCCATAAAAATCAATGTTATTCTGCAGGGGCAGCATCACAAACAGTTATTTCAACATCTCTCATCACATCTCAAAAGGAAGACTGCTGTCCTTCGCTTTCAACAGACCCTGTAGTAAGCGTGTAATCTGCTGATCATCCCGCTATGAGCACCCACACACACAGGCTTTGATGTGCCTCCCTGAGATTTATCTGGGGAAAAACAAACACTCCCTGCAAAGGAGATGGTCTCAGATTGCCAGAGTTTAGTGTGAAACGTCTTGAGAATAACCGTTGAGTGTGCTTGTGTACCTGGTGAGACGAAAGAGAGCAAGAGGAGGAAAATCAGTCTGCGAGCTCTTTCATACAGAGGCAAACGAGATCTAAACGGCCAGATTATTAAATCTAAAAAAAGAGATGAGCCACGCTGACTGACTGAGGAGCTGAAATGAGCGACGTCCTCGGAGAGCAGACTTTTTTTAATGAAAACAATTCAATTGTAATTTCTGCAGTGAGGCACCCAGCAGGGCTACGTTAACCCCAACCCCTCAGTAAGAGTGAGATCCAGAGTTTTCTCCCCACGTCGCACCCCACCCACCGCTGATGCAGAGTAAATTATTCAGCAATGTTTTCTTTCACCGTTTCACGGGAGTCAAAGAGGTTTGAGGAAACAGCTGCACTTCTATTAAGCACTGCCCCGCAGCCTTTCCTGGCCGGATAAAGACAGACTCTCTCCTTTTCTCTCTTGTACATTTGACAGTCGTGCTTGTAGGTCGTCACAGCGCTTTGAAAGTTCATTTTCCAAGGATGTATCTGGCACGCTGTGCCTGGGAAGAGAGGCCATCTGCTGATCCTAACACAAGGCAGCAGCGCCCTCCAATTCTGACCCACCAGGACATCCGCTTCAGCGAGGCAGGCGGAAAAGGACATGAAGCAACCAGAGCTTGTCATCATACCCTCTCTCTCACACACACACACACACACACACACA
>NTHP01000067.1:1083689-1129688 GCA_003416845.1 Oplegnathus fasciatus | reverse complement strand
ACACACACACACACACACACACAGGGGTGCATGTGCATGTGCCTAGTTGCAGAAATACTGTACATACTGCAGGCAGTGTGAACTGTGATGACACCAGCAGGACCCTGACCCGCCCTGATACAGAGCATAAAACAGCACTGGGTCGGAATGATACTTAGTAGGTCTACAAAGTCTACAAAATGTCGAAGATAGTACAGATATTCAATTTAGAATGATATAAAACACAGAAAAACAGCAAATCTTTACATTTGAGAGGCTGGGACATGTGAATATTTGGCGCTTTTGCTTGATTAAATGACTAAATCGATTCTCAAAATTGTGACAGATTAAGTTTCAGTCGGTTAATCGACTGGTTGTTTCACCTCTAATAATTAGCACACTCAAATAAGCCCCAAAACACAGCTGTCCTATGCTTCATCGTTCATTCCAGTAGATGTATTTTCAGTCAATTTCAAGTGTCGACAAAATGATCAAAAGGAATCTGAAGTCACAGTGGATGTAGAGGAGGTTGAGTGACATGCTCCTGTGTTTCTGTTAGTCTTTGTAGCGGGATAAAAGACAGAAAGTGCACTGACGTGGAGGGAGGGAGAGAAACAGAGAGGATAAAGACAGAAGGCAGTGAGAGCTCATAGAGGGGAAGCAGGTCAGACGTGATACAAAAGCCAGCCTGGTGGACAGGATTGCAGTCTGTGAAACAGTGGCAGTCATGGTATTTCTCCCCTACTGGCTTTTCTTTTATATAAAAAAATGTTGAGTTACTCAAGCATGCTGCAGACAGATTAAAACAATACAGCCTGAGTAGCAGAGATGCACCTCCAATGTCAAAACAGAGCAGCGCAGGACAGGTTTGTGCAAATAAAAGCGAGACAGTGAATTCTACCGGTGGGAGCAAAAATGGATGCTTCACAGAGAGGGGTTTGATGGCTACCTGCAGGGCATGAGAGAGAGGAAAATACAGAGTGTGCAGGTGTGTGTCTGTGTGTGGTGCGTGTATGCAACAAAAACTTTTGATTCTTCAGAGATCATCAGCAACTATTCTCTGGCTCACCTTGGATGACTTCTGGCTAAAGTTAACTTTCTTTAGTAGCTGTAATGCTCTGCAGCTGTCAGCACCTTGTAACCAACAAATAGGAGCATAACGGAACTCCTGGATCTCTGGCAGACAACAAAACCAGAGCAGCAGAGAATAGTTTTAACAGACCCCCACACACCACAAATACCTGCATAATGAGTTGAATTTATTTGAGCCATTTTACCTCTTCATTCTCAATCTTCAGGGTAGCCAGGCGAGACTGAAGCTGCTGGAACCTCAGGATGAGCTCTCCGTTCACCGGTGGCTGCACTGAGATCTGACACACCTGGGGGAAAAAAAAAGAGGAAATACATTGTCAATGATCAGGAACCTGAAATTACAACCCAAGAAGGAACAAGGAGGCCACATAACCTCTGGTTTACACAGGACACAGGCATCTAAATTCTTCTTCAATTGCAGAGCAAACCGCAGTGACTTTTCCCAACTGAATGCAGACAGCCACACAACAACAGCTAGTAAACAGACATGATATCAGCTCTGGTAGTGCCAGCCAAATAGTAAAACTCATAACACATGTCGAGCTACATGACTGCAGGGGGAGAATTAACACATGATTTGTCAAATTCAGTGCCCCATAAAACCTGATCCGGCAGCCCAGATGCAGTAAAATGCAGCACTTAAGCCACTGAAAATCAGACCTCATTAAGTCTGAGGCTTTTTTTTTTTAATCAACTCCAAATTCACTTCCATGTTGTTCAGTGTCTTGGAAACAAAACATCTTAAAACTCATAAATGATACAAGTTTTTTTCTCCAGATACACTTCTGGCAATTCAGAGTCATTGCAATTTAACCATTAACCAATTTTAATTATAAACCATATTACAAAAGCACAAGTCTAAGACATTTTCATGATCACAGCTACTGTTGTTGACTGAACTACGTACCTCGTCTCCCATATGAGGCTGGAACTCAAATTTTGCCGGTGGGCAGAAGGCCGTAGGGTACATCTCCATGAACCTCTGTCGGTCACTTCGTGGGTCCAGACTGTCCACCGCATTCTCTATGATGTCAAGACCCTCGTGGCGTGATGTCTCGAGGTTGTATTCAGCTGACAGGTAGGTCCGCAGGGCCCGGTTCAGACTGGCGTGGTACCCCAAATCACAGCACTGGAAGAGCGGAAAGAAGAGGGTTGACTTCAGATGGGAAATCAGGAAGATGAGCAGTTTTCATTTCTTATAAGTATTTTAAAAAACTTAAACCAAAATCCATAATCCACATGAAAACAAAAGTGTCGGCCCGCCGCCAAAATTCTGGACAGGTACCGACCATGACAAGAACACAAATGATGCTACAGGTTTCATAATACACAAACTAACATTAGAATAAGGCTGCAACGATTATTTTCTTTATTTTCATTAACAACCTGCTGGTTATTTTCTCGATGAATTGTTCAGTCTACAAAATGTCAGAAAAGAGAAAAATGTCTGTTACAATTTCCTACGTCCTAAGTCCAAAACTCCCAAAATGATTAATATACTATCACATGACACAAATAAGAACAGCAAAAAGTCACATCTGAGAAGCTGGAACGAGAGAATTTTTGGTGCTTTGCTTTAAAAATTAGTTAAATGATTATCATTATAGCAGCTGATTAATTTTCTGCCGATCAACTAATCGTTTCAACTCTACACTAGACAACAGCTGAACCCAAGTTACTAATGCTTTCTGATGCAGTTTATAATCATGATGTTTGGAAACACAGTACAAGCCAGTAATTCCATATCATATTCAATTCAAACAAACAAAACTTATTTGTTAGAATTAAGTCAAAGACTTAAATTATAAGACCAAATACACCTGTAACTGACTGGTATATGGTCAGAAAATACAGATTGACCTTTAAATCAGACAAATTTCACTAGTAAACAGTCCAGCACTTTCTGAGGCAGGTTTGGCTCTGTGTTACACAACCTTACTTCAGTGTTAACGAATGTTACCTCCAGGATCTAATGCTGATTTTTAATAACTAGAACCTTAGCCAAGGTATCTCCTGGGAAGACACACACGCCCCAGGCACCCACAAAAACAGACACGCACACACACAGTTACACACACACAAACACGACGTGGCCTGAGTGATAGGCAAACACGATGCTACTACCAGCCAGCTTGTACACTTTGTTTCCTACTATAAAAGTCTCCTTCATCAATAAACAAATGTGTGTGAGCCTGCACATACAACTCATGCAGAACGCATCCCACACACACACACACGCACACGCCCGCGCACACACACACACACACACCCTGGTGAGATGTGAAGGCTTGTGAGCAAAGCGGGGAGAGGGGTAATTTCAGTGCACAGCACGCCGCTGAAGAGAGGTTGCATTTCTCCTTCAGTCCTGTCTGGAATATAAAACCCCAAAGCACTCTCTAGAAACTCGGCCTTCTCCCATTCCCTTAGAAACGCCACAGAAAATGGTGCAGCAAGTTTATTTCTCTAACAAAATAATAATAACCCAGGTAAGCCATATTATAAATAAGTCATGTTTATCGGCACGGTAGAAAAAAGGTCAAACAAAGCAATCTGCTTACAAGGCAGAGTGAAGAGACGTAAGTGCTGTAGTGAATGGAGTGACGACCCACAGCTGTACATGACGCAAAAAAAACTAGGTTTCAGGGTCAGGGCCACTCACACTCTCCATTCAGACAGTCTGAAAGATGTGGAAACATTTCAAAACAGTGACAAAATGTCAGGAAAACACAGTAGAACTGAATATAATATGTGAGTTTTCAATAATGACAAGAAGAGAAGGAAAAGAGGATAGAATAGTTTTCATCATAAAAAAGTTAATAAGCTGCTTTAATTCTGTCCTGCACTGTAATTTCCATCCCACAGTCTGGTGCCCTACAAGATCTCTTTTATATCAGGCCCAGCTGCTAAAGTCATCAGTGCGATCAGTGAGACCCTCTGAGCATGATTTTAAATTTCTTCTTAAAGTCTGTGAAAAGACCCCTGAACAGCAATGGATATTCTGCATGAGGAGCACAAAGAAACATAACAAAATCTACCTTGGGAGGGTGGAGAAAATCAGCCCACAGAAAGATGACGTAAAGTGCGTGTTCTGTTTATGTAAGAGTGTCCTCAGCAAAAACTTTTCCCAGTCTCATTGGAGCCAAACAAGCCTGCGTCTCAGAACAGGGCTGACAAAAGCATGTGGTTTTCTACTTACATCAATTAAGTCCGACAAGTCGTGGATGTAGTATTTGAAAACGGATGAGTTTGACGCTTCCAGTGTCAGTAGGTACTCGTTCCGCGCTTTGATCGACTTCAGCTTGTTCTCGGAGTACTTGGCTTGGCGCTGATGAGAGAATTAGAGGCAAGAATGAGAAACAGACAACAACAGAGTGAACGAGGGAGGATGAATTTAATGAGTCGAGAATTGCCTTTTTGACAAGTGACTGTCCTTTTATGTCTCCGCACGCACCGCGCGCCTCGGAGCTGAGACTGGATTACTGGCAAAACAACAGCTTCAATAAACATTAGAGGAGAAAGAAGTTAAATTCAGTTAAAAATAGCAAAAAAAAGGGGAACAAGAACGAAAAAAGAAGAAAAGCCTAAACTAAAAGCAGCCTGTGTCCTTCGCTTCAACTAGGATACCTCAGTCTGAGCCATCTGTCTTTGTCCAACACTTCCTCTCTACCAGACAAACACAAGGCTGTTAGTTAGTCACCATCCACTGACCAATGGGCTCTGACTCACACACTTCCAAGTCATCCATATTTTAGCACTTCCAGAATGCAGTCCAGGAAGAGTCATGTTAAAAAGGCCATTTAATCATTTGTCACAGAGACTTAACAGAAAACAGGCCTGTTCTGAGAACACAAAGCCTGCTCGTTTGGCTGCGGCGGCGCTTGCAGTGTGTTTTCCTTCACTTGGTCAGTGGGACAGAGAAAGCTGTGGTCCGAATGAGACAAGCTTTCTTGTGTTTAAAATCCTCATCAGTGGTTTTGTCGTGTTCAAACTCCTAAAAGAAAACACCTCATGGAAAAGTGAACAGCGTGACTACAAGTTTAAATGAACTTGTCACAAATTGGATTAAAATTTTTAAGGATTGTGAACCCCTGCTGTTCTACCTTCTCTTTCATCTTCTCGATCTTCTTCACAGAGCTGCGCCTCTGGTATTTGTCCTCCATCCGGATGCTGAAGACTGGATCTCCCCTGCCGATCTGCTTCTCCTCTTGCTTCTCAGCCTCCTTCAGCTTGCTCTCGGCGCTGATGCTCTCTGAGTGGTACATGTGGTAGGTCTTCATCACCTGGAGACAAACAAAAGTGTAGGGTAAGCTGAAAAGAAAAAAACTTTTAAAAAGGCCTGTGTCATTATTTCCTTTTCAAGATTGGCAAAAGGGCAACATCCTGAAACCGTGTTAGTTAAAAAAACGTTGAGTTTCGGGTCTGTTTCTGTGAGGTCAAAGGTCAGATTAATCAATCTTCATAGTCAAGACTGACCTTTTATAACCCACAACTAAGGCTCCCAATCCTTTGACCCGCTCATTCATTACAAATCGATTCCACTCATCTCGCAGCAGGCGGTTCGTCTCAAGCTAAACCACAAAGCAAAGCCAGATCCTCTCCAGCCTTTTCCTATGAGGCACTCGTACAACCACAACAACCACAAATCACTGCAGCTAAATCCAACGTGCTGCCTTCATTGCTCCGTGTTTGAAAAAGAAATGCACTCAGACAGAAGATTTGGGTTTGCCCTCTGCTTTTGACATGAGGTTATTAAGAGGGAGGTTGACCGCTCGCCTTTGCCGTCGATACAAGTACAGCCAAAACAAGTAAATGGGCTTAACAACACATTAAAAAACGGGCTTTAAAGTAATTTTATTTAGATGGTATTAAAGTTTCAGTTTCCTTTTTGGACAGCAAATGTCGCCATAATGGATCCATGCCACATGAAGGACTTCTGGTAATGTAATGCCATCTTTATGCCTAAATCATGGAGTTTTAAAACATCAAAAAAGGATGGTCCTGTATTGCACCTTACTGGCTCTAACATTTGATATTTACTTCTGTTTAACATTTAGCTTATGCTTCTTAAAATGTCTAATAGAAATACTTCTTTCTGTGAAGGCTATCATGACAAATAAGTTGAACCCTTCCACCCCTTGTGTCATCACACTGTAGCCATTTAGCACGAGGGAAATGCATTACCGTGATGATGAACGGCTGATTAGCACTGCTTCCTGAAGTTCAAGTCATCGTCATCAGAAGAGGTTGGAATGTGAGTGTTACTCATACACACTCCATGGATCCATTTAGCAGTGACTCAATCGTTAAGTAGCAGGTAAACCACGAAACACAAACAATGAGTTCTTCAAGAGAGCCGAGAGACTATCAAAGTCTTATTAACGCTGGCTCACGTTGTCAGGAGAACAAACACACATATGGGGGCTCTGAGGACAGTGCGGATGAATCACCGGCTGTGGGAGAAACATTGAGGCAAGTCCATGACGCTAAGATGGAGTCATCAGCAAGAGAACTCACTGACCCTCACAGATGCATCAAAACGAACAATTAGCATTTACAGTAAGACAGCTGATTTTTTAAGGAAATAAGTATACGAATTGCAATAAAAAGTAGCGTGCTATCCCCTGCCGCCTGGACACAGATTATTTTCACAAACTGAATTCTGGTCTAAGGTATGCAAATATTAAAACAGCAAAACGGAGGTCGCAGACTCATGAGTGTAGGAAAGGAGAGGAAAGGAAAGGAGAAGAAAAGAAAGCAGGAGAGGAGAGGAGGGAAAAGAAAGGAGATGAGCAGACAGAATAGGAAAGGAAAGGAGAGGAGAGGAGAAAGGAAGGGAGGGGAAGGGAGCAAAGGAGAGGAAGTGACAGGAAATGAGAGTAGAGCAGAGGAAAGGCGTTTGTACTCAATTCTGTAGAACTATGTTTAATTTTTTTCCAAATAATCCACCCAACATTAAAAACAGGAAGTTTTTCTTTGTATGCTTGTTTAGTAATTTTTGCATTTTTGGGGAATTTCAATTTGTTCAAAAACAGCAAGTAAACCATCTTGTGTGAATTTCTCATCATCAGGCGTTTACCATGAAACTTTTTCTAACATTAAATTGGTCTCCTGTAAAGCTAAATGAGCCTGGGTTCATGGCAGTTGGCCAAATGGACTGCACTGAGAACAAAGGCAGAAAATACATTCAAACTCCCAGGAGAAGGCAGCAATATAGAGCACCAGTGGTTTAACCTGGAATTAACCAACTCCAGCAAATTACAGCTCCACAACCTGTGTATGCAATACACTTGTCTGCACAAAACCTCAACTTCAGTACAAATAGAGACTCACCCATCTCAAAATCTAAACATCTTTTCCTCAAACTGAGTTATTTCTGGATGAGTGGAACAACACAGCAAAGCCTGATTTGTCTGGAGCCCTTTGCCTTTGGTGGGGTTTGGCTTAACTGGAACCAGTTTAGAGATGGGTGACTGACCTTGGGCCATGTACTCCTCACTTACTGGTCTGGAGCTGCTGTGTTTACTTTGGTGTTTCTTTTAGAGGGACATATTTAGAGACGGAGCAGACCTGTTATTTCATTGGCGGAGGCTGACATCGGGACTGTGGCTGTCTGATGCAATAGCTACCCGGTATGTGTGTGTGTGTGTGTGTGTGTGTGTGTGTGTGTGTGCGTGCGTGAATATGTGTGTCTTCCCACAGGGGCTAAACCAGGTCGAATCTGGAGTGTGGACTGTGGTGAGAATGACACACATTGAGTTTGGAGTAACACGTTGTTGTGTTTGGAGCAGCACAGCCATCGACTGGAAGTGTAACCACTGTAGTCCTCTATAGTGAGTAACTGTGTAAGCAACAACGACTGCCTCGACTTGTACCTCCATCTGTGTACATCCGGGGTTACCATGACGATCAATGAGAAGCTAACACGATGCCGATAAAGTAGCTTATGTGACTCTATAAACACATAGCAATCATATATAAACGATATGGTTGATGAGTTACACAGTATGCCATAAAATCAAGTCTTGATCCCATCCAGTCCTCCCATGTAACAATACACCAGCATGTAATTGTCCAACAACATGTGTGAGGCATTAAACTAAGCTAGTAGGCTAGCAGGGCTGACTGGGGCAATTAAGGCAGTGGAATTAACTATTGATTCATGATTTAAGTACCCTTCTCCGCCAAGGTCAGAGCTACAAGCAGACAACTACTTACAGCAAAGTCACCGAACAGAGGAGATGAAATGGCCTTTATAGAAACTAGACTGCAGCTATGCAGCTTGTTTGACGGTCTGGAGAAATGTTACGAAGGCCCCGAAGAAAATTTAACCTCTGGGTTCAAAGGTCTGCTTTTACTATTTTGTGTTTCTCTAAATATATATGGCAGCTGTCCCTGTGAGATAGTGATCTAAGACGCATACCGTGTAATCGCAACATCCCTGATTCGATTCCGACTGGGGACCTTGGTTGCATGTAATCTCTCTCGCTCTCTCCCCAGGCTTCCCATCTGTCTCTACTGTCAACTACTGAATAAAGGCAACAATGCCAGAAATGAAATAATCTTTAAAAAAAAAAAAAGAAAGAAAATATATACAGCAAGTTGGCTCCAGCCCCCTGCTGTGGCTTTGCATGAATTTGTTTTGAAGAGCAAGAAAACGCAGCTGATAAGAGCCATTAAAAACAGAGAATATGAACTCTAATGAGTCAAGCAAACATAACGTTGATACTTCACAGTTTGCATAGCCAGTTCATGAGGATAAAAGAGATTGTTTTTTAAAATGTTGTGCTGTAAAGGTTATTAGACAGACTTTCCCTACAGCTTGAGCGATCTTTGGTAGCAGTCTATTTGCTTGAATGTTTAAGACTTGATCTCTCAGACATCTTTAAGCTACAGGGTTAAAGACTCAAGGCTATTACAAACAGAAGCTAGTTAGCTGAGTGCTATAAACCAGTCTCAACCACAGCAAAGACCAATGTACTTAAGTGCATTAGTTAAAAAAAAGGGCAGTCATTACTACTTACTGTGTATAGCTCATTCAGGACCTTCATCAAGTCTTCCTGGAGCTGAAAGGCAATTTCCTTGCTCTGAAAAAGAGACACAGTGAGACCATTACAACAAATCAGTAATTTGACACAATGAAATGCACAAAGAGTTTTCCCAAACAAAGATTATAGTTAATACCCCTTTCAAACCAACACAGTGGCACCATTTCATTTTGTCCACTCTGCCAAGTTGAATTTCCATTATAAACACTGCAGCAGCTACTTTTATTGAACTGAAACTTGTCAAGTTTGTTTAACAAATAGCTACACACTGTTTACTGTATATTATGTTTTATATGAATGCTGGACAACGACCAGACACTGACTCGTGATCTGAGTGGTACAAATACAAAACAGAACAGTGGATTTATCATCCTGTGTCAAAATTCTGTGTGAAAGTGGTATCAGTGTCACGGCAGCTTTTTCCACTCAAATCGTTGAACACAGCTTGAGTTACACTGTCCACATGCTCAGCACATTATCTGGCTTCTACGCCTCAATGTGAAAGATTTTTCCCAAATATGTTAACTCAATCAGCCATGCCACAAGGCTGACTCAGTAATACTATCACACACACACGCCCACATTAATGCATCTCACGGTTGTGGGATACAGTTTAACGGTGATGCCGTGATGGATTTAGAGGGGCTTTCACTATTAATTTAACTGTGGAGCTCCCATATTTCCTTCACACTGACTCATACGCTGTATCACATGTTTATGAGATTATGAGTCATGACAATGAATTTTTGATCTCTCTACTACAGTTGATACCACGCGCTGCTACCTGGATGATGTTACAGCCTTGGCCCGCACTCCAGGTCTTTCTCTAACCTAATTATCCTCAGACAAATCTCATTCTGGGAGCCGCTCCCTGTAAAAGGCTGGAAGACTGTTCTGAGAGGGTATTGAACCACCTAGTGTAGTGGGATAGAGTGGTGATTAACTTCTGATCAAGAACGGAGTGCACTGAGGATTTTTTTCTAAAGGGCAATGATGGTCAAAATTAAACTAAAGCTACATCTACAATCGCAATCTGTCATTATTAAACGTTGCCTTGTGGAGTTTTTGACAAATAGTAGTGCTACGGAGTGATGTTTTTATGAGTGGGGCAACACAATACACATTCCTGCCACTGGTTTGAAGCTATTGCGCTGATCGACAGTTGGGGGTGGGAACAGGCCAAGAAATGCAGCAATGCAAGAAAGAAGAAGACTGCAAGCAAGTAAACATGGACGTAAACAATTCAGGATTTCAAAATATGAAAAAAAAATTGGTTTTGAAACTGTTTTATGATGAAGGAAATGCAGGAAATATGGAATGTAAACATAACTTTTGTTTGTTTACAAGAAAACTCCGCAGGGCAGCTTTAAGAGATGTTGTCGTACACAGAGAGTGCACAATGGTGGAGGAAAACTAGTAGTAGATTGTACGGCTTCTTGTTGATCGTTGAACGGTGTTAGCTTTATAAAATATGCATTAAACAGGATTCATGAGAATTTTCGGAGTCATGTTTTTATAATGGTTGCAATTTCTGGCAACCAGAATTTTGAAGCAGGCCATCTGCTGGTATTTGCTGCAGGGTCCGGAGCATACACAGAGGTAAGCTGAAGCAAACCAGCATGGCAAAATAATCCCAAACTCTCAAACTCAACACACATATTAGAGCTATTTTCACGAAATTACTACCAGTTACTCAAATCCTGAGGTAGTCTTAATGGCAATAATATCCCGACACTGAACAATGTATGGGATTTCCTCACTTGAGATTAGATGAGTCACACATACCCTTGCACATGCGTGGCCTCATGCGGGTGTTGGCAATAGATAAGAGGCTCTATTGAGGTCACACACCTCATTGATCCAGGTGAGTTTGCAAACATGTTCCGTCTGACACACAATTTCACCAATTCTCAGCTCTAAAAAAAGGACTGACAAGACAGAAGCAATCTTGTAAAAAGTCACGTGCACAAAACACACAGACTCTCACTTTTGTTCTTCGCAAGTCGCTCACAGGTAAAGCCGCACGATGTCCAAGCATGTGAATAGACAGCAAAGAGGATTACGGTCTCAGTTAGCGGCTGCCAGGCTAGTGTCTGAAACTAGAGTGTCATACTGGGTGACCTGGCCGATTGGCAGCATCTTCCCAACCACCACCTTGTCTGTCAGTTCCCTGATTTGTAGCTCTTACCTAATCAGAGAGCAAACAGCCTGTAAGCCTGGATAACCAGAGCTTTAGAAGCACCAAACTTGGCAAGAGTCAAACTCAGGCATGTTTGAGAATTGAGTGGAGATAAGGGTGCTACGGAAAGGTCTTGAGTTTTAGTTAAAGTATGATCTGGTCCTTGAGTTTATAGTAGATCTGTAATTGTATCTTGCTGCCTGTCAATTGTGAATTCTTAGACATCATAAAGATCATAAAGAGACAGGTCTTCTCCTGTGGGAAAATCCATTAGCAACAGTCAGTTCAGAGGACAGAACCTTTGACTATCTGTCAGATCTAACACTTGTCAGCTCTTCTCCATTGAGAAGGCTGGGAAGTGATCCAGAGCTCAATGAAAAGCCTTCTCAGGGATCACATGAGCCGCGAGGGAGTGTGTGTGAGAAGTAAAGACAGAGATGAAAGTAAAGGGACATTACATTCAGGACATGTTTAGAGTGCTTTCACAAGCAAAGCTACACCTAACATAGTGTTTTTCTGTGAAATAATCTCTCCTTTCAAAGTGTCGCTAAATGTAACACACACGCTGTATACCTCAAATTACAAGTAATAAGGGCTGTTTACTAAATGCTGTGTTGTGTAACAGATGTCTTTGATTTAATTTACACAACTTACCCCCTTTCAATTTAAAGGAATCTCAGTTGGGGGGGGGTTCCAATTCGGTCTAAATTCATTAAAAAGATCCTACAAATGGGTTTCCCCTTTTACCATCATACCATCTGTATTCCAACCACATTAGAAAGATGAAACAACCCCAGAGAGGAGAAACCAAGTCAGCCTTTGGGGAGTGGTGGGTTTCATATTGCCACTGACATTAATCATGGTATAGAGATGGCAGTTTTATACCCTGCAGGGCCTGTGCGTGTGTGGCGCTCAGCATACTGTAGATCTGAGTGTCTTGTCACTATAACATAGACACAAATTTAAGGTACACGGTAGAGAGTCTGGCAAGGTCTAAGGGCGCTTTCACACCTGTAGTTCGGTGGTCTCGGTGCAATTCGGGACTGAAGTTGCAACATTGTTGCATTTTTCATTTGGTTCGGTTAGTGTTCACACTGTACTTTATCAAGTGCACCAAACATTGTAAATAAATGTCACGTGGTCAAAACGGTCACTCGTCTATTGGACAAAACATCTGAGTGAAACTCGCCGACACTTCCTGATCTCAGACATAATGGAGCAACACCAAGTTTATGTGGTCTTGAGTTTTCTGGTTTTGCTTTGGTGTTTCCATCAATCAAAAGCTTTACGAGAAGGCGAACAATATGAGTAGCTGACAAGACTGCGAGTGAGAAGGAGAAGGCGGGCCCTGATGAGAGAGAAGGATTATGACGTGTTGTCCTTGTTAGACAGAAGATGGGAGAGATTTGGCAATAATAAGTTATGGATTTGAAAGTAATCATCCGCAATGCACTGTTTTTTTGGTTCACTTCCTATATTTGGTTCGGATTGCGTTCTCACCTGTAGCGAACCGAACTCTGGTGCACTTGGAAGCGAACCGAGACCCCCGTTTTCAGGTGGACCAGAGTTCGGTTGTTTGGTCCGCACCAGAGTTCGAATGAACTTTCACACCACCCCAAACGAACCGGACTATCCGACGAAATGCTCCAGAGTTCGATTAAAACGGACCAAACAGCTCAGGTGTGAAAGCACCCTTAGCTGATGTACTTCGTAAATCCTTGACCACATGGCATACTATTATGTAATCCCTTTATTTAAATGTTAAAAGAATAGTTTAACATTTTGGGAAATACAATTTTTTTGTTTAATTTACAGGAGTGAGATGAGAAGATCGGTATCAGCCTCGTGTTTATGCGTTGAGAAAGGAGCTGGAGTCAGGAGACGGTTAGCTTAGCTTAATGGACTGTAAATGCACGATAGGCCTTTTTCACAACAAACATTTTGACTTGTCACAGAAGCAAAAGCACAAGTGTTACTAATAACATGAACAATGGCTCTGTTCTATTCAAGTGTCCCAGTAAGTCATGGTAGCGTGACGCTGAACCAGCATGTACAATACCAAGACCCTGAAACTGAAGCAGCTAAATGGAATTCAGCCATCATCCATTTTATTATTTACACCTGTTATTTTCCTACTGTGACATGTCAAAATGTCTTCTGTGCAAAAGACATATTGTAAACTAAACACTATCCAGCACACGCTTTGCCTGTGGAGAAGTTCAAAACTGCCTCTAGCTTTGGGATATCCACCTTCTAGCTGCAGCCACAGAACGTGACTTCCATAAATAAAACAGGGCAGAGTAAAACAAAGAGCCGGTTGTATGAATAATGAAAACTGAATACATGCGATAAGATCTGTCCAAGCATAAAGAAAGAAAGAGAGGTCCACTATTTGACTTTTGTGCCAAAATGGGGTGTGTATAAAAGAATTTATGCCTGTATTTGTTTTAAAAAGTGTCCACAATGCAGCACTGAGGAAAGAAAAGCACAAACGGCAACTGGTCAACCGGAGGATGTTGACGAAGACACCAGGGCTACTCTGGGGTCCTCCTCCGCTATTCCATCTCACAGCATGAGACCCGAACATACAAGGAAATAAAAACACAGGTCTTTGATGTGCTGGAAGGATGACAACAGTACAGCTGTCTCCTCGAAGCTGTGAGGGAGCCCACGTAACATGGGGGACTTCTCTGTTGTTTGTGCCTCGTTACTGCAGCTCTGCTGAGATCAAAGGCTCAGGGAAGCTTTAATTAGAGGGCGAGCCGTGTCTCAGGTCTCCTATGAACCGGGACCTCCCACCAGTCTGCCGTTGGTCTGACAATGTCACCTGGATCCACTGAGAAACTGCATTACAAACTTTAAAAAGGGACAGCTATTGCACAGTGTGGTTAGATATTGCAGATTCCACAGCAATAATGACGCAGGTGGAGCAGTGATAGGACCAGTGTGGGGGTACACTACCCTGCAGACTGTGAGGATTTGGCAAAGCGTCTTCAGAGTTATACTAAAGATGTAAATCAGCATTGAAGGTAGTCTATCATTATGATCATCAAAGTGTGTCGAGTCAGTGGAGGCAACGAGAGTAACATCTGAAAAATGACTGTCTGCTTCACATCTGGCCTCATTAGCAGAACCATAAGCCTTTAAACACTATCAAAAGGAAATGACTGCTGCAGCTTCCTGTTTGTGCGTTGGGGGGTTCGGGTGACTATTTAAAGACCACGCCCCCATACAATCAGATGAAACCACAGCCATCAAGAGATGCTAATTACTTTGAGAACGAATAAAGAGCCTCACTTTTACTTTTTGAATCAGATTAGATGGTCAGTGTTTGCAGTAAAGTGGAGCAAAAAAGAAAGAGAGGAGAATCTGAGATAGAAAAAGTCGTACAAGCTAAACTGACACAAAGGCGCTCCTCTGAAGAAAAGCCACTTTGTAATTTAGGCCTGTGGCGAGTTCATGTGACTCCTGCAGCATAGGAGCTCATAATCTTTTAGGGAGTTGTCGTCTTTGTGGTGGAAAAGGCAGCAGAGGCCCGGTTTCAGTCATGAAGCCACAGTCTTCAGACGGGAGAGCGAAGGCATACTGATCTGAAATTGCGGTGACCGAGGCTCCTCTGCATTACTCTAATTCACCAAACTAAACCACAAGGAGCCCAACAGAGTTTCATCCCATCAAACGCAAAGCTGAATATACGCTGTATATCCTGCACATCACACAACTAAATATACTTTGTTGTCAAATGAATGGGTTAATTGAAAGTGAAAGACTGTTTATATAACACGAGTGACTGGAGAGACTGCTGCCTGATGTGACCACTGTGAAAAATCTGGATCGTGTTAGTGGTGAGTTCAAACCTCTGTTTTGTTGATCAAAGAAAAGTCACATCTGACCTCTTCTAGTAGAGGTCAAACATCAGTACAGTAGAAAGCAAAAAAAATAAAATAAAGGTCGAAGTAGTAAAGAGACTTGGGGGACGTAAAAAAGACGAGGAAATGGTGAGACAGAGAAGTGTGTAACGACAGCAGGCTACATTCAGAGTTCGGAGCTGGAAATTGTATTCACTAATGAAAGTGAATGTGTTAAATATACTACACATGAGAGCTTTTACCTTCTTATACCCTGTATGTTATATTCCACATTTCTCATGACTTCCTGTGCAAATTTGTTGTCGTCAGTTATTTTATTTAAAATATTGTCTGATTTCTTTTCATTCTGTTCAATTTCTTTTGGATTCCCTCTCAGCCCAAAACACCTAAAAGCCATGTGCCCTCCCCCACCTCCAACCACAAAGCACCTCTATTTTCAATTATATTGGAAAATGATTTAAAGACCTCAAAGATTACATCATACCTACTGTAACACTACAAGCTGTCCATTGTGGTCCACAGAGAAATCAAAAGAATCACTGTAGGCACTTCAGTTGTAGAATATAACTGTATCTATTTCATGACCAAAATGTGTGTAAGTGTGTATTAGTGCTCTCTGTAGAAGCGCCCCTTTAGCTTCAGTGTGATCATAGCCTATTTATTTTCCGTGCTCACCTTTTTGAGTAGCCGTGTGGAGTCCTCACTGATCTGCATGAACCTCATGATGACGTTGTTGAGGTAGATGTCGCTCAGTGTGGCGTGGTCTTTACTCTCCCTCCTCACCTGGTTCAGCAGCAGGTACCAACAGTTGACTGGGGACAGCAGGTTTTGGTCTTTCCTAGATAAACCAGGGAAACAGGCAGATGTCAGATCAGTGTGTCAAAGATCCATGTGGAAAATTAATATCCTCATTTACTACATATTACTAATAAGAATTAGAAAGAGGCGGTATGTGTGTATGAGAGAAGTAACTGTGCAGGAAGTTTTAATGACTTAAAACTGTTTGTGTTTATGGTTTGCGCAAGTGCATTTCCACATTTTTGTGTGTGTCTGTATCCATGTCAATGTCTCAGCCATAATTTCTTTAGACAATACTTGTCACTTTCACAAGGCGATTGTGGCAGTTCCTCAACTAGCAGGATGTCTACAAACACCTCAAGTGCACCAGGGCCCGTTACAGAAGCAGAGGAGAGATGCGTCATAGGCCTCCCTTGGTGTTAAATGTCCCATATACTGCTGGTTCTGGGCCTAAAAAGCTCTCCATATATTACATGGACTGCGCAGATACGTTGGAAATACTTTGTATCAGTGACATTTCTGGGGCAGAGCTCTTGCAATGCTCTGAGCCAAGCTGACTTCCTACAACCAGGGAAGAGTGTGCCACAGGCTTTAAATACACTTAGTGGAATGAAGTTGGAGAAGCCATGGATGTATTTTAAGTGAAGTTGAAAAGTAGAATTACGTATGAACTGTGACAGCAGAAGACAGACAAGCAAGGGAAGAGAGGTCGCAGAAAAAGGGAAAGATAGAGATCTGAGTGCAAAAAAAAGCTAGAGAGTAAAATAGTGGAGCTTGAGAGTCGTTTCCTGTGCTGTGTGCCGGCTGCTTCCAAGCTAACTGTAGGACATTGTCCAGGCCAGAGCAAGCTGGGGCCCTGCGTAAGCACTGGCCTGCAGGCTGACTTCCTCTGGGTTAATCTATAACATTCCTCCTGCCTGCTAAGAGCAGCGCAGAATATGAGCGTGTGTGTGTTTGGGAGAGGTTTTCTGGTTGGGTCTGGGGTCAAGTCTTGCAGGAACCATATGGAGACTCGCCTCTGCTCTCCCATCACAACGCTACTTTGCATAGATAGGCAGCACTTGTCAACACAACAGGTGAAACTCTGCATTCGGCAAGTGATCCAGCCCTGAACTAGCCTTCAGCCCTGACACAACATCTGCTGCAAGAGCAAAAACAAAGCATTTCTCCAAATGCATAACTGACACAAACATTCCAACCAGCTGAAATGTTCCCCGATACTCTGCGAAAACAGGAAGCAAACTACATTTGATGAAAGCAGAGCCAAACACGCCGACATGAAAAACATCCGAGAGCATTCGAGAGCACAGTCGTTTTTCAAAGACACCAGGAAAACGGTGAATGAAAAAACTGATTTAGCTAAAAGCTGAGTGATGTACTGATGCCACATGCCCAGGCTACAGGACACGTGTGAAGGAAGAGAAAGCAAGGGAAAGAGAAAATAAGTGAAGTGGTCCCAGAGCTACAGCAGCAGGGCTGCTGGACAGCATCACACATACACACACATACTCTGTCAAAAGAGCAATTACCATAAATCCTTTCTGCATTATGTATCAGCAGAGTGCAACACTTCCATTCTATGGCACTGAATCTAGATATGTGAAGACAGCATGTGTGTGTGTGTGTGTGTGTGTGCATGTGTATGTTCATTAATTCATGCTGACTTTTGCATGTGCACATGCATAATGTCCAGGTGGCCACTGACATGAAGCTGGACATGGTACATCATGAGCCTCTGCAGAAGTGTATAAAATATCCTCCTAGATTCCCAAGGCAGTCATTTCCTTTTGCTCGATGCTCCTCTGTCCATCTGTGACTGTTCTGTCCGAGTTGTAAAAAAAATCAACCTAATTTGATTGGGGATGCAAAACAGCTCAAGTGAAAGCCATCTATTGGCAGGATTAGCCAGAGACTCAAATTGCCTGACCTGTTCTCATCTTTGCTTCAACCCACCTTATTGCTCAAAGCACAACAGGAAAAGTTTGGCCTAATTCAGCATCAGTACATGCACAGGTCTTATCCAACTCAGTATTTCACACAATAGACAGTCAACAAAAGCAGCACCATTCTTTCACATGAAGTCCAAGTCTTTTTTAAACGAAAAGCTACATCAAAACATAGGAATGACCCAGAATTCATTATAAAACAGACAAAGAATAAACTAAGCAAAATTGTGTCACACAGTGGAATTGGCGAAATTACAGAACTCGGGGGAAGTCATTGATGTACCCAAGAGTTCCCACAAAAGTACCTTGTATGTTTGTTAATGGGCTGACCTACTAAATCAAACTGGGGCCTGCAGTGAAAAGAGGACAGAATGAGAAAACAAGGCGGGTACTGACATCGGCCGTGACGACAAAATAACCTCTGGGAGTTGCTTACCCCACATAATGGCAGGAAAATCTCTCAATGTCATCATTTCCCCCCTCAGCCAGGGCAGGAACTGGGTCAGACAGACTCACAGACAGATAGACGGGCCCCCGAGGGGCTAAAACACAGGTATGAAAGGGTAAAATAAATGTCCAGGAGAGGCAGGGAGGGAGACAAGTGAAAAAATAACTCATTAGCAACTTACTGCCTCCTATCAATGTGTGTGTGTGTGTGTGTGTGTGTGTGTGTGTGTGTGTGTGTGTGTGTTCTGTCCATTCATGCAGTCTAAACCCGGGAGTCACTGAGTCAACGTCAACACCGCACTCTCATACAGTAGCAGGATGCTAACAATGAAGGATAATTACCACTTCAGTATGCAGGGTATTCAAACAGGAGTCCTTATCAGCATCAGAGGCAAAATGGCCAAGTCCTCTATTGCCTTCCTGATAAGATCTTTCATTAATGAACTACAGTGGCCTTTATAGCTGCAGCACAGTGGCTGGCGTTCAACTGCAATGTCGGCATATGGCTGCTACCAAAGCAAAGTGATCACAAGTCCAATTTGGACCAAGCCTATCACGTAAAGGAAGGTTACAGTTTGAAATTTAAATGCACGCAACAGGACGTCAACACCTAATTAATAATTCTAGCTTCAACTCATTCTGTGTTCAAAACACAAATGGTGTTAAACTTTAGTCAAATGAGAGTGTTATCAACAGTTTTCTCCTCTTTGCCACTCAAGCCAAATGCACTGCAGAAAATAATGTAGTATGCAGCCACAGCATGTTCCACACTTTCTTTTTATCCTCACAGACAAAGAGAGGAAGTCCCTTAACCAGAAACTTAATTCTGGATAAAAGCAGCATGTTTAAGATGATCCCAAGGTGTGGCTTTGGCATAATAAATAATTCAATGATTCCTCCGCTCACCATCTCCATGTCCCTCCCTGAGCAAACTTTGCATAATACAGTATCTGGTTTGTGCATGTGGGTTTATGAGTGTGTGTTTAAGAAAGAGTGGGAGACACAGAGGAGAATGTTTGCCCATATTTGTTCATTTGTGTGTGTGTTCCGCAAACAGCCACTATAACACAAACAGACTAGGCACTGAATGGCTCTACCACAGACTGCTGCTGTGGGTCTGTTGTGTTTTCTTGTTTTCACAGGAAGGAAAGAGGAAGACACTAGTGGAACTGAACTTTTTCCCTACAGTCCTTATTGGACATTAATGGACATTTAATGTCTCAACTCACAGATGTATCACCAGCGGTCGCAGCATTGCCTGACGTCCTTGAAGCTATAAGCTCCAAATGTTTTCAAAAAGCCATTATCTATAGCTCACAGAGACATGTTGCTGTGTTGACCAACATAATACATCATGTTGAACAGCATGTGTTCTGTACAGTTTCCTAACTTGACTTTTTAACAGCTAATTATCAAGTTTAACTAGGACTCTTTGCAGTTTTTTCCATTACTGCGCACTGCATTCACTTCTGCTGGTAATGAAGAGGAAAAACAAAACTTACAGCAGAAACACACAAGGGTCTCTTCATACGTAACTCTGGAGGAAAAGAACCATGTTTGATGTAAGTGCAAATGTAGTCAATGTATTCAATCAGAAGCAGTGCGTTTGTCAAGCAGCTGTTTAAATAGGTTTTTGCAACCAAGTGGAGATTATGATTTTCAGCATGTAAAGCAAAGCTGCAACGCAACAAACAGCAGTGGCTGCTGAATGTGGTAAAGACACTAGTGTGTTTAGACTGGGCATATAATAACAGGCAATAATGCCAACAAGAAAAGAAATAAACCCTCTGCATTGTTAGCTCAGTTGTCATAATGAACTATTGTCCTTATGTATCCCTGTAAAATAATAAGTGTTCTTACAGACCATCACTCCAAATAGGAATCTGTTTGTTAATATGCTCTTAATGTATCTCTTTAAAAGGAGTGTAATGAAATAAAAGTATGAGTGTAGATATGAAGTCTTGAACGTTGTGTGTCAGGTTGAATGTTGTGTTGTTCTCAGAGATAATGTCTATGTGTCTTTAAAAATATCCATCTTTACTTTAGCGCTGGCATCATCCATCTTCCACTGCTGTCTTGCCACCAGTTTTGTCAGACTCAGACACAGAAGTACAGCTCAACACAGGGCACTTCCCCTGAAGCAAGATGGGTTCCTCTCCAGCAGCGAGCTGGCGCAATACTCCCACAGGTGGCACAGAGTCTGTGCTTTCTGACGAACACTAGCTTTATCTCACTCCTGTAGAGGATTCAGGACTTAACTCCTGATGTGCAAAAACCTTTTTCCTAGCTCGAAGGAGCGTGAGAGAGAGAGGCAGATTTAGACCTGTATAAGATACAACATATTGGTGGTGCAAGGGCAAAATATGTGCCCTCCACCAGCAGACCTTGGTTCGATCTCCAGTAGCGACACCTCCAGCTTGGCCATGAATGCAAACAAACACAAATGTCAATGTTTGCAGCTTGGTGGGAAGCCAGTGTGGGATCATGTCTTTGTAGCTTCACTAGCAACATTGCCTGTACGGAGGGAGGGTGGGACCATTGAGGGGTAGCGTCAACCTCCACCTGTGTTTTGCCCTATTGGAAAAGATTCTTAGTGGCAGCTGAAACAAACACTCACACGTAGTGTAAATTTATATACTCTTGACTGTTAGAATGACATCTTGTCAACTTGTCTCAACATCAGTTATGCAAACCAGCTCCACTGACAGCCACAGCAGTGGCCCCCTTTTGAATGCAGCTTGTCTAGACCAATTAACCACAGATTTAGCTGCTCATTTTAATGAAGCTTTCGCATTTTGCTGCTCTACCAAGATGACCTGCCATATGAATACTGGCTTGTGGCTACAGACAGAATGAAAATGCACTTTTTCACACCACAGACAAATCTGTCCAATGAAAGCAACCTAGAAAATATGGAGAGCACAGGCGCCTTACTGTACGTGTGTTGTTTATGTGAATACAAAAATATGGGCCACATGATTTAAAAACCCACAGGAAGGTTTTTAATGTTATTCAGACGTCTTGTATTTACTTAAGAAATATGCTCCTTGGCACTTGCCAAATGTTTAACCTGTGAATGAAGTGACCAGACTGTACATCACGCGATGAAAACCACAGAGCGCCATACCAGAGTCCCTTCACCAGTTACACACATGGGCACACACAGCTGCTAGAGCCATTGGAGCTTCAGACAGAGAGCGGGGGCTATTTGCAGACGGCGAGGACAAACATACGTTTTATTTTCGTTCCCACCGCAAGTTCAAACAATATGCTAATGTCTGCTTTTTCCATGAGCAGACTCCTACAGTGTAATAAGGCCAAAAACTACAGCAAGCTTAACTGTGTCAAGATCCTCAAAAAGGCTCCGAGTCAAACTGTGATGCACGATAATGATAGAGGGAGAGAGGTGAGGGAGGGAGACAGAGGGAGAAAGAAGAGGCAGATGCAGAGAGGTAAAGGTGACAGGCACAAACTTCCTCTTAACACTTTGGTAAAGAATCTCATTTAATTGGATCTTTTTTTCATATGTACCTGCATAGCCATGTTAACTCTCTACAAGACAAAGACCAAATGAAATCAAAGTTTAGTTTCCTCTTCCACTTCTCTTATATGTTTTCATAATGACAGAGCCAAAGCGACACTGGTCTATCGTCAGTGAGCAGGTACAAGTAGGGCGGGGCATCAAACCTAAACACTCTTTCAGTAACGACCGAAATATGTCCAAAGTTTAAAGTATCAAAAACTGTCAAGTTTCAAAAGTTGGCATTACATTCTTAGTCAAAAATTTGTTTATCATATACTGTATTTCACGACTTAAATAATAACTTTGGTCATTTTAGACTATATTTTAGCTCTAGTATAGCTGCTTGTGTTGCACGTTAACCACTGGTGCCTTGAGAAGTTTGGGACATTTTGTCAAATAAAAAGGGGTTTTTACAGAATTTATTGTCTTCAACAAATTATATTGAAAAGGTGTTGTTTTGGTATATAAACCTTGTGATTGTCAATACAGTTCCTCATATTTGTATTTCACATGTTTAACACCTTATTATTCATGCCTGTGAGTAAGTTCAGTGGACTGCATACCACATAGTGCATGTCAAAAAGTGAAAGCCTAAATCCCCCCCCAACCAAAAGAAAACTCTACTGCACTGTACAACCCCTGTACAATACAGTACTGTGTTGTGGTACATAAAACAAAATGAAAAGTCAAGATGGATTATTCATAAGGCTTCCCAGCTATGTTAGTATGATGAACAACATAAACATTGCATTTTTTTTTTTAAAATAGCAAGCAATAGTTTTGTATAGATGAAGCTCCTATGCTTGAGGGACCAAAGATAGGACTAAGAAAAAGGCAGCAGTCTGTCCTCCGAGAGGATGTAATATTTGCAACAAAGAAATTTGAGAATGATTGAATGATGAATGACAGAAACAACATAAAATGTCCCCACTGAGCTGCTTTTCTGTCTTCATTTGGACTGGCTTTGAATATGAAATGAAGATTGATATGTCTCATCAGCACAATAATCCCATTAGAACACAGAGATCCTATCAACATTACATTGAAATCCAGTATGACTTCCATCTGGCTGCCACAATAAAATAGCTTTTTTTTTTTTTTTAGAAATAAATTAGACCAGCAGACTAAGAATGGCATCATAAACAAATTGAGCGAAGACAAACACCAAGACAGTGTCTCCTCACTTGTACTGCTGGTGATCCTTGGTGCTGCGAGTCTTTGCCATGAAGCGTTCGGCCAGTTTCTCCAGGTTTCTGGAGTATTCCATCTCAATCTCTGCCTTCTTCCTGAAGAAATCCTGGAGGTCCTGCAGCAGCTGGACCCTCATCTCTGTCTGCTGGTCCAGACATTTCTGCTGCTCCACCAACTGGGCCCGAATCTCTGAGGAGACGCAGGAAGAGAACAAATACATTAGGATTGAGCCAGAAACTGAAGGCTGAGAAATGAGGTTTAAATATTCCAGAAATGTAGAATATCAGAGTTATGAATGCAGCAGTTGCAGAGGTTTACCTCTTAAAACTTTAAACAACGTGATCACAGCTCTTGCAACTTGAAAATTACACTCATTCAGCACATTTCAAATCTTCAAATCTTTCATCAACTATAAAAAGGTGCACAACCCAGATTTACAAATCAGCATGCAAACATTACACATCCAAAGTCTACCGATTGGTATAAAACGGACAAAGNAGGTCAATGCAGCTTAATATTCCTCAGTTATGGGTCTTCTGAATGCTTGTAGAGATGTGAGGTTGGCAAAACTGGTCTCAGGTGTTCAATTAAGGCCGAAAATAACTCCAGGATGAATGGAACCTGATTCCCATCACACGCAGAGTTACACCACAGAGCAGGGCACACACACACACACACACAAACACACACAAACACACACAAACACACACAAACACACACAAACACACNACACACACACACACACACACTCTCATCAGTGCCTGAAAACCAAAGCCACTTAAGAAAGCAAAGGGGCAACAGAGAGCCTCACTTAAACAAGTTGTATGTGCAGGTAAATTACCCTCTGAGGTCCTTTCTGAGGAATCATGCCTGTCAGAGCGCCCCTCATTTGATTTTAAATCCTCAACAGCAACTGGAATCACACAGACACACAGACACACAGACACACAAATTGTTTCCTGTGTATGTCCTCTCTGGCCAGGGCCATGTATAATGGATTTCTCCTAATGGAAGTTAGCCTGGGCCGGACATCTTCAGCAGGGGAAACAGATTAATGAGGTGATTTAGAGCCATGTGGACACCAATAGAGAGGGGCACAGAGTGATCCCTCATATTAAAGGCAGAAAGCACCAAGGCTGCAACATGCCTTCACAAATTATTTGTACAACTCACTGGATTAGGTGTCATTATAAATTATAAACAGCTTGTAAGGTCTTACTGGCGATTTCTTGGCACACCAACAAAATATAGAAAATAACAGTAATACGATCAGCTGAACAGGACTCAGAATGTGCATTGAATTGTCCCCACTTACAGTTGATGTGGTAATGATAATGCAAACACTAATATATAAAGATCAAGTACTCAACAGAGGGTATGGCCACGCTTCAAACCTCAATGAAGTGTTCTGAAATATGTGTAGTGGAATATCGGACCATCATTCAAGAAGCAAAACTTCTGATCTGGTTTAGTTTGATATGCTGTAATTCTTAAAAAGGTGATAAAGAGTGTTGGATCCATTGTTTATGAAGCCACTCTTGATTTTGTTTAGCTGTGTGACACGGTCATCCTGGCATTGGGGAAACACTGGGACAGAAAAGAGTCTGCAACATAACATATACCTGTTTTCTTTCAATGAATCATATTACCTGTCCATTATACAAAAAACTGGGAGAAGAAGGACCTGCCAGTGAAAGTGTCCCAAAATGTAAAGGGACAAGACGAATTGATTGGGATACTGCATGAATACACACAAACAACGTTTTGTCCGATAGTGTCTATTATTCTATGATTCAAGTCAGTATGGGCTGAAGACTTTCTGCCTGTAAACCCATTTACAAAAACAGAAAAAGGAGATTTTGCACTCTGTGACACAGAGATACTGTATACTGTAGCCCTAATTAATTATAAATCTGCCAGTCTGATCTCAGCTGTTTGGATCACTAGTTGATCAGCCACCATGAGATATGCAGTACTGTAAGGCGTCTTTACTTCCAAGTTAATGTCAACAACTTTCAATTTGTTTTGTTGTTTTCTTTACAAATGCGGGAATACAAATGGCGACCGTAGCACTACATATTTTGTCATTTCCTAAAATAAAGACATATTTTGGAACATATGAATACTATAAACTACTATTACTTTAGAGAAAACCCTAGTGCAGTTTAGGAATATTACCAGTCCTTTAAGTGTCAATTGTTTATTTAACAAAATGAGTGGAGGTACAACCCTGTCTTCTTCTCAAAATTATTTTTACTAAATTTGTATTAACCAATAAAATACTGATTCATAAGATTATTATCTGCACTTCAAATTCTGGGGTAAATTTGGCCCATATGAACAAGTTCGACTCATTAAATCATCTTATTATGTTATGTTGCACAGTCTTCCAGTTTTTGTTTTTGGTTACGCAGTTCTGCACAATTTCATATGTAGGCCATTCCTGAATAGCAGCTCTGCCATAATTACCAGCTTTCTGAACGTTACAGTGCATCAGTTTTGTTCTTTGCTACTCATAGTTTAGAAACTGTCCTGTTGAGTGTCCGTCAGTCCCTGACAGAGAGGTTACGGCTGGCGACTTTGTCACATAAAATAATTTGGTTGTTTTTGTGGCCAACAGACTGTAATTTGGGCACTGACTATTTTTCCTCCTTTGATGACTTTAAGATCTGTGTCACAGCTGACACATGCTGCTTCCATTGTAAACTTTCCAACTTATAAGCTTCTTGTGTAACAGCCTCTGTAATTGTGATTTACTGTAGTCATTGCAACATTAGAAATCCTTTTTCCTGTGCAGTTGCTTCTGTAAATGTCTACCTCCCTGTTTGTGGCAATAGCACTCTCTCTGACCACCTAATGAGCTAAAGGAAAGATAAAGGAAAAATTCTGTTTATTTTTATGAGAAACTCAGCTTTTGCAGTCATCACTTGAATCACTTGAACTAGGAACTAAACTAAACCAAGGTAGGGGAACTACAACAGTGAAAACACGTGCTTGGCCAACCTGCTGCTTAATGAATATGCTCATTAATACGGAAGTAAAGTGGACTGAAACAAAGATACGTATTTGACGAGACAATTGGACAGCAACAAATGCCTTTGAAAAAAAGCCAAAAGATCCTTAAGAGCCTTTATGGTATACCATCAATAGTTCAGTACGTCAAGCTACTTAATGGCCAATCAACTGCTGACTCAATTAGAAAGCTTCCAGTCAAAGAGGGGCGGGAGCAGCGTTAGTGTGTATGTGTGAGCGTGTATGGGCACGTGTCCTTAATGCCGTAATCAAATTACCAAAAGGCTCCGCTCCATTCATCAGCATTAAATCTTCTCACAATCTTGATAAATTAACGATTTACATTGGATCTATTAGAAACTGTTGATTGTTTTTTGCACTTCCAAGTAGCAGCTCCTTCCGTCTGGCGCTCACAAGGAAATAAACCACTTAGAAAGAGACAGACGGTACACGAGGGAGGCGTTTCAGCAATACTAAATCTGAATGAACGCTTATCACAGCAGTTAAACTCTCAACCACAGTGAACCACGAACATCATTAAGGTGGACGATGGGATTTCAACAGCAGAGCAGAGGCTTAACTGCAATTAAGAACTCAAAACTTCAACATCAAGAACATACGGCCATTGACAAAACTGGGAGACCACCAATGAGCACTAAGAAGGAGGTTGGTTTTAAATGTGACTGCATTAAAGTCGACCGGGCCTTTTTGATGAATGGGTAAACCTCGCAATTGCTTCCATCTCCAGAGGATGTGGGGATTAAAACAAAGCTACCATGGCACTGACACAAAGGAGCGTACTGGATCATTTAACACAATTACATGCATGACTGCACACGGAAACTCATTAAATCACTCATTTTCTGAGTCAAACACTGGCCATTGAAGCTGTAGTACAAAGTTAAAGTATAGATGAATTAATGTTAAAAAGGCAGCCACCTGTCAGAGGAAATTACAGGTTTGACACTTCTGGAAGCTAGGACGCGCTAGGAAAACTCACTTTTTAGTCAATTCAGCTGTGACAACAGAGTCAACCACGGACATGACCTTAGTAAGGCAGATACATCTTTTTTTGGCCTACCTTGCACTCTAAGATGGTGGTTTTCAACCCGAAATCAATGCTTTTTAAAACTGCTTTCATATGCCTACACCCGCATGTTCAGAAGGCAACAATCTGTGGACTACAACTCCGTGAGTGCTGATTTTGAATTACAATATAGCGAATCACACAACACAGCTGTTGTCATTTATCTGGGTTTTTTTTGTTACTGTTGTCAGATGAATCTGCAAACATAAAATAGGGATTTAATCAACGATTACTGCTGCTCTGGAATCACTGATCATCTTGGTGAACAGGTAGCATTTACAACTTATACATGTTACAGTTACTGAAAAATACAGTGTATCAATGAGGATGACTAAATTGTGTGAATAAATTGTCTGACTATAATAAAAACACAACAATGGTATCAGTGATCAACAGGGGATGTTTAAGCTGAGTAAACAAGAGTACGGCTGGAATTATGCTTCTTTGAAGATACACATAAACATCCTACACAAAGAGGGGTGTTATGGGTAACTGTCACAGAGGCTTGCAGAGGAGCTGACGCGTACACCTCCCAAATCTCAACAATGTGTCATGTGGCAAAGTGCATCAAGCAAGCTGATTGGTCTATCCCACTCCTTGTGGGAGGGGGGTTCGAAACGGAGAACAAAATACACATCAATGTTACACAAGTTGTACTGTACTTCCAAACTAAAAAGAAAGAGCCATGCAAACGTCCCCGAACAACCCCTGTGCACCTTCGCCTAGCTGTACCCAGGAGAAGCATGTTTCAGCCTTAGCTGAAGTGTGTCAGTCTCACCTCTCACCAGGAGATGGCTGAAATGCACAATATTGTTGTTTGCCAACCAAAAGAGAGTAAAGCAATCAAAAAACAATCAAAAAGAATCACGGAAACGACCAAAAAAGGGGTGAAGAAAGTCATTCTCGCATATAAAAAGTGTTGTCAGGTCTATCCGCCTTAGTGTGGACCTTATATTATGATCTGACAAATACATAAGAGAAGTTATCTAATCCCATAGGCAAATATTTGAAATGAATAACTAAGCCACTTTAGTGTTTGAGGATAACCAAACAGCTCCCTTTGATGACACTGATGCTTCATATGAATCCCCAGCTGCAGGCAACATCAGCTGTCCAACTGGTTTCTTACAAAACTAACACAACCAGCAGACTGACACGCGGGTCCTTGCACTTCTTCAAAAATCTAACCACTGTAATCCAAAGTTTTTCTCAAGTTAGATCCATCTTACTGTCAGAGCGAGTGTGTCCCCTACTATTACATGGTGCATTCCTGTCGTTCTGAGGTCATCTGTATGGTAAACACGTGTGGAGGCCTCTGTGCCGAGGGATTTGGGTGTGGGGAGAGTGTGTGTGTATGTNNCATCAAAGCCCTCTGTGATCCCTTTCAAACTGGGGAGCTGAGGGGAGATGAGAGCACCTGTGCACCGTGTTGAAAAATGACGCTACAGGATGTAATGTTGCTGAAAATAATAACCGACTGTCACTCCATTTCTCTCTCCAAAATCTAGCATGCAAACAATCTGCCAAAGCTCCACAGGCTTTTATCACCATATTCAGGTACATGTTGACATGAGTGGATAATGGCTTGCAGAGGTAAAGCGGGGCTTATAAAGTTGTCAGCAACAATTCCAGCTGACTGATGTACATCCAGTCAATGTGGCCCAGAATGCACATGATGTCGATATGGACAATGAGAGAGCGCTGTTTGGTCTTTGTTGTGTTCAGTTTGGACCAAAGCCCTTTTGTTTCTGAACTGGATGTTATCCAATTTCTCCTTTAGAGGCCACATCACATACTTCCCATAACCCCATTCATGGCGACAAATATGTCCAAAGTTGCAGTTCAGAATGGCTTCTGATTTGCCAGATAGGCCTGTTCTATTGTCAAAGAAACTGCCTTGTAAGCAGGATGGGTACTGACCCACACTGTTGACCTCCAGAGAGAGAAACTGGGCTTCAGTAAAAACAACCCACCCACTGTCAGAGGGCCACAGAGATAGCCTAAGTTTTTTTTCTTTCTCTCTTGAACCCAACAATATGCTCTCCCGATGCTCCCAATTAACCTTGCTATGAATCAATCTGTCTAAAAAGCATCTGTTACTTTTGCTGAGTGCAGCAATGCAATTCCTCTATGGGAACCATAAAAGACTACAAACTCGCAGATAGTTTCTACAGTTTCTCCTAGTTGATTACAGTCTCCACCAACAGCTATCTGGGACATGCCACACCACATCAGTCCCAGTGCTGCATATCCACATGCAGAGTGGCTCATCAGTAGCACCTGAAATAGCAGCCGAGGCCTGGGGAGGGACGATACAGGAGGGTGCCCAGCCCCACCATCTGCTTCAGATCTAGGGTTTGGGACTGGGGGAGTTGTCCGTGCCTCTTCTGGAGGCTGGATACAAGACAGGATAAATACCATCAAAGGTAATTACGAAATGGCCGATCAGTTTTTAACGGAGCACAAGCTTTCAATTACAGCTGGAGTGGGATCACATGCCAGAAAGAGCTGAGCATCTACAGTACGTCTTCTTCTGACATTTTTGAGTATTCTGATAATCCAACAAGGCCCTACTGCCATACTTAATTATAGTGGGGCTATCATTCATGTTCTTGCTTCTTTGATAAATACATAGCATATGGCAAAAATTATACAAAAAGTAGTTTCTTCCAGTTTCTGGTAAAAGATGTGCCTACCACGTTGCTAATTTCCATTGAGCATGACTCACTACGCATTGAGATGGTTTTTATGTTGAGTCTTGTGGTAAACAAGGATCTGTTGTTTGATCTGGTTTACCTTCTAATGTCTATACACATTTTGGTAGGAGCCTTTCAAACAATAGACTATACAGTCATTTGCATTCCTGCCTGTGAAGATTTGTTGTTGTTAATACATTAATGTGCCAGTGCAAAAGAAGATCTTTGCTTTGAATAATCAATGCAAACCATGTGACAATGCCGAGTTTAGATTCGATATTAACGTAAAGAAACATGCAGGATGGATCGTGAATAGGAATATGGGAGATATTAAGTTGAACTCATGCCCATGGCAACACATGGCATACACCTGTGCCAATGAAGCTACCAGCACAATCCACGCAGTCACAGTGTTCAAGAGATTCCCACTTATGAAAACTGATGAGGCTCATTCCTTAGCATACTCTTCTGGTTGGATGTTTAAACCCAGATGTAAAGTAGACTACTGTAAGCACTCTGACCCTCTTGGCCATCCAGCTCTCCACCTGAAGCTCTCTCTGTCTTCTCTCTCCTCAGAGTTAACGAGAGGCAGATGGATGTGAACAAAAGGCCCGCAGGGTGACTGAGTCTTTACCAGCACTGTTCCACAAGACTGCCATGGAGCATTTTTATCACCAACACATGGCATGCCAGGCCCTGGACCAGATGGGGAGACACTTGAGGGACTGCTACGACAAGCACTGACAAGCGTCTTGTGACCAATGGCTTTTCGGTGGGGTACATGTACTGTAAAAGTTGTAAAACTGTTCCTGAAAGTTGAAAATAGGTAACGCAAATGTAACGAACCAGGAATTTACCAGAAGCACACGGTGCTATGTCAACAAGTGGACGCATTCTGTACCCTCGGGTAGTGCGTTATATGTCTATAATTTGGCCCTAAGCCTTTCTTATATTGTACCAGTAGGTTAAAGAACAATATTTGTAAGAAAGAAGTCCTTTCATCAGTTCAATAACCTATCCTTTGTTCATCATGTATTAGTATTAGATTTTTGTTGCTTAGTGACGATAATAATGGAGTTGCAGACCAAAATGACAAACATCATTTTTCAATAATTATTTTAAACAAAGACGGAAACATTTTTATTACTTTTTATGAACACTCAACATTGAGTCAAAAACTCTCAGCCAATGGCGGCCTGTAAGCTAACAGTGTAATAGTAGCGAGCACTAGTGTTGGCTAGGCTACGCCCACTTGTCACTTGGCCCATATCATGCTTGCTGTAACATCCTGAAGAGTCCCCCAGATGAGAGAAAAAAATCTACATTTGCCACCCCGAGTCATTAGGGCCAATAAGTCATGACCCAGACAGTCACACATAATATACACTTGTAAAAAACATTGTGCAATGACTCAAGATATAGAAATCACATGGTATCCTTGTGAAGGAGGACTTGTGTAATGACTTCCCAACGTTGGTGGGACCAGTAAGAAATTCATCATGTGTTTGGTATGTCAGACATCGTTGGACGCTACCACCCCCTCTGCTTTACATCTGGGTATGACTGCTGAAATGTGTCACCGATTCCTGTGTGGTTTTTATCAGAGATTACATCACTACTACTACCACTACTACTAGATTAAATTATTGATATCCAGGTCTCCTTCTATTTACGAACGCGTGTCATACTCACTTGGGTCAGTGATAAAAACATATAAAGCACTGAAAAGGTGACAAACCCCATTTTTGGTTGAAATAAAGCTGTCTAGGACACAGTTACGACTTGAGGAACAGTCAGGTCTGTCTGAAGTAATACAGACTTGCCAACTAGGCTGAACAGATTCTCTCCAATCACATAAAGCACAGCCAAACGACACACAGCATACTGCCAGCTTTACTAAAGCATTTTATCTCAAAATATTACAGGACTGGCAATGTGGGCCTCATTACAACATCTGACTGACATGTTAGCAGCTTTCAAAACCACAGAGAGAGTTCCAATGTAGGCTACTGTGATCCAGAGAATGACTGTTAAATCAGAGTGGAAAAGAGCCTGGCCCATAATCCTCTGCTTCTTTTTAACACTGTGAGCTGAACCAACGTCCTTTGGGATATTTTATGATCCAATTGGAGTACGGTGCTACTCATGTGAAGTGACTTACAAGAGGTACGTTTTACAGCAGCTTTGTTTGTTGGTCACTGCTGCCGCATCCACACTGCTGAGGAGAAGAAGACTACGAGCTGCTATTAGCTCGCGTAAAAGATGATTTCCTCTGACGTGGACATACACACGTAAACGCCACTTCCCTCAACAATTCCAATACACACACAGGAAATGCAGTAGTGGCTGTGATTTGAGTTCTTGTGTTTTCTCTTGGGGCCCGGGAGCATTGTGGGCGGCAGACCCAAAGAGCTCAGGTTCCTTCCTGCACTCTGGTTTTTATAGTCTGATTCAGAAACAGCTCAGCCATGGCAGCTAACTGCGCTTACTGTTCAAACACAATACACTCCGGCAGTCAAAAAACAGATGTTAGACTAGACGATTCTAACTGAGCAAAATAAACACTTAAATTTATGTCAGTTCCATTCAACGAGGTAATATTTAAATGTGTAATTTCAATAAGTGAAATGTAATAATCTCTGCCAATTAGATTCAGCTCTGCCAATTGGCATATGAGCCAAAAAGCCACGGTTGCTAAGGCAACGCCCCCACAGACGAGAGGCCTGCAGCGAGCAGGAGAGAGATCAATCACCGCTGACATTATGGTGGCCTGTGAGGACCATCGTTTTGATCCAAACAAAATAAGAGAGTGAGGAGCTGAATGCTGGGAGAAGTAAGCACACTTTAGAGGCAGAGCTGTTTGTTCAGCTGCTGGTTAACATGTAGACATTCTGTTTGATCTGGACACCAGTCTGGTGTGTGTTTGGTCCGTCAGATGGACCGGCTGAGATTTGCGAGGCTGGATGTGTGCTTGTGTGTGTCTGTTTGAGTATGTGTAGGTTTGCTTCTGTGTGTTAGTGCGTCGATATATGCATGCATGTTTATGTGTTAACACTCATAAAGGAATGCTTCATCTGTTGACTGCTGCAGTTGGTTTGGATTCACAGGAGTAAGAATGGATTGTGATGTTGCCTACCCAAAGAAAAGTGTCAAAGCGTCTCAAAACGTCCAGTAAAACATCTCACATCAGTCCTGCAGTTTAATCTACTTCTCCTCTATTGATCTGTATGTTCCAGACACTCATAGTTTCTCCACAACATAGCCAGATACTTCCTTCTTTGAAGTTAGCAAGCTAGTTAGCTTGGTCATTAACAGGACAATAAGTTCACACCGTTTATTCAAAAAACATATTCACACCATTGACTCCTGTCTTACGACTGTCTGCAAACCATTCCTCTTTTGTGGAGCAGTACAGGAGGTTAAATAAAAGTGGCTGAGCTTCTTCCATTCTGGACTATCCAGCTCTCTATCCTCAGAGGTCACCACTGTCAAGATGGCTTGCATTTGGTCAATGGTACAAATTTGTGTTTCAAAAGGTCACCAAAGTTGAATTTAACATGAGAAATCTGTGCAAATGTACCGCCCAAGCGAATCCACCGATTGCAGCGATTTGTGAAATGCTGCCGTTTTAAAATACTGGTGTGACAAGGCCTTTATACAGCAAAAGCTGTTTGAAAAGTTTCTATGGACAATTTGCTTCTTCTTCTTTTTTGGGGGGGGCTGTAACTCTGGGTCACCAGTGGAATCCTTTTGTAATTGTTGTGAATCAAAGCAGACCACATCTACAGGCCTCTGCAAAGACGCAAGCTACAAACTTTCCAGAGACACCTTTCAAGCCTGCAGGGAGTGACAATTTGATCCTCAAAAATATCCCAAACACAACGCTGCTTCACTTTAACGCATCACGCTGAATGCGATAAGAATGTGGGCGAGCAATGCTACGGACGGGAAGCGGTTACATCTGTGTGGCTCAACATCAGAGACAAGAGAATCTGTGAGAAATACATTGATCTCTTTCAGTCTCTTGGCCAGACCTCATCCACTTTTCTCATTCATCTCTAGACCATACCCAGCTGCTTTGACTGCTGCCCTGAAGGGACCAGTGTGGGTGCTTGTGTGTGTGAGAAAGAAAGAAAAGAGACGTAGATAATCTGTATACTGAAAACCAGTCCAGGCAAAGGCCCTCAGCTAGTTTTAGTTTTAGTTTTCAGTCCGTACACTGGACTTTAGAAAACTACACTGGACATACAGTGTCTACACCTGAGATATGCTGACTCTATTTTTTCAAATGAAAAATGACACTTCGCCTTGTATGTGGCCTGCCTTTCTCCTTTTGTTTGGGGATATTAGTGATGGGAGAGATAAAGGGGCTAAAGCTCATATGTCAAGGCAGCCAGTCAGCCTCTCATTCTCAACAAAGCTAACCTCAGGCAAAAGACTTGGCTGGGAAGGCCTACAGCTCTTACAGTTGGGACGTTTGTTTGGGGTAACAATACTATGAAAATTCTGCGGTCGGACAGCTGAAGAGATAAATGCCTTTAAAAAAGTTGTCACACAAGCAACATCTGGAACGGAGGCGCACAAGCTTTCATCTATAGGAATATTTACTTCCCCTCACGGTAAACAAATGGAAAGTGAAGCATGCTGGTAGAGACTTGAATAATACTAACTCTGAAAGATGAACCTAAAGAATGGCAGAGCGGTTACGTGGCCTGCGGTGATAAGCGTTTGAAGAGGTGGGGTTGTTTCTAAGAGACTGTGGATACATTCCCTCCTCATGGGCCCCAAGGAGGCGGGAAGGAGAGAAAGAGACAGAGAGAGCATATAAATGAACAGTCACACAATGTGGCTCCTCACCCACGCTCCTGCACACACACACACACATACACAACAGGTGTGTGGGGATTGAGTGCATTACATTGCAGGTATGCACACCACACTGAACGAGACATTTCCAGTGGGGGAGTTGAATCAATTTGACAGCTCTGACACCAACAAGCTCCCTGCCCTCAGTTCCAGACGCTCCCGTGTATCTCCTGACCTCTGCTCCCCACCCGTCTCCCTCCACTGCACACTGGACAGTTTGGTCTCAGGTCAGTTTTGTCAACGGCCTCTGATGACACGCAGCACAGCCAAGGTCTGCCCTCCAATTCTGCTGCTCATTTCTGTCTGTAAGTCAGGTAGTCTGTTTGTTGGTATCTCTATTACGCGTGTGTATTTACCTCCACTGAATTCAGATGAGATGAGGTGGATAGCAGTGCATAAAATGTATAATGCAGCAACCATTGATTATTTTTATTATTGCCTTAGCCATTTATTATGGTTTCTGATTAAGCGATAAATCATGTAGTCTATAAAATGTCAGAAAATACAGAAAAATGCCTTTTAAAAACACCAATAGTCCAAAACTCCAAAATATTCTGTTTACACTGATATAAAAAAAGAGAAAAGCAGCAAATCGGAAAACAGTGAATGTTAAATAAAGAATGATAAATCAATTACCAAATGTTAGTAAGTAATTTTTGGTTGAACGACCAATTAATAAACTCACTCAACACGAAAAATGTAGCTTATCTGTGATTGCAGTCCTTGTTTTTAAACATTAACAACCATGTGCAAAAACAAAAATTACTTTTAGAATATTATTTTTTGTACTTTGATATAGAACTGTATTACTCAAATAAACCAAATCTGGATGGGTTGATGCTCTGATACATCCCTGATTGTATGAATGTTTGCCTCCACCCTGTTTGCCTACCTGCCTCTATTGACCATTCATCTGTCTCTATCCAGACGATCTACATAGCTGCCTTCCTTTGCCATCTGTCTGTCTGTCTCTCTGTCCAGCTGTCTATTCACCCGCTGTGTTTGTACATCTGCCTTCCTTCACAGAATGCACACCTCTATTTTAAAGGCCCGTTCTTTTGTCTGTCTTCCCACACAGCAGCGTGGAGACACCAGAGCTGGGCAGGGACACTAGGATCCATGGCCCAGAGCCAGCTGGAGCCGCTGCCAGTTTGAGTTGACAACGTGTTCCCACAGTCGGGACACTGTGGCACCGTTGGGCCAGAGGAAAGTATAGGGGGGGAAGAGGAGATGACTGTACACCGCTACAGCTGAGGTGTCACTGACAAAGCTGGACCACCCAGCCAACATACAACTAAAAAAGAAGAATGCACTTGGTAACTCAATCATGGAGTCAGATCATAAGCAACTTCTGAATTTGATGTGGCAATCTTTCCATTTTGTTGCCATACACTGCACAACAGTTACTGGATATAGGTATAACTATGTTTTTTTTTTTACAGCAGAGCTGTGTGTGTGTGAGTTGGGCATGTGAGCATTTGACTTCCTATGAACTTTGACCCAGTGAAGACTGCATCACATGATTCAAAGTCAAGGAGCTCCCTTCAGTTACAAGTTCAATGTTTTGTCTGAGCCTCGTGCAGCAGATCCATCTAATATTGCTGAAAAGCAAAGCACATAAAAAGCAAATGATGAAGGTTGCCATGCAAGAGACCAAGAAGCATTACTGATGAATGCTTACAAACATCCAGGTTAAAACAGTCCGCTGGCTCAGGAGCTTAGAGAAAATGGTCCCAGTCTCACAGAGATCTCCGTTAAAGCCTCCCAGTCCCCCTTTTTACACACTCCATCTCCATAAACACCTGCCTCGATGTGTCCCTTCAGACTCTTCAGAAACGTTGAGGTCCTTGATGTAATCTTAGTGGACAGCTCTCTTAAATGGATTCTACATATTATTGCAGCAGAGGAAGGGGAAACACACCTAGGGGCTATTTTTCATTCTCCTTCTCACGCTCAAATGTTTCTTTCGACTTAATAAAAACAAATACCAGCAAAAAGATTGGTCTCTGATTAGCTCAATCCGTCTTTTAATGACTCCAAGAAAAGATCAGTAGATGAAGGGAGGCTGTGAACTTTAAAAATACGTTAATGCAGGAGCAGGTTGAAACCTGGGCTTTAAGAACACAAATAAAAACACAAGCAACACAAGACAGCAATAAAGTAAGGAACAAGCTCCTAGCGGTTTGAGCTTTAATCAAGGTTTGTCCTGCTCTCACAGCCTGCATCATCACTGCCAGGCTAGTGCTCAAATTCCACAATGTCCTTTTATGATCTTTTATACAGGCATCGAATGTACCTGACTGCTGGGTAGCAGCAATAATTAACATAAAACCCAAAGTTAACATAAATAAAAATTTGATGACAAGACTGCCATCCCTAGAGGTATGCTGCGTGGTTAAAAAGGGATACCTCTGAATTAGTCCACACTGCAACTTTACTTCTACTGCTTTAAAATGATACATGCAGGACAGTTCCTGACAACAAAATGTTAACATATGGAGCATATTTCTTCCAAACAGTCATAAGTCCACAACAGTCTATGTACTGTATAGTGAAAGAAAAGTAAATCATTGTCAAATATAAAGTGTATGTGGTTATTTTCCTGCAGTAGGGAGGGAAAAGATTGATCTCCACTGATATGTTGTTTGAGTCCTCCTCATTTCTTTCTGTGGTAAGGCCAGTGATTGATGAAACGTTCAGCAGAGCAAACGGTCAGCCAGCACGTGTGTGCCAGAGAAGGAAGCAGCGACAGCCAACCTCAAACTTGCACAGCGGAGTATATTAGGGCCAACATCAGAGGGGCGCACAATACCCTGAATTCAGAGCAAAAACCCACATGGGAAACATCAGCCTTTCCTTCATGATTTGTACTGTGTCCACCAAACAGCAAAGAAAAACATCATCCTCCGCTCATGTGTTTTCCTTCTTGTTACTGACCACCCCTTGCTGCCCCTCCCCTCACACCCACCACAAAAAACAGCACCTCGCAGGATGTGTGGTTTCGGGGCCTTTGATAGGGTTAAGCCAGCAGAGGAGCTGCAGGGACCGAGGAGGAACAACCCTACTATTCAAGACCAGGCCTGTAATTCCAGAGGCAAGGACATGTGCTGCAAGCCCGCCGGGGAGAAAGAAGGAGCAAGAGAAACAGAGAGAGAGGGCAGAAGTGGTACGAGGCCAGTTATTAGCTGAAAAAGTGTTGGAGAAGAGGGCTGAGGACGAAGGGCTCGAGTAAATTCTCAGACAAGAAGGAACTGAGTTGCACAGTTTGTTATGGAGGCTGCAGGCTGTATATTTTTCCCTGACAAGAGAAACTTCGTCCATATTACATTTTAAATAACCTGACTAACATAAACTACAGTTGGTCCAGGACAGACAAATAGAAAGGCACATTGAAAAACAGGCACTTAATTGTTGGTGACAGACCCTTACAATCCGTACACCAACAAAGAAGACAATGCATATAAACTGAAAGATCATGCAGAGAGGTTTTCAATGGACAGAAAGTTTCATTGCTGGGAAAGAGTTCAATAGAAAGTTAGAAGGACTGCATATGTCGATGTTCACGCTGCAACAAACAATGGAGTCTTTTCTCAATTGTACACAAAAGCTTCCATCTGTTGCTCTCTTTTAGCTAATCTAAAAATCTGAGCATTGCTTTGGGAGACTTTCTTGTCCCTCTTTTCCGCATCTTGCTTGTCTCCCACTTCAAACAAAGGTTTTTGAAAAAACGTCCCCAAATAAGCTATACGTTTTCTAAAATAAAATGCAAAGATGGATCCCATGAAGAAGACTTTCAAAACTCTCAGTCAGCTTCAGTCTCAAGACAAGTTTAAAGAGACATAGCTACTTTCAAGGTCAGAAAAAAAAGGATAACACGTCTTATCTGCAAAGGAGCAGCTGGCTGAGACAAAGCACAGCTGAAAGTTTGTACCATCATGCACACTCTCTGTGCACACACCACGCACAGACACACATGCCCATTCAGCCTTCTCTAAAAATACTTTTACAAACCCCACTGTGTCTACACACAGGCAGTATTGATTACTAGGCTGATGCCTTTAAATTAGACTCTGAGTAGCACACAGCGTCCTTGTGTGGTAGCCTTGTGAGTGTTAATTGGATGCATTAATGTTTGTTTAGTGATGTGCTCTGTGTGCGTGTCATTCGTCTGTCTGCTTCTCTGTCTGTATACTCCCATCTGTCATCTTTTCAATCTCTCAGTGGGAATAAATGATGGGACATTTGACCAAAAAGGATTTGCAGGTTAAAGAGATGTACAGTCAGTGGTGGAGCAGATTTATGTGATGTATTTACTTATCACATAATGCTGTTTATTCCATCAATCTGTTTACTATAAAAAATCTAATGCAGAATGCATTGAGGAGCAGATATACTGCAGACAAATAGCCTACAATATAATGACATCAACAGACTCTGGGAAAACACTGAACAACAACAGCCAATATTGTGTAAACTGTTGGCCTTGAAACTGTATTTTATAGGTAGCTGACCATGAAGGGCATTACAAAGATATGGCATAAAGATAAAACCGTCTGCAGTTCTCGTCCAGGGACAGGGGAAGAAAAGCACAACCACAAGGCATTTATCCTCTTATTTTAAACTTTTCTATAGTGTGGATGAGCTGAAAACATTGTACAAGAAGCAGAAACTTCCCCCAAACTCCTCTGAGGAAAAACAGTTCATCTTTTCCCACCTGGTGCTCAGAGTTGTGACAGCTGAAATAATCCACTCGTGGAGACGGCTTCAGCCTCATGTAAACATATTCACTTTGGGGAATGTGGAGTCTGATCTCTGGCAGGAAGTGTAGAGTGATATAAGAGCTGTCTTTCAACTGTCCTAAAATATACAGTCTTCATTAAACTCCTCAGAGTGTCAGAGTGAGAGATGTCTGAGTGAGAATTCGTTTTGTTATTGAGATTGTAACGAAGCAAACTGCCACAGATCAGTATTCATGAGAACATTAATAGATGTGTCAAACCATACTTAATTAGATCTCAACGGTGTCTCAAGGTTAGAGTCTGCCTGCCTGCTAATGTTCACAGTGCTGAATCAAACACCTCAGTCGGCCTCCGTTTAGTAGATGTTGTTAAATGTCATGGCTAACAACACCTGCTGAATACAATTAAGAATGCTGGCCATGACAAACAAGCTCAAATAACTGAAGTGCTAAACCTAAACCTATTTCTACATTGGCCCCCAGTGATGTTACTTAAGTCAAGAGTTACGTGGTCATCTCTGTGCGCAGTGGATGACTTCACCTCAGTGGGACATGGAAATCAGAGTGAAGGCAGATCACACACCTGACGTATCTGGACAGCTGCTGTCCCACGAGGAGAATGGGAGAGCTGGAGCCAAGGTCCCTGACGTCAAATGAGCCAGATGATGTTTGCCTCCTAGTTTCTCTGTTTAGCCATCTCCCTCTCTTGTGGGTATGTTTAGCTACGACACTGTGCCTCAGTTTGATTAAAAGGGGTTTGATTAAATTATACTGCACACCGTGATTGCATTATTATAATTGCGATGCAAGAAATTAGTTTGGTCTGTGTATGTTTGTTCTTGGTTGAATTTGCTCTGTGTTACTTTGTGTAAATGTACTTTGTGCGAATGTGCAACAAGTTGGTTCTATCACCCCATACACTATCTTGTGCACATCTTCCCCACAAGATTAAAAAATCTTGACGCCAGCAAGCTAAGAGAGTTAGAGCAGTGTTGATTAGGAGCACAGTGTGTTGAGCTGAGAGTCTTTGCTGTCGTACTAAAACCACAAACACAGTGACAGAAACTTTGGCATGTTGGTAGCCAGATATCGGCAGTTGTTTTGATATCAGAACACCGCGAGAAGTGTGAAGACGCGACCAGCTGCTTCATGCGAACTAAACCAGCCCATTGACACCTCAACTCAGTCTGAATGTCAGAAGAAGACGTGGACCTTCAGTCTGGCCGGTCGCAGGCTGGGGATTGAGGGCACAGGGGTTGAGACTAAGAGGGGCATCGTTGGGGGTTAGAGTAATGAGGTGCGTGGATGGGTGAGCTAAAGCAGGGATTGTAGATTGAGGGTAGAGAATTAAGGGCAGGTGGAGGATAGGGGGGCGCGGGGGGGCTTTGCCTAAGAGCTGAGGGTTTAAGATTGAAGAATCATTTCACATATTTCACAAGAGGAAAGGACTCCCCTGACAATGATCCCACTTGTGCACAAAGGCAAACCTGATTAACTGATCTGAATAATGATACTACGAACAAATGGATACATAACACTGGTTCACAGATATTTTGTTTACTTTAAAAGGTACTATAATTAGCCAAGTTGATGTTGACATTACTTGAAAACTGCGAACACAAATAAAAATGTATATTTAAGATGATTTCCTCCAACACGGACATTTTGTGGGTCTTTTCCTGCAGCCACAGAAAAAAGCCACTGAAATTTTGCCAAGAGCCAAACTTCAAAGCAAAAGCATAATCTAAAATCAAAGAGATATAATTATGCTGATCTGATACACTTCAGAGTTTCAACCAACTACGCACACATGCATTTTTAATGGCTGTTTAAAAGCTGTGAATGAATCATCAGAGCCCAAGAAAGAGGGACCATCTTAAGCCTACAATCATCATCATTTTATTATCATGCAAGTTTCAAACGTTCCAAGAATCGAACAAAATATTAAGTTGAACCCCATGTTTCTTGAGCTGCAACCAACCAAACTGACAGCTCAAAGCAAACTTTAAAAGAGGGGGAATTTAATGCTGTACTGGAGGATTTCATTTTTTTTTGCTCTCAGTCTGATGCAACAACATCTGTAAGGCCAAAGCCGCACTGCGAGGGCATAATAATGAGGCTGCCTTGATCGAGACAGCTCACTGCAGTGCAGTTGAGTTTGGTGGTTTAAACTGAGGCACAGATAAATATTTGCTCCACATTCCTCTTCTCCAACCTTAAGATCAACCTTGGAGATCCTCACCTGACAAAGGAATCTTAAGAAGAGGGGGAGCCGAAACGGGCAATTACTTGTTTATGTAAGATCGCTGAAACACACAGGCAACAGAGCAAAGTTCTCAAAATAACCTCTCAGTTGTACCAACATTTGATAAAATAGAGGTTCAGTGTTTTTCCCTGAAACTTACATTTGTGCTCATAACTTCCCTGTGCACAAGGAGTGGCTGAATTCATGTCCAAATATATTTCTAGCCATGGTAGCAGCATGGTTCTAGGGATGGCAATGTTGGTGAGTCGGTCCGTGCACCTCTTTGGTTCAGACTGAAATATCTCAGCACCTATTGAATGGATTGTCATGGCATTTTGTATGGACATTCATGTTCCCCAGAGGGTGAATTTGGTGATCCCTTGACTTTTCCTCTAGCGCGACCATGAGGTTGACATTTATTCATTTCAGTCAAATGTCTCGACAACTATTGTATGCCACTACCATCAGGTCAAAGCTTTAATTTTTATAACCTGCAAAACTACTTTTCCATCAGCCTCAGCTGTACTCCGTGTGTAGCGGTAATCAGCATTAGTGTTAGCATGCTATCATGCTAAAAAAGATGGTTAACATGACACCTGCTAAAAATCACCACATTGCCACTGTGAGCATGTTAGCATGCTGATGTTAGCATTTAGCTCAAAGCACTGGTGTGCCTAAGTACAGACACACAGAGCTGCTAGCACAGTTTCAGACTCTTGGTTTGGGCAGGATAAGAGTTAAAAGTTGACAAATACAACAAAGGGGCAAAAATTGAATGAATGAATGGATGAACAATGCTGATACTGTTTTTGTCTGCTATATGTTGAGCTTTGCTTTTCTTTTGTTTCTATGTTAAGCCATTGTCATCGTTTCTAAAACTGCTTTGCAATTTTACAGGCCTGAGTAAATGGCAAAATATCTGACATCACTGAAAGGCCTGTTCTAATAAATGGGAATTTGTGCATGCACACACAAAATCGCACATCCTACATTTTGCTGCTTTTTTTGTTTTATGTCAGTTACTTAGTGACTATTAAAAGCATAGTGTGTGTAGTTTGATCAGTTTTAGGTCTTTTCTCTAGCTTAGAGATGCTTAGATCTAGCTGTAGATCAAATCACATCCTAATCTCTCCCCTCACTCAGGTTGCAGACTGAGCGCCCTCACCGCGTCCCGCACTGCAGCCTGAGACCCAATCAGTCCCCTTGTCACAGTCCCAGTCCCAGCCAGCAGGGATTGATTTCTCGTACAGCATCCGCGGTGAAAGCCAAGATGTGGAGAATAAGGAAGTCCACAATAACACCCTCCACCCCCCTCACAGCCCCCTTCCTCACAGGGCACCAGAGGCCAAGACAGGCTAACATGATCAGCTCCAACACACACACACACACACACACACACACACACACAAGACGAGAGAATGAGGAGGCTTCACAAAGACCTAATTTCCAGATAATTATAGTGGAAGCCAATATGGAGGAAGTGACAAAGAGTTACGTGCCGTTATCTCCTGCGTCCTACCCTCAGGGAGGCTTTAACTGCCAATCCTCTCCCACTTTTCTAAGTACCAGAGGCCGACTCTGAGAGTAGGCTCTCAGTCTGGCTCTCAGGCACTGAGATGACATGTCTTCCCCTGAAAAAATGTCTGTCAGAATATCTCATTAAAAGCCTTTGTCATCTTCCCTGCGTGAACACAAACATGACAAGACTGGACAGGTGAAATCGGATGCCAGTTTTGCCTGCAGGGGGCAACGCCACACAGATCCACCCAATGCTTTTCGGATTACCACATGAGATCTGAGCCGAGCGCGGCCACAGAATGTGATCGACCTCGGGGCAGCTGCTCAGAGTGCGAGAGCGAGGGACAAAGAGGGAGGAAGAAGAAAAGAACAGACAGATCAGCTTTCACTGCTCTTTGTTTCTCTACACTATAGCGAGCAAGACTGGGGCTTTCTCTTTTCTGTCTCCCACAGAGCCAGGAGATAGAGGCCAGCGTGAGTGTGTGTATGTGTGTGTATGTGTGTGTTTGTGTGTGTGTGTGTGTGTGTGTGAGACCACTGTCCAGTCATGCATGTGCCACACACCCAGTCAGGTTGCCATGCATCACACCCCTGTGACACGCCATTAACCAGGACAAATCACAGGACCCCAGGGGAGACGGTAGCTTCCTCCACACTGCCTGATTAAAAAGTAAGATATATGAGGCATGTCCACAGTGTCTGTCCATGCTGGGTAGCTGACTGAGCAAGCGTATGCACGCACACANCACACACACACACACACACACACACACACACACACACACACACACACAGTGCTGACATTTTTGAATTGTTCTAAACAATCTTATTCCCCCTGCTATAATGGTGTTTCAGCAATTTTCTGTCATCCTGCTCCAAGAGCAGATCACAATCTATAATTAAGGAGGAGATAAAAAAGTGTCCTCTATACTATTTTCTCCATGTTTGTGTCAGATAGGTTTTGCTCTACTTAGGGTTATGAGAAAAAGGGCAGACCAGGACAGTGTCACACTTGTTCTATTTCCAGACCAGTCTGATCTAAAAAACTAACTTTGCTTTGCAGCTCATGCCACTCCTATTAAACTATAATAAAATGGGATGTCAGGAGTCTGCAGGGACTTCTTGCAGAGAGCAGTGCGCTCCACTTCATCCTAACCTAAAAAAAAAAAATCAACCAGAAGGAGAAATGACACGACAAACATTTCCAAGAACTGAGTTGCAGCTACTTGCAGTGCTACCGAGCTCTGCCGGGCTGGTTCCTTCACAGGGTTTCCTCATAAAGACATCATTAAAACAATAAGTAGATGGAAATGTGGTAACAGAAGCTTTAAATAACATTGTTATGCTAAAGATCAGTCTCTCACTCTACTGTGGACATCAATGGCCACCGTAGGAACTTTTCCAGTCGCCCAGGAACCATAAGGAACTTTACATTCTTTTCATGGGACTAAATTTAGTTTTGTTTGCCACTGGTATCAATACTAGGATGGAGAACGGACCTTTAATGATTATTGACGCTAAAAACAAAATTATGTTGTCGTCCTCCTAACAAGTCTAAGGAGAAAAGGAGATAAAGGGAGAGAGTATATATATATGTGAACGAGATGAGAGCATACGCGAACGGGAGAGAGGGAGCGGCGTCAACAAAAGAAACCAAACTTAATTTGCAGACTGTTTCCGTTCATGACATCCATCCAAACATCAGATTTGTGCCACAGTAAATACGAAGAACATTGTTTTTAATACGTTATCAGACTAATTTGCCTAACCTTCACAGTTCTTAAGATGTGGTGGAAACACAAACAGGAATTCGCAAAGGGGAATCCAGTTTCTTGTTCAGTTCCCGTGGCTCCATATTTCCTGGAACAACTGAGTCAAAAAAAGACCTATCATTTCCAGGAACGGGTTTGCAAGTTACTTTGCAGTTAAGTTGCACATAACAATATAACTCTCTAACTGGAAAACATGGAATTGAGAACTCATTAATTATTCGACTGATTGGCCAACGAGCGTTCACAATCCCTTCGGTCAGCACGACAGGCACACCCATCTAATTGAACGGAGCTGGCAGGGCTGTGGTCTGAGGATTAAGGCCAAGGAGCAGAGGTCAGTGATTTGGTGGCCAGAGGGTCAGGTTGTCCTGGACAGTAGGCCGCCAACAGGGGGTGAGTGAGAGGACCGAGACAAAGGGCAGAACAGACAGAAACTGAATACCAGACAAGTTGCATGTCAGTAGCCTTTCACTTCTAGCATGAATTAGTCAGATGTGCGTGTAAGGAAATGGTGTAAAAGTGTGCTAGAAATAGTTGATGACTCAGCTGGATTCATTTCTTTCATCTGACTGTAAACCAAGGGCAAGAACAAGATAAAAAGAAATATCAGCCATTTCATCTATTGCATAATAACCGCATGACACGAGGTCTCATGACAATAATATAATTGCGTTATTTATGGAAACGGCTGACCAACGTTGCGTAGCAGCTAGGAGAGTTTTTAGGGAATGTAAAAGCTTCACAAGTGCCTCAAAAAGATAAAAGAACTATAAATACATAAACTCACCTTTAGTTTATTTTCCTGTTTAACATTAGCTGTTAGCCATGGAGAAACTCTGTGAAGCTTAGAAACTGGGTGAGTCTGAGGGGACATAACACAGCCGAAGGAGGACTGAGACTTTCTCCATGTGTGACCACTGGCAGTGGGACACAATGAGCAGTGGAGCAACATGGCTGACAGATCTTTATCCGTAAATGGCTCTTTTTTTTTTTTTT
>NTHP01000067.1:1056694-1069878 GCA_003416845.1 Oplegnathus fasciatus | reverse complement strand
GGGGGACAAGTCAATTTGATGGTTCTGTTTTATTAAGAGGTTATTATATGATGTGGTGTATTTCACAAAGTCCCAAAAGCAGACAATATGCTCGGTTTTGGCAGTGTTTAAGTATCCCATCTTTTATTACCTGAAATCAATCTTTCCCGACTGCAGCTCTCCTTCTCTCCATTGTGCTACCTTGTCAGTAGGGTTGAGGGGTCCCTCTAAAATATGTTCCCAAAGGTAAAGCCCTGAGGAGAAAAGAAGGGAATGTTTGCAATTTGCTACCAGAGTTAAAATGTCAACATTTGCAGTGCTGTTATGTTGTACCATTGCCAGGCTTCCGCAGCAGAGAATAATTATTTTATTAATGTAGTTTGTATCTACATCTATGTATGTGGACACTCCTGGTATTATCAGGTGCATATACACTTATCTTAATGACTCAGGAAATGTGGAGGAATGTAAAAAAATTGTTTTTGACTAAGAGATGTTTACATCTGAGGTCTTATTTATTATTCAAATGATAAATTTTCCATCAAAGTTGAATCCCCTTCTGATGCGAGAAAGAGAATATTTAGCAGTTTTGCTTCAAATAAGGAAGAATTATGAGTTAGAGAGATTATTTAAAACCCTTCAAAGTTACACTTTCATTTGGTGTTTGTTCTGCTGGTATTTGCTCTTTTAATCTGGTTGACTTTATTTTATTTACACTGAGCTGCACTAATATGATTACCACTATGGATCTACTACAACATGTACTTTTGACTATAAAAAGTATTGTAGATTTCTTTCTTATTTTGGACATGAAGACACTCAAGATTTCTAACATTTTTTCTTATTAATATTGATTACATTATTATTAGTTGTTTTTTTTAAAAGATCAGTTTTATTGGTTAAAGCACATTTAAATAGTGTTCACCTTCATCACCAAAGTATGTTCCTGCCCTCTGCAATTACACTGCAGACTATGATGTAATAATAACACCTAGATTCTCTATTATATTGAATAAATTTAATACCTGAATTTAATAAATTGAATGAATTAAATACATTTCAATAAAACATATCATTTTTAATGTATATTCAACTTCTCCATATCCTCACCATGTGCATACAGACTGAAGACTAAGACTAAAGACTGATCCAGCTGATCCAGAATGCTGCGGCACGTTTACTAGCAAGAACTAGGAAGAGAGATCATATTTCTCCAGTATTAGCTTCTCTGCACTGGCTCCCTGTAAACACCCTCTCCACATTTAAGAGTAGGCTTAAAACTTTCCTCTTTGATAAAGCTTATAGTTAGGGCTGGCTCAGGTGAGCCCTAAACCATCCCTTAGTTATGCTGCTATAGGCCTGGACTGCCGGGAGATTTCCCATGATGCACTGCTCCTCTCTCTCTCCTTCTGTACTCATTCATGTCCTATTAATGCATGTTACTAACTTTGTATCTTGTGATTTGGAACCATATAAATAAAATTGAATTGAATTTAATTGAATACATCAGAATTTAAGTATTTTTGTTGTTCACATCATCTAAATCCTTTATCTTCAAGTTGTTTAACAACACATGGCTGCACAATGTGAGTTAGAATGAAGGCCAGAACTGCCAGTTATTTCTAAAGCTTTTACATTATGTGCAGTTGTATTCATAATTCTTATACATGACACTCGACTGTACTGTCAATTTCTTATGTTGTATTGTTATATTCCCCAGTTCCCGTATTTCTTGCACCTCAGCTTCAGTGAGGAGTAAATGTTTGACTGTACAATCGTATATGAACAAATGACAATAACTTGAAGAGCTCAGAAAAATGCAACACTAAAAAGGGAGATTATTTAAAGTTAAAACAACCAGAAGCCAAAGTAAATCATCAATCACAAGACTTGAAAAACACAATTTCCAGATTTGATCTAATTCAATATATGTTCAATTTTAAAAAGGTTCTGTACTAGTGAATGCACACATGCAGAGTATGGCTGCCACTGTAAAGTCGCAGTATTCATTAAATCACAACACAGACCTTCTCTGCAGGATGTGACAGATTAGTGACATCTCATAATTAAGTGACTCACCTATGGCAGCTTTCCCCCAGATTTGAACTCTGTATCTTTTGGGTTTGTTTTTGTCAATTCGACCCAGGTGATGTTTGAAGGCTTCTCTCTTTTTGTTCAGTGCAGAGTTGTACTCCACCTGTTCATCCTCCCACGGATTCCAATCATCTGCTAGAAATGGAGCAGCAGCACCGCCATCTCTGACACCACCTGCAAAACGCACACTTTCCTTATGAGCATGTATTTCATTTACCTACCTCTAAAAAGAAAGTGGTTTCTAACTGTCAATATATGAAAATTTTAGGCAGCTTATCTGCAACGGAGGTTAGCTGACGGTTGTGTTAAGTGAAATTACCGGAGGGGGCTCCTGTCTCTTTCTTCACCACCCTGTGAACGCGGGAGATTACTTTGGTGCTGAAGAAGACATTGTATGCAGCGTAGAGGGAAAATGCCACATACGCAAAAATAATTAGAAGGAATAGTTTTCTTTTTGGTATTTTCATTTTTCTTTTCTTTTTTTTCTCAGGTTACCATTGTGTAGCTCATCTCCATTTTTGGTGGGAGGACCCTTGTTTACATCACGAGGACCCCTAGAAACAGCTGGCTTAGAGAAATGCCTGTACCAAATTAGCCGTTATTGTAAATGTATGTATGGTTTTTACCATTTTGGATCAAACTATCGCTTATTTGAACACGAAATACATAAAGCGTAATTTTGGTATTAATTAGTAACTGTAAAGCTGTATATTAACGCGATATATTAGAAAAAAACGAAGGGGACACTTCGGTCAGACCTCACGTAATGCGGAACGTTGTGAAGGCGGAGCGGGTTTCTGGTAAAGCAGAACAGAGAGTTGCACGCAAGATTTGTTAACGCAAGGTCGTGCCCGCAGTTGCGGAGTGGAGGTCTCTTATTCTGGGCAAATATGATGTCCATAGCCGCTCGTTGCGGGGCTCTTTCCCCGTACCTGCAGGCAACAAAACACACCGCTAAAAACCTGGTGTTCCCTGGAGCTAAGGAGTTGGTGCCTGCTGCTGGTAAGGCCGAAGAAAGACGTTTGCGTTGTAGAGTTGGTGGTGGTATTGAGCGGCGTGATGTAACGATAAAACTTACATACTTAAAACATAACATACTGCCATCTTACTGATTAGTTAACATTTCCACGTTAGACAACATTAGACAACGTGGAAGTGTAGTATATCTTTATTTATTTTTACCGTTGTTGTCTAACTAACGCTACTGCTAACAACTTGCTGTGGCTAGCAGGAAATAGCCGAGGTGTTGTAACTGAAATCTGACCGGACAGAGAGGGTCAACAATGGAGAAAAAGTCTAACAGGTCGACCAAATATAGACTAGTGAGATGTAAAGAGCTCGACAGACAGATATTAACACTGCTGTTCACTAGTTTCTGCTGTGAAATGAATCTTAATGTGTGACCCTCTAAACACATTCATGGTATACAACTGTCAAAGTGCGGTATGTAACTAAAAGGTGAGCGTGGCCATGCCAATACAAGTGATATGCCTACTGAGGTTAAAGAACATGGTGTACTACTAATCAGTCTTATGATTATTCAGTTCAGGTCTGTTTACCTTCAGTCAAACAATTCGATTATTCCATTTGGTGATCGACAGAAAATGAATCGTTCCAGTTTATCAATATATCAAATGGTAATCTGAATATTTTCGGGTTTGGAACTTTTTTTTGGACAAAACAATTTTAAAATGTCAGCTTTGGGGAGTCGTCATTTTTTTACACTATATAGACCAAAGGATTAAAGTGTCAATAGAGAAATAATCGTTAGATTAATCGATTATAATTATTAGTAGCAGCTTTACTGACTGTCATGATTTCCAGATCCAGATCTGATCTGATGTGCTTTATGGTATGTGGGGAAAACATTAAAATCCTGTTTTGACTACTGTGATGGTGCTTTTTGGTTTCTCTGGTTTCAGTCATTTATAATGACGAATGCTTATGGATACATCAGAACTGATTTAATCCAAAAATTGAATTTCTAAAATTTCTTTACCATGCTAAAACTGAAGTTATCCAATTTACAAGGTCACATGAATGCACCAGAAATCATTTAGTCTGTATTTTTGATCATTATTAGATCTCCTTGAATAGGAGGACACAGCGTGATATGATGAAAATCCGCAAATGGATTCCAACATTTTGAAGGAGCAATGTTAAATACTAAATATTAAGCACTGACATACAGGCATGACCTTTAAATGTTTTTGTAAGATATTGATAGTTTACAATCCATTTGCCCATCTGCTGATTTTGTCTATAAAAACTGCATCATATGTCTCATTTCCAGCTCCTGGAGGAATCCGCCTCGCCCACACAGATATCAAGATTCCTGACTTCACAGACTACCGTCGCCCCGAGGTCGTCAACCCCAACCAGTCCTCCCAGGGGAGCAGTGAGGCAAGAAGGTCGTTCTCTTACCTTGTCACTGGAGCGACCACTGTGGTTACCGTCTATGCAGCCAAGACAGTGGTCACCCAGTTTGTCTCCTCAATGAGCGCATCAGCTGATGTCCTAGCCTTATCCAAGATTGAGATCAAGCTCGGTGACATCCCTGAAGGCAAAAACATGACCTTCAAGTGGAGAGGAAAGCCCCTGTTTGTCCGTCACCGCACAGAGAAGGAAATTGCCACAGAGGCGTCTGTGAATCTCGGGGAGCTGCGTGACCCCCAGCATGACAAGGATAGAGTGATTAACCCCAGCTGGGTCATCGTCCTTGGCGTGTGCACCCATCTGGGTTGTGTGCCCATCGCCAACGCCGGAGACTTCGGAGGCTACTACTGTCCTTGCCACGGCTCCCACTATGATGCTTCAGGAAGAATAAGGAAGGGACCTGCTCCTCTTAACCTGGAGGTTCCCTACTATGAATTCCCTGATGACGACACAGTCGTGGTGGGATAAATACTGGAGCTGTGTCTCAGTTCCTCTCTGTAATATGTATTTTTAGATGGCTCTGTGTGAGAGTTGGGGGTGGCATAAAATGTGTGTATTTACTAATAAAGAAGCATTTCCAACTCTATAATTGAGTCATTGCATCTTTTCACTCTTAAAAAGTGTTCTGCATCGTTTAGCTTGATGTCTTTGATTCCCTGCAATTTTCCATTGGGATTAATAAAGTACTTTATCGATCTCAAGAGATTTCTGTCATTCCACACTACTTTTAGCATGTAGTTTAAAAAAGTTACAAAAAGTTTCAAAGTCACAGACTGAAAAAGGGAGCACAATTTGAGAGCAGAAAATGCTAAAAAACGAGAAAAACTATGAAAGATGGAACGAATCTACAACCGCAACAGGTGGATGAAACTAAATCTGAAAACGGCTCCACTCAGGCTTTAAAAAAATAAATAAATAACACAAGTTTCACTAGCCTGAGCTCTGCTTTGTACAGAAGAAGACCTATGGTGCTTTTGACAATGACAGCCAAGAGGTTAACAGAGACGCAGTGGGGGTCAGAGCCTGAAAAACTACAACAGAATCAGAAACAAACAAGCTAGCATATGAGTAATACATCTCTTAGTTGTGACCAGATTAATAGCAAGGATTGCATTTTTAAGATTGGCTGGATTGGACAGTTGCTTTCTGTATTTCAACATTTTTTTAGGGGAGGGAGGTTGGGGGCTGCTCTATGGCTACATAAAGTTGAGTTGTCGTTAAGCGCTCCCACACATATGAACTATGAGAGGCCTAACAAAATAGTTTGGATAAGATTATACGATTCTCCAGAAGAGCCACTTGCAATCTCAGAAAGTATCAGCAACATGTAAACAGAGGAATGTGTGTTTAACAAATGGAAGGAACTACACTGAGATTAAATGATGACAATTTTCTACCAGAAGTCCCAGTGGCAAGGAGTGTCTCAAAACTGCGAAGTAAAGCACAACTGTTTTACAGCCGAATCACAGATGGATTTAATCCCGAGGAATAAAGTGTGCTATGTAAAACTGCATGAACCAGTGAAATACACTTTTTTTTGTTTTTATTGATGAAATCACTTAAAGCAATAAAGAGTCTGAATACAATCTACTGGCAATACAATACACTGTATACAGATGGTGGTAAATTCCTACTGTTGAACTTAATTTAAACAAAACATTTCACACTGTACAGTTGGTGCTCTTTCAATGCATGATCCTTTGTATTTAAATATTGAAAACAGTACTTCATTGTAGCTGAACCACTCAGTCAGGCCTTAATTCAGAGTGACGTTTGACACCACACATGATTATCAATGCCATTAAAGGCTTAATGAATAAATGATTCCTTCATTTATTATGGAGTCCTTCTCATGATAAATGAATCCAGTTCTACATCTGTTTTAATTCACAGTAATGTGCTAACCTCATAATAACCAGTGTGACCTGTTACCAGGACCTTGACGGTGTCTGTGCAATTTTACAACATGTGATTTCACATTTGATGAAGAGTCTCTCCAGCTTCATTAAAACAGTTCACGTTCTGTTCGAAGGCTCCATCGTCTTGAGTCAGGTTGTCCCAGTGTCTCCACAGGCACTAGTCCACATAGTGCACCTGTGCCTGGAGCTCCTTGGTGACATACGCGAGAAGGGCGCCTGTAAGCTGCTGCTTCAGGGTGGCGTTGCCCATCACCAGAGCAGTGAGCTGAGCCAAATCTGTCCACTGAATGTCCCCCAGGATGGCCATAAGATCACCATAAAGCTTCTGCTGCTGCTGAGGGCTGAGCTCCATTATGATCTGAGGCAGTGGTTTGAATTGTCCACTGGTCAGCCAGCAGCCCAGAAGGCCTCCGACAGCACCGCCTACAGGGAAAGAGGGTTTCAAACTTGTGAAATTTAGCAAAAGTATTGATCAGTCCTGTAGACCAATACACGTTTGTAATAAAGCATTCGCTTCTGTAAATACTGTACATTATACATGGGGTGGACTTAAGTATACCAGTAGTCACAAATCAGTCAAGATGATTACACAGATTTTTCTACAAGTTAGAGGAACTGGAATTTTTCCACTTACCGACTGCAATGCCAAGAGGACCCCCGACCAACCCTCCAGCGAAGGCCAGTCCCCCGGCTGCTGCTGCTCCCTTCCCCGAGCCTTTCACCGTGGTCTGGATTTGCTGATTGGCAGATAACTCACAACACAGCTTCATGACATCATCAACTCGATGGCACATACTGTGGGTCAGATTTATAATCTCAGGAGACATGACAGAAACATGAAGCTTAAGCTACTTAACAGTCTAACAATAAGTGTAGAATAAGAAATCAGGAAAATACTGCCAGTTAAAATACAAGTACTTGTTGTTCAGTATTCACAAATCAACAATTTACAAAACTACATCAGACACACACACACACACACACACACACACACACACGTGCAGTTTGAAAGCTAGAGGTCTAAACATGGTCCTGTATACACTGAATACTGTGACACACAGTCCTTCTCTAATGTAATCACCTACAGATACCAGGGTGATAGTTCAATAGCTCTGATTGCATCAGAAAGCATTATAAGACTAGGCTAACGTTTCCCAGTGTAGCATCTACAGCCCCTCTCTACAGACTATGACCCATTCATGCCCGCTGTGGTGATCACAGTGCTCCTGATCAACATACCTGGCTGAGTTCTGAAATCCTCATCAATATTTGTCGGGATAATTTTTTTATAACGTTACTATGATGTCAGCTGTGCTCTCCTGATATCTGAGCTTGCATGACTGTGGCCGCAATGCCTGATGGGCGCAGGGGCAACAACAATGCTGCGTTCAGGGACATTCGACCAATACCGAATTTCCCTGCTTTTTTCGAAAACAACCAGCATAGTTTCAGGTTACTGTTATTTTCTATAGATCATGTGACAGGAAGTCACTGAAAATGCTCGTCACATAATTACAGATTTTTTAAACTATTATTTTACCGTAAAGTAAAAGTACAGAATAAGGATAACATTGTTCTATAAGTAAAACAGCAGCAAATTAAATCACCTTAATTTGTTAATAAAGGGATTTTTATGTTTAAGATGTTTTTGGGGGATTTTGTTTTTGCTGATGAACCTACTGACCTGGCTACTAAACTTAAGGTGTTTGTTTTCAGGGGTAAATGAAGACGTCATTGAGGAGGACCCTCTTAATCCATTCATAATATCTTAAATTGATAATTAAGGATATGTTTGTTAATTAAAAGCTTTATGAATTCAGGGGTTTAGTATTTACCTCATATACGTTAACAACAGCTTACATTGATAATGTAAATGTACTTGTCAAATATTTCAAATTAAAGTGTAATTTGTGGACAAAGCCACATACCCCTTAAATTCTTCTAAATTTGTTGAGTAAGGGTTTTTCAACTGAACATATGTTAAAGGAGTGTTTGCCATTTCAAACTAATGGACACATTTGGGGACCTCTGGCTGCCATACCAAATAAAAGAGGGTAAATTATAAATTATTTGATGTTTTTAGGGGATTTTTGATTCTTGTGTCACAGTGCATAATTTGCCTTTGCTATTATAACTGTTACTTTTGATATTTCCGACAGCACATAAACGCAACACAGACAGCCAATGAGATTCTAACAGGAGGGGGGCTGGAACCATGGGTGGATTGTATTAATTTTCTGAAACCAAACTTGTTCATCACAACTGGCTTGTCTGACCTCATTTATCTCTACTAATAGCTTCATGCGCTATTATATGAATATGCATGTGTTTAAATATTATCTGTAACTGCGATGTTTGTGCAGCTTCATACACGTTCACCTTCACTGTGGGGAGGAGGGCTCCCACCGCTACTTATCTAATACATACTAATGGTCGTGCTTGTCACTGTGTTGCCTTGTGTTGGTCAGTGCTGCAGGGTTTTAGCTCGCTACATTGTGTCGACTGTTTACATTAGTGCAATTGCCCACATTTACCCAGAGTACACCGGAAGAACCAGAGGAAGAGCTGCGTCAAGCTGGTCTCATATAGCTGAAAGACGGAAATACAATGTTTTGTCTTCAAAGTAAAAGTTTGAAACGGGCTGAAGAAAGAAGAGACAGAGAGAGAATATGTGTTTATACAAAAAAAACATATGAAACACAATGACTGTATTAATGAATTTAGATTAACTCCACCTTGACCAACTACAAAAATGCTGCTTACACAGTAATTAAGACATGAATAATACGCAATGCAACTATACTATAATAACATAATAATGCAGCAATAATTTTACTTTGGACATTTTTAGTACATTTTGCTGACAAAACTTGCATACTGTTACTGAAGTCTTGATTGCCAATCTGGTAAAGCTGACAACAACCCTGAGTCCTCAGACCTCCAGGGCAGAGGTTCTCAATTTTTTTTCAGCCATGGAGACCTTATAAGATAGAGAATATACCGGGATCCCCTCATGTATGTCCCTTGGAATAATTTTACGTAGCCTATTTTTATTTACTTCTAGTTGAACAACACAAGAGAAATGTATTAGAAAGATATTACATGAAACCGGTGACGCGTGCTTGACTGGCATGAGTGAAGATTCAGAGTTACAGATTCATTAGATTAGAACGTAATCTATGAACTATATTAGATTTAAAAATTGAAATATTATTCATTGAACTATGAAGCCTTTTGTGAGAAAAAGAAATATATATATCATGATACTTTAAATGAATGAATCTTAAAACTTTTCACAGACTCCCTGGCAGAGTGCCACGGACCCCACTTTGAGAATCACTGCTCTAGGGGTCCCGAAAGCCCTGAACTCACTGTGTGGCAGCTTTTTGTGGTAATTTAATTATTTGTAATTTTGTGTTGGAATATAGGTGGTGGTGGGCCATGCTTCATCACCTGATCTTGAAGCCCTGTCTTGAAGAGGGTCCCTGTGTCAAAAATCTAGTTTTTAAGGCCTTCATTACGTCCAGTCCTTAATTAAATCAAATCACCACACATTAAACATGGGGCTGTGTGATATTCCAGCATAGGAACACTGTACACATTGCACAGAGAGTGGGAGGAACTGGGGGTTAATAGGGGCCCAGCAGCCCATTTATGTCTGGGGGGCCCCCCAAGCAGAAGCCATGTGTTTAGGTAACGGAAATTTTGAATGCACATGTTTTTTTTGTTAATTTTACCAATCCAATTAAACGTTTACCTCTATCTATAAAGGTGTTTATTTTATGTTAAAAAACGACGTACCAATGAGGTCTTTTATTTTGAATATTTTGACCGGAAGTCCCGTTGTTCCGCGCGGTGTCTTGACGGTGGACGGAGGTGCATGTCGCAGCGAGAGTGACGAGGAATATTCGCTAATCTTGGGAATATTAAAACCGTGGATCTTTTTGGAAATCATGCAGAAATCTTGAAATGAGAGTGTGAGATGGTATCACTTCCGAAAGTGAGGACAACCACCACTGCCCCATTGATGAATACGAGCAGAACGGGTCTCAGGAATAGCTGCTGCTGCATTCATAAACACTTCTTTAGGACTCACAACAACCCCTGAGCTTTGTTTTGGGGTCACTAAACACCACATATTCCTGCTGTGCACGTGGGTTGACAATGGCTGAAAAAGGTAACATGAATAAAGAGCATCTCGGCGGAGTTGTCAGGCTCCGAGAGGAACACGAGAAGGTAAATTTAAGCAGGTGACACGAAACATTTTCGCTGGCTAGTAACTAACGACTAACGTTAGCCAAACCACAGCCAGCTACTGGCCACGCGGTGGACAGCACGGGTCTTTGAAGCACGAGAGGACCTGCTGAAGTGCTTTTTTTTTGTAACATTAAATATACATCTTTGTGCACCAATTGTTTTGACCTATATGTCACATTAGTAAGTTGTGAGTTTGTTGTTTTGACTGTCCCGTTTTCCAGAAGCTTCCTCCCCCTTCAGCCACTCACATGTTCAAGTTCTTGTTACACAAATGTTGCCTGGAGGTGTGTTCACTTTCGTTTCTTTGCACTGTGCGCTCGTGCTTGTCAGGTTTGTTGACCTCCAGACTTTGGGAAATGTGACTTTTAAACGATTTTTGTTATGCATTGTAGATCAGCTAGCTAACGGTGTGTGATTTAGCTAGTAGATAATCCATTTTAACGCCCCCTACATACACAGATATTCAGACAGGATGCCCTCAATGATACAAGTTCACAACAACACGATCTGAGAAGTTTCACTTTGTATTTGTGTAAAGTTTACACTGCGAAAGTTGAAACTGTAATCAGACTAGTCTTTCTTCTAGCACACTCTCTCTTGCTGTCCAATATGCAGGTTATTTGATAGTGAAATCACACTAGTATTTCTCATTTAGTGTCTGCAACAACCTTTGCAAACCACTGGTTTACATAAACAACATGTACCATCATATATCACAGTGAAGGGCTGTTTGTGCAGATGTCCTGACCATTTGGGTATCGTTTTGACAGCTGTGTTTGTCTTCCTCTTCCCTTCATGTTGTTGGGTACTTTGTCTGTTTCCCCTGTGTGTGATGATCCTTTAACATATACTAAATTATTTATAATGTGTGTGTTTGCATGGTAGTATTTGCAGTTCCAGTCAAATGAAAGTACAGATGAGAAAATGTTTATGAACTGGGGAATGTGCTTGTGGCAGTAATCCAAGTTACCATTTTACCAGAAGTCCTTTTGCACAAGACTGTGTAAATTGCATATATTTTCAATGTGATTCATATTGACATAATTTGTCCTAAAACAGGTGGTGAAAGACTGTGAAAGTCGGATTCAGCACTGGTAAGCATTAAGAAAGTCCCATGTACTATTTCAACAGTTGCATAGTGATAAGCCTTCTTTAGTGTATCGCTTGCTTTTGAGTCCACTATAAAAAAAAATCTACCTGTCACACAAAGCAGCTGGTCAATACAGTTTCTAATATGACAGCTTTCTCCTTGGAGATACAGAAAACACACATATCTGTGATAAGACGTCATTCAAAAGCTCAGTATTATTCTGACAAGTTACTCAGTAAATATTAAAGGCAAGTCACATTCTGCACAGCTCTCTGCACTTGTCTCTGAGTGATCCATTTCTACAAATACAAGCAGTCTGAAAATGAAATTTAATGGATGTTCATCATTAGCCACTCACATCTCTTTCAGTGAAGTTTGTGTTCAGTTGAGACACAGTTGGTGTAGCTCCATTTTAGAACTGCATAATTTATTTTATAATAATAATAATAATAACCACAAGTTTGGCTTCCACAGTTAATCAAGCATGATTCTGTGCAATATTGAAGCTTTGCGTTTAGAGTGCCGGCTCTGGTCAAAATCAACAAATTAGACGCTCCCTGACCAATCAGAGGCATGTATTTCAAGTGTGCCATAATTAGCCCGTTTATTCCTGATTCCCAGACACAGTTGCAGTAGGAAGAAGGATTTGTTGTGCTCAAGTCTTTTCCACTCCATCAGACCTCTGCTCAGGTTCCAGTTGGGGCAGAGCTACGGTGGGAGTTGTGTGACGTCGTCAAACTCAATGTACCAACAGGCCTTTTTCCACAGCAGACATTTTGACTTGTCACAGTAGGAAGAGTACAGGTGTTACTAATAACATTAAGGGTGGCTTTGTTCTATTCACGTGTCTCAGTAAGTCATGGCAGTGAGCTAGCATGTGCAATACCAGGACCCTGAAACTGAAGCAGCTAAATGGAATTCAGCCATCATAAATGTATTATTTTCAAGATAATACAAAACATCCTCCCTGAAATAGGGCTATATAAATGATAAAGGTGTTTGTTGCATCAAACAGATGCAGCAAAGATAACAGGAGAGTGAGGCAGTTGTCAATCAAGCACAGACCTGAGAAGAGCTCTAATCAGGTAGATTAAGTGGAAACACCTGTGTGAGTGCACCACGACCGTGGAGGGGCTTTACTGTAGTGTAACTGCATTACAATAAATTGATTTTCATTGATTGCAAGCAGTGGGCTACCATTAGTATTCTTGGTAGTACTGAGCACAAATACAGTCAGTAGTAGTGAAGCAGCAGTTACTGTAGGTCCAAGATTAGCTCTGATTTCATGTGAAGAATGAAAGATTTGTAGATTTGATAAAAGTTCAAGTAAAATTAAGAGTAAAAAAGAGTAAAAACAGATCTCAATGTTGAGCAAAACAGTCACAAGTATCATTGTAATCAGAATTGAA
>NTHP01000067.1:1041067-1053599 GCA_003416845.1 Oplegnathus fasciatus | reverse complement strand
CTTTTTCCACAGCAGACATTTTGACTTGTCACAGTAGGAAGAGTACAGGTGTTACTAATAACATTAAGGGTGGCTTTGTTCTATTCACGTGTCTCAGTAAGTCATGGCAGTGAGCTAGCATGTGCAATACCAGGACCCTGAAACTGAAGCAGCTAAATGGAATTCAGCCATCATAAATGTATTATTTTCAAGATAATACAAAACATCCTCCCTGAAATAGGGCTATATAAATGATAAAGGTGTTTGTTGCATCAAACAGATGCAGCAAAGATAACAGGAGAGTGAGGCAGTTGTCAATCAAGCACAGACCTGAGAAGAGCTCTAATCAGGTAGATTAAGTGGAAACACCTGTGTGAGTGCACCACGACCGTGGAGGGGCTTTACTGTAGTGTAACTGCATTACAATAAATTGATTTTCATTGATTGCAAGCAGTGGGCTACCATTAGTATTCTTGGTAGTACTGAGCACAAATACAGTCAGTAGTAGTGAAGCAGCAGTTACTGTAGGTCCAAGATTAGCTCTGATTTCATGTGAAGAATGAAAGATTTGTAGATTTGATAAAAGTTCAAGTAAAATTAAGAGTAAAAAAGAGTAAAAACAGATCTCAATGTTGAGCAAAACAGTCACAAGTATCATTGTAATCAGAATTGAAGAGCCGTGCTGTCAATTTTGAAAGGCCCTACCCAAACATGGTACACCCACACAGGTGATTTCACTTATTTGGCTGATTAGAGCTCTTCTCTGGACTGTGTGAGCGTGTACAGACTGCTTTACATCTCTCTGACTCTCCTGTTAGTTTTGTTTATTACACTTTTATGGTTCTTATTGGTACATCGAGTCCAGTGACCTCACGTAATCCCCACCTTTAATTTAAACAGAGGACTAGTCAGGCCCTTAATACCAGTAGATTGAGTGATGACTTTTTTCAGTAAAAACACAAAACGCTGCAAAATTGTTCTTGCCACTTTTTGGAATTTGAGTTTTTTTAGGCCAGATTATTGTAATATGGGTCCAAAAGTCCAGCACCTTGTACAATGCATCTCCAGTCTGTAATTACAGGTAGAGGACACTTGGTCAAACCAAGTGGTTGAAACAAGTGGAAAGTTTATTTTTCATGATACAAATTTGAGACATTCTCATTCTTTTTTTTAAGTTTATGTTGAGCATATACAACAACTTTAAGTCAACAATCTTATTAAGATGCTGTATCAAATACAAAACCTTTGTACTGCTGTAGCTCTGTGCTAATAAGGTAACACAATGGTAACCAAATGGTCACCAAAAACTATTTTTGGTTGAGGGTCCATTTTCCTTTTTTGACTAAAGACTACTTGAATATGTGACAAGATGTTTGTTTCAATCTCAGAGGTTTGAGTTTACAAGGCTAGACTATTCCGGCAACCAGTGAGGAAAATCTATGAGACAAAGTCAATAATAAGGACTTTTGGACTTTGTTTATGTTGCAAAAGGTATTGGCATAACTTCCTTGATGTGTTACATTTACAAACTATTTACTGCTAACTGGTGTTGTGACTTTCACTGGGGAAAGTTGGCGATCTCAAAAACATAAAAGAAAATTGTGAAAAACTTGTTCAAACTTTTAGAGTAACTGTACATATTTCTGTGGCCTTTATGGCATCATAGTGAAGTGTGAAGCTGCTTTTTGTCAGTTAATGATTTTCTCTGAAGTTTTCCATTGTCCAACGGCAAATAGATACAAATAACAGCGACATCTTGAGGCCACTTGGGTTACGCCAAGTCTCCCTTCTCCCCCCTGACGGGGAAACAGGCTCTTCCTCATTACTCCATAACTGTCATTTGCTTCCCATTATTCTCTTTAACATCCCAAAATAAGCCAAGCAAACCGATTTGGATAACAATGGCTTCAGAGGAGAGCCGTGGCTTCAAATTAAAAATATAACAAAACATTTATTTGAATAGCTGTTGGCCTGACATCATTGTAAATCCATGCTTTTGCAGGAAGAAGGTGTCAGGTGACTATGAAGCCCTGAAAGACCGCCTTCAGACTCTTCCAGATCAACTGTCTTATGACATCATGGTAACCTTAAAATACACCGGGAAGAACACACTCACTCATACAACTTGTGCATTGTGGGTTAATTTTAAGATGAACTCCTGTTGCAAATGGCAAGTTAACCATTTACCAGTGGCTAATATTCTTAACTTTGCAGAAGCTGACCCTGAATATATTTTTACGACTGTGACTGAAAGTTTTATTTCTTCTTTTCTCCTACTTTCATGTCCACATTCTGCCACCTGCTTTATTTCAACTGTTTCTCTTCCATCCTNCTCCTCCTCCTCCTATCTGCTGACCCTGCCCACCCCGCTATTACAGAGCTAAGTGCTGTAATACAAACATAGCTAGCTGAAATGTGTCAGACAGCGGCTGAGTTGTCAGGCCTTCTGTGTTTGACCTTTCCTCACTTCCAGTTGATGCACTGACTGGAGGGGCTCCCGATCGCCATGGAAACAAGGGCCCTCTGCTGCTATTAGTAAAAGGGCTTAATTGTTGTCAAGATTTAATGATCCGGAGTAGTATTCAGGGCAGAAGATATTATGAACTGTTTGTGTCATCATTTTTCATTTCCCCCCCCCCCAACTTGTTTAGGATTTTTTTTAACTCTTCAGCAGCTGGTTGCCATTGTTACAGTCAGTGTTTTCTTTAAATCTCTTAAAAATTAGCCCGCGGCCAGTTTGTGCACGATGGGTTTTGTCAGTCTGTCTCCAACTCTCCGGATGCACATTTTGATGGTAATGCACTGGTTTTCTGCAGATGTGAAGAGCGAACTAGACGATCTGTCGAAGACGATGAAAAACTTTGAAGCCAGAGTTGGGTTTGCGAAGGATTTGGAGACCATCTCAGCCGTATGTTGCACTGCACTACAAGTCATCTCACAGATTAATAAGATATTGCGTAAGACATATATGGGGACAAATGTGTTGACTTTTCTTCTTCTTCAGAGTAAAGGGGACTACGTTGACATTAGAGAAGAGACTGGAAACAATGACGCTGCTGTCACCAAAGGTATCTTTGTCAGCCTTTCTTCTGCCCTCATTTTACTTGTACATCTTGGCTTATGAGAAAGCAAAGACAGCCTTTAATCCATTGCTTACTCTACACTAAACTCAGATTGACATTTAGGGTAAAAAAAGTTCTAAAAAGAATCCTGTCTGCTTAACAGGAAAGCAAAGATTAGCTCACAAACCAAATTCTAAGCCCAAGTTGGACGCCGTGTTGGATCTAAAAGAGGAGGATGAAGAGAATGAAGGAGAGGGCGGAGATGGAGGGAGCAGAAAAGGCATCTTGACTGAGGAGGAGTTGTGGGCTCGATTGGATGAGCTGGAGAAACTGGAGGAGCTACAAGATGAGCAGGACAGGTAGATGAACGCACTCGGGGTGTTTTCTTAGTAGCCTTAATAATCACACATTTTCTAACCTTGGAAACGTTTTTCTTCAGATTATCTGATAATGCAGACATGAACGGTGAGGACACATCATCCTCATCCTCAGAAGAGGAGAAGGAGGGAGACGCTGCACCTGCGGTGAATGGACTGAGTCTGAAGCCCAGCTGGACCTCGATGCCTCACAGTAAAGCGCCACCCAGCGTAGACAGGAAAGAGGAGGAAGACGATGAGGAAGAGGAAGGCAGCTGTTTGCCCACCATTTTTTTCTCTCACACAGTTGAACCCAAGAAGGTCAGACTGATAAATAACATTTTTTACAGATTTGTTGTTGTGAGATATTGTATCTTCTCCCCTTTTCTTTTAATTCTGCAGTTTAATTTAGTTTCCCGTCTGTTTCTTGTGCTTCAGGTGAGGATAAACACAGGAAAAAACACCACATTGAAGTTCAGCGAAAGGAAAGAACAGAAGGAGCACTCGAAGAGGAAGAAGAAAAACGGCCACAATAACGGACACTCCCATCACGAACTCCACAAAATCACAACACCAGCAGACATTTACAGGTAAAAACAACACGGTAAACCAAATGTATTGAATTACTGACATTATGAATCTCTCACGGACTGAAGGGTTACAGTTACGAGGTCTGGTCTGCTGTTTTTGTCAGGTTGTTTGTGGATGTGAAGAACGGGGAGCTCATCCCCAGAAAGTCCATCCTGAAGTCCCGTAGCCGAGAGAACAGCGTGTGCAGCGACACGAGCGAGAGCAGCGCGGCAGACTTCGAAGAGCGCCGCATGATTGGACGCAGCTTCAGCCACGATGAGGCGACGCACAGCGACACCAGTGACGGCATCACGGAGGAGGACAGTCCCACGGCGGTCCCGCTGCACCCCGCCAGCCGATTTGAGGTAAACGACATATGGTAGTCTTTAATCTCAGTTACAGTGTGGAGGAATCTGCAATATACCCATATTATGAAACGGTTTATGAAAATTACACCTTTGAGCCTCAGATCCCTTAATGAGAACATAACAAAACTCCCACCGAAGCCTCTTTAACTTAAAATGGGAGCTGCACGTGGTCGAACAATCGTTAAATGTTAGTCACATGAGGCGATATGAACAAGAAAACACAGCATGAAAACAGAATAAACTCTTTTGTGACCCTAAACCTCCCCCCTATGCTCAGTTTCAGTGAGATCAAAGTGATCAGTCATGGCATATCAAGTTATCACCGGTTTCTTTACTGTTATTTCTCTCTCTCTCTCTATCCTCCAGGCCTTTTCAGGTACAGTAGTAGAAAAGGACCCGATGCCTTCAGCTGTCCCCCATCTGACCATCGTTCCACCAGCTCTGCCCACCATAATGGAGAGGAAACATGAGGAGGTGGCGCCCGACGTCGCCCCTCCCCAGCAAGCCCCGAAAAGGGTGTCGAAGTTTAAAGCTGCCAGGTTGCAGCAGAAGTGACTGTGAACGAGCAGATATCCATATTTCACAATAATTTCTTGTTTGATTTTTTTTTTTTTTTAAATAAAAAAAGCCTTTGTTTCTTTTCTACAACCGATGAACTGGACAAACCACACACCATCCTCTCCTTTCTTTCACGTGTCTTTCACTTCTAACCATACAGGGTTTTTGTCATAGAGTATGACTGTTCAGTGAGAAAAAGCACAGTACCAACGTTAATAAATCAGCTCTTTAACAGGCTCCACACATTGGTAGATGCAGTCTCTTTTACTTATCTACTCCTTCAGTATAAATGGCACTTAACTATTGTCCATCTTTCAGTGGGGTTTGTTTAAACCGATTGCCGTCTGTCATATGTTTACCTGTCGTCTGCTTTTCTGTTGATCCGTGCTGCTGCCCGTTTAGGTAAGACTCCAGGCTTTGCCACTTAGGATGAGTTGCCTTGTTTTCTTTCTTTTTCCTAGTATTGATCATTAAACAGAATCAGGTGTCCGCTAGCTCTCATTTTACCTTCTCCTGACCTGCCTAATGAATGTATGTATTCCTTTGTGACGAGCTTTATGTAAAGACAAAAAAGAATATTGATGGAAACTAAAAGGAAAATAAATGATTTTGGCTACTAGCCTTGTTTCCTCGCTCTTCCTTGAAAATCTTTGGTTTGGAAAGCTTTTCTCAAACTGTTGTTGCACTGCATAGTAATGGCGGGTAATACTAACACATCTAGTCTCCTGATACCTAGCGCAAATCGTTTTGCTCTTTAAACGGCTATTACCAGACACTGACTGAGCTAATATGGTTTTTCATGAATTATTGTTACTCCCTGTGAATTTCCTGTTGTGCATTAAAATTTGAAGAGCTAAGTAAAGCGCCGTCTCTGCAGCCAAACTTTGTAAGCGAGCAATAACATTTCATCAAAGCTGTAAAGCAAAGTGAACACAAAATGCCATTTCTAGTTAGTAAAAGTACAATCAAACTGCAGCCTTAATGAGAGACAGGGAATTTCCAAGCCAACCGCTCTGACAACAAATCAAGTTTAGCATGGGCCCCAGAAACAAAATGGAACTGCTGAAGACCAGAAGGAAGTCTGATTTAGAGATTGAAGCCCGCAGTCAGTGAGCTTAGTTGGATATAAAACAGCTGCACTGCTGTATGATTTGTTATGTGGATGATGGGAAATGCCATGACATCACTGACTGAGGTGAAACACTTAAAAATGTGAGCTCATAGACAGCAGTGCCGCAGCAACACCCTTAAAATGCAACACTTAAAGAAACTCCGGGCAAACATGATAATGAGAATATTCTGGCATGGGAATGTTTCACCTACTACCAAGAGGAGTACCACTCCATTTTGTAAAAGCATAGTATCCCTTCTGCATCCAAGTTGTGAGGAAAAAATAAATAAAACACTTAAAAAGAAGTATAAGGAGAGTTAGGAGTGGTGACTTGCGTGGCCTCTCTTTCAGATGAAACAAACTGTAACATCACAAGAATACAGTTTTGAATTAATATATGGATTATTACATTTTAAAATGGGGGAGAAGTGTTGAGTGCAGCAGGGGAATAAGTATTCGGATCCGTGAGTAGAAGTACCAGTAAAACAATATATAAATACTCTAAGACAAGTAAAAGTCCTGAATTCAAACTCCTACTTCAGTAAAGGTACAGAGGTATTAGCACCAAAATGTACTTCAAAAGTAAGTATCAAAAGTAAAAGTACTTGTATGAATGATATATTAACATATATTACATTATTATACTGTTAACATATATGCATCAAAGTGTGAGAATTGTACTGTTGCAGCTGGTCCAGGCGTAGCTAGTTTTAACTACTTTAAATACAGTTGGGTTTTTCAGTCTGTTTGGTTCCCAACCTAGGGGTTGGGCCCCTCCAAAGGATCACAAGAGAAAACTGGGGGGGTCATGAGATGATTAATGGGAGAGGGAAGAAGCCAAAAACAGTTCTGCCATGTAAATTTGTATTTTTGGACTATTCTCTAAAATTTGGGATCATTTTACTTCTTTGCACGTCAAATTGTTAAATAAAACCACCTGAGAAGTTTAGAGGGGAAATGTCTGTTTGGTGGAACTGCTAACAACATCACCATGACCAGGGTCCCAACCAAACATTGCTTTAGGTAAGAGATCATAACCCAAAAGGCTGGAAATCACTGGTTTAATCTTTATCAGTGTGCTGTATTTTAGAGGCTGGTCATATGTATTTTTCATGTAAAATCTTAATCTGAAAAGTAACTATTGCAGGGTAAAAAGTACTCTACTTTCCTCTGAAATGAGTGGAAGTAGAAAGTAGTAGAAATGGAAATAATCCAGTAAAGTACAAGTGCCTTAGAATTGTACTCAAGTACAGCACTTGTTTGTTACTTTGTGATTATATTCCTGGTATTGGTATAGTTATTTTAATAATTGTATTTAAATCAGAACAGATGGAAAACACTAATTCTTTATTAGGGAAGATCCAAGTTTGTTTTAAATTCCCTCAAAGTTGACTTGGGTGGTTTTTATTTATACATTTACTGTAAGTGGAACTAATTATTCATTTTTTTCTGGCTGCTGACAGTTTGATGGTCTGTGAATGTTTGGAGTCGCTTACAATAATCACTTGTTTACATTAATATGTTTAGAACAAGAAGAAGCCATTTTTTCTCGTCTTTAATAGTGAACTCTGGACTGAGCTGTGTTGTTTGATGTAATTTAGATTTTGAGTGGGGAGACTCATACACACCACTGTACTTCATCTCCCCCACAAGCAGCTTTAATTAAAGCTGCGGCTTGTGAGTTGAAAGGCTATCACTCCCCTTTTAGTGAAATGGTGGGAGTGCAGGTCTCTGATAAGAAGCTTTTAAACAGGTCCTGAGGTGACTCTGCCCCCCCCCCCCTTCATCAGGATTATTTCTCCAATATGAAAATCCAGGTAGCATGAGACAGATTAGGCAATGCTTAACATGCTAGCGTTGTGTTGGTGAGACACGGATCAATGGACTTATGTAGGTTAAGCTGTGAAGGTATATGCTGGAACATAGTATAAGTGCATTGCAAAAAGAAATCTAGCATACAAACTATGTAATGTTCTGGAACACACGCGAGATCTACATTTCAGGGATTAAAAGGGATTTTAAGAGTTGTGTGATGAAGGATTCAAGCAGGTATTGTTTTCCAGACAGGTGCTTGGGCCTGAGAGGGGGGAGAGGAAGAGTTGCACTTAGCTCCAAATGTCAGAGGAAATGGATTAAACAGCAGCCAGCATATCTGCTCCACTGCTACTTGAACATACGATATTAAAGATCCAGCCACAAAGTGTCTTGTAACCACATCATTTACACTCACGGCCTATAAGAGGAACTGTTTTAGTGTTGCTCGCTTGTTCCACTAATGAACCTCAGGTGGAAATCACGGGAGAGAAGCAACTGTTCAGGTGATCCACGGTGATGTCACAGCTCTGCAGCTTCATGACACTTTGATCCTCGCACTGCTGTTTCCTTCCTCAAAGTAATTCACCTCAGACTAATTAAAAGTATCACTTTTTTTTGTTTTGTTTTTGCTCTTTTTTTATGTTTAGTGTGTCTTTTGCAAAATGAAAACTCAACATTCATTAAAAATATCACTTTTTTTTGGATAATTTAGTAATCATTTTAAGTAATTTTTCAAGCAAACTTGTCGCCATGTGGTTTCAGCTTCTCAAATGTGAGGATGTGCTGCCTTCACTTGTCTTACATTATAAGAAGTTAAATATCACATTGGGCTTTGGGTACTTGTGAGGGCCTTTTTCCAATATTTTCTGATGTTTTACAGACCAAAGAAAGAATTGATTAATTGAAAAAATCATGACATAACCACCAGTACTTTTGAAAATAGGTGGACTGCTTAAAAAAAACTGTAAAAGCTTATAGATGCTTTTACTTCCAATACAAGAAAGACAGAATAAAGCATAAAAATAAGCAACTGCCCCAATATTTATTATGTAAACTTCATCAAATCTGCACCATAACATCAAAACCAAGGACCTGTTGCTGTGTTGGTGTCCTTTGTGTTGTTTTTTTTGCTTTATTTCTTCTTCTGACTTCTGAATATGGATCTTTCTGGGCAGAATATGCTTGGAATGCATTTACTTATTTGAAGTATAAGAAAGCTCTTTCTCACTTTCTTGGAGGAAAATCTTCAGCGAAGGTCAGGGGGATGGTAGAAAAATGTGATAGATGTTACAGGCATCCAATTAAGCTTTCTTAATGGAGCCATTTACCAAGTAAGATGCTGAATCACTGAGGTTTAATCCTCCTTTCTGCCTTTATACAGTGGGCTATTCCAACAAACAGTTTTGGGTACATGAAGCAAGAAGCACATGGGGTGAACACAACACACAGGATGAGTCTCTGTGTAAAAAATCTGCATCATTTTATGTCGAGTTTAAAGATCAAACAGCACACGTACAGGCGAGTCCATCATGCCTTCACAGAAGTTTTCAAAGAATATAAAAGGACTACTCTTGCAGGTAATCACCTTACCAAATTTGACACCCATAATACCCCGTAATACTTTCAAATGCATGCATCTCAGGAGGAGGATTGACGAGGTCTGCGTCCTGAAGACGGCAGTGCACATTTTACGCACGGTGCCAGTCTGTTACACTTGCACACCAGCGGCCAGATGAGGGAGACATACGGCTTCGGGACATGTCGAAGTATCCCGAGTAATTTTTATAAGATTTCACTACCTTTTTCTTCATCTGGAAATACTACACAGCAAAGCGCACGGCTGCCCTTCGTCCGGCGAGAGCGTTTAAAGGGCTTTTAACGGAGGAAGCGGCGGCTCGAGGGGGTAAAAATCTGGGTCCGACCGCGCGCTGGGCGTCTGTGATAAAGCGTGTGAAGCGTACAGTCCGTCAGTCAGCAGTCAGTCATCCAGTTCAACATCACTCTCCTCTGAACTCCAGCTGTCACCCCGTGTCGTCCGCGCCTCCTCGAGTCGGACAGGTAAGAGAAATCGCCGCCGCTCTCGAAGATTTACTCAAGTAATCTGTGAGAAGTGAGAGAGTTTAAGTTTTGTGACGAGTCGGATTCTGACAGACGTGCGTTTCCCCCAGAGCTGCCACTGTTGGCTTCTGTTTTTCTTTAGGGTGAAAAAGAAAGTAATGGCGGGGGCTAAAATGTGACTAAAGAATTCAGTGCGTTACTGTAAAAAAAAAGAGTCTTTTAGAAGAGTGTAGAAAACAGCAAATGTGTGTGTTTCCTGGGTGTTTATTTGCACATATGTTGTGTGCACAGCAGACCATATTCCATATAATGTTTTCCATACGACCTTCTATCATGTCACATGCTGTTAATCCATAACGTGTGTCTGTAATTTCATTTTGATATCTCGTTACAATTATGAAAATATATAAAAAATATAAGTTGCCAGATACACCAGACCCTATACAAAAAATGGACTAATGAAGTTGTGTGGTTGTGGCTGAGAACAATGATGCAAGGTGTCTGTCTGTACATTACAATGTACAGTTTGCCTGATGCTTATTAAAAACAATGAATTACACAGCTCACAGGGTTTTAAAGTTGCACCTTTTACTGCTATAACTCAGCTTTTGAGTGGCCCTGTTTTAGATATTGTGACCTTTTTTTTCTTTTCTTTTTTACTGTCACCTGTACAGAGTGGCACAGCTACTTTCAAAGCCAAACCCTCACCCTTTGCCCCCCTCCTTCCTCCTGTTTCCAAATGCTCTCCTTTGAAGCGATGATGCCCCATCTGTCATATGTGAGCAAAGAGAGACCATGCTCTGCTCTTCTCAATTACTGAATTCTCCTCATGCCAGCTCCGGTGGGACAGGAGGAGGAGCAGGTGGGTGGCAGTCAGTGCGATCAATCAACATGAAATATTCAGCTTTGAATATACACATCATTTACTGCTGCTGCTGCTGTCCTTGTTAGAAACACCCCAAAAAGAGTTGAGGCGTTTGTCTGAGGCGTTTTTGTAACTGGGGCCATGTGTACGCTGTGACACAGTTCCTGATGAAAAATTGGGGCCTGTGTTTGTTCAGGTGACACCATCTTTTTTTTTTTTTATTTAAATGTAAAACTCTATCCTTTAAGGAGACTGGAGAGGTATTTGAAATTATTATCATCTTAACTGAGAGGAAATTAGAGAGAGGGAGGGTGAGTGGATGAAACTGTATTAAATGTAGCGCCACAGCCGCTTTCTCATTATGCTGCAGTAAATTCATACAGCTTACATGACAAAGCTCTGCTTGGCAACTTTCTCCCTTGATAGAAGCACTTGTTTGAACATGAGGCACATGATTTGAATATCTATAATCCATGCTGAAATCAACAGGCCAGATGAACTTTTTGGCACCCTCTTACCACCACATTGAGTAGGATTTTCTTCTCACCCCCCCAAAAAATGCCTAAGCTAACCTAGATTTAAGCTTAAAATCGCTTGAAAGGGGGAAAAAAATTGAGGCAAAAGTTATTTGATTTGTCTTCTCCCCTGCGCACCAAAGAAATCCCAGAACTTTGAAATGTTATCAGACAAAAATCAGAACCTTTCCAATCATTCAAACTCTTCAGGAAACTTTTAATCTCCAAAGTGTCTGCCTTGTGATAATAATATCTCTGTGATGTTGCCTCGTGAAATTTGCCCGAGTACCATGGCCCTAAGTATTTGAGCTATGAGGCAATACAGTGAAAAGCATAGCCCCCTCATATGAGAACACAACAGTGAATAATTAATAACCTTGCTCCCAATTCCAGGAAAACAATAGCATATTGTAGGAACACTGCACTAATTTAACTGGAGGAGGAGGAAAAAAAAAAACAGTCGACAACTTCGACAAAATCTGGAATGCATCGCCATTGTTCTAAAGCATGTCTGCATGAGTTTTGGTCCAGTTATTGTAGCCACTGTAGCTTTTTCTACTGCTGTGTTGTATGTGCATATACTGTAGTGTTGCATGCTGCATGATATTGTAGTGTAATGTTGTTTGCCTTTGAGATTAATCAGAACCCATTAAATACCCCTCTCTCACCTGCTGGCAGTATGTGAGGTGGAAGTGCACATGCAGGAAGCTATTTTCCACAGGCCTCCTCTCTTGGCTGTCAGCTCCCATTAAGGGGGAAGGTGTCATATCTGTAACACAGCTGAGTGCAGATGGCAGAGTGGAGGGGATGGCTCACCGATTTAAACAATGATTAATGAACAGAGATGGAAAACAAATTACATTGGACTATTGGAGGCAGGGAATTGTTTTTATGAAAATGTTAATTGTGTCTGCCAGGCTGATACCAGGAGTGGGGGAAGGGTGGAGTGAGGGCAAGGCAGCGAGGCAACCAAGGGGCTACTGATAGGACGTCTACAACTCCCCTGGCTCAGATTATTGGCGTGTCTCAGCATGTGATATTTAGTGCCGTACCTTGGCTTTAAGACCTCTAATGTGCCATAACTTTCAAGGTTTGGCTTTTTATGATGAACCCCATGAAGAATTGTCGCCCACCACTGCACCAATTAGCGTTATCTCTAATAATAAGTGGTTGTAAGTGACGAGAGAAGGCGCCCTGTTCTAGTTGTAATTATTGCAGGCGGGTGCAGCTGCACTACTTAGGGAGATGATGATAATTATTTTTCTTTTTTTTTTT
>NTHP01000067.1:1014707-1039690 GCA_003416845.1 Oplegnathus fasciatus | reverse complement strand
AGAAAGCAAAACATGTCAGTATGTTGCGGACTAAAGAAGCTCCATTCTTTGAGATCTGTGTGAGTTCCGTTGGAGCTGGCTGCCGTCCTGCAGGGCCCAACCATCTGATGCAGCCTACACCATGTGGATAGGCTTCTCTTGTGCAAGGCATCCCCTAAGCACCCCACACTGTTAACACACCACATCGTACGCCAAAGCTTTGTTTGTGTCCAGAAAGAACAGGTGGTCTGTGCAAACAAGAGCAACTGTTTACACATTAGTGATTTAAAATACATTCTATATGCACGTGCACTGTGGGCGCGTGTGCGTGTGTGTGTATGAGAGAGAGAGAGAGAGAGAGGGACAGCATGTAAGAGTGGGTGTCTTTGCATGTGAATGATGAGGACGAGTTGAGGAGACAGTGTTTATATTTCCTTGCGCTTTGCCTGTGTGTGTGAGCGCCATTGAAAGCATCAGAGGAAGCTCATGAATGCAAAGTTTAACTATGACACATACACACACACACACACTGTAATGAGGTTACGATACTGCATGTTTCCTCCAGAACACTCATGTACACTTAGTCATTTTCACATCTTTGCCCTCTGCATGAATGCGATTTGTGAACAGTTTGTCATTTTAAAAACTTGTAGTGAATTAGAAGCAACTCATACAGGTATAAACACAGCTGGTCACCACTAAGCAAACCTGCTGTTTGCAGCCTGACTTGCACTTTCTATACCCTGTAGCTTCTAGTATGCTACCAGAGGAACTTATTTTCCCTCTGTTGCATTCAAGGCCGCTAATCTGCATTACTGAACGAGACAAACAAAATTAATCGAAAGCCCCCTTTCACTGCACATGTGGAAGAGCTGACTCCCAAATAACTGCACATCACCGCTGCGCCACATGCACGCCAGATTTATTTTTACAGGGCACAAGCCAGATTTTTGATAGTTGTGAAAGGAGTGGCATAGATTTACTGCATCCACAACAAATGTGTATGTATTCCTTTATGAGTTCTTTAGCTATTACTCACAAGGAGCTAGTTTGTCAGTGCTGTGTGTGCTCTTTCTGTGCTCTGTACTCCCGCAGTAATGAATGGTGCTGGTTAGACTATTCTGTCTCCGTCAGGCTTTTGGGGGGCCAACAGAGAAGCTCCTATAGGGTTTCATTAATCTGGTTGTCAGAAAGTATATGGGTGCTATCTTTTGTACAGGTCATGGTGGGCAGCTGTGTTACCACTGCCCTCTTCCTTGTACTGCCTCTTCATCCCCTGACAGGGCAGTCCATGGGATGGTTGGCTGGCTGAGTTGGTGGGTGGGCGCGTGGGTGAAGTGAGACACAGGGGGCACAATGCATGGCATGGGGCTTTTTACTGTCTGCACATAAGCCTGCTCTGTAATAATGAATAACACCGTTGTTATCGGCACACTGGGAAGTCAGGGAATTCCAGGAATTTTTGAAAGTTATGTGATTTTGAAGTAGGCAGAACCGCATTACAAAGAATCTGGGACATCAACAAATCACGCTGTATCGTTAGTTAGTGTATCTGAGGTATCTGTGTCGGAGTGTATCATTTGGTGTGTATTTCATGAGAATATCATCACATATCTTGTCTGTAATTATATGAATGAATGACATTTTTATTAGTGTGTCATGGATGCAACTATGCCCAGCCTGCACGAAGAGAGAAATCAGAATAAACACTAGATAAATTAAGACTGTTAAGAATGTTTACCATAGTTTGTATTATCACACTGCCTGCTAGTTTTTCTACTTCTACTTGCTTATAGATAATATTTGTTTTAGGTTACATTAGATGGGTTACTATAACCGCTGGTTGCAGGCTTATGTACTTGTTTGTGGTGCATTCATTGTAGCTTTCAGCTCAACCATCCACATAAATTATTAATGCTTTTTAACTGCTGCTAAAAAGAAATATGAAATATGCACTTCTGATCTATAAATTTCAGTCATGTGTTTCAGTCCAGTGTCACCTCACTATGGATTTACAATATTGTCCATCCATCCTGGCTGACAATACGCTGCAACGACAAAGCAGAAAGATTACACTCCTCCCTCCTGTAGATTAAATACTGAAATACAGAATCTTTAGTCTGATTGCAGTAAAAGTGAATGTAACGATGTTTGATATTGTCTGATCTGAAATCCTCCAGAATGCACGGTACCCATGGCTGGTTTAATTGTGTATGTTTCACTTTTTTTTTTCTTTTATTGCCTGTGCTAAATCACACCTGCTCCTTGTTCGTCTACGCGCGGCCACACCTAAGAGGCGCTACTGTGACACGATGCTTAATAACAATCAGGCTCTCTCTCAATCTGCACCAAAAGAGCCTAATCCACTCTGACGGAGAAAACACCTGATGGCCCTGCATGCCGCTCCCATCCCCACCAGTTCCTACATAACCTAGCACACACACACGCACACACACGCACGCAAGTGATGAAGGTTTTATGCCTCCTTGCTATGCTTAGTTAATCAGAGGAATACCACTTTAGCAAATATGAAGTGGATCTAGTGTATGCTAATATCATTCGCTCACTTTCTCCCTGTCAGATATGATTAGGTCAGGCCCGTATCCTTACATTGATCTCAGCTCAGGGCAGACATGTTCACACAGCCATGGCTGCAGGCACGTCAGCTTTTTATCTGTGTGGTTTTGTGTACAACATTTTCATGACTGACTGAGGTTGCTGTATGGACCATATAGGCAGCAGCAGCAGCAGCAGCAGCAGCAGCAGCAGCAGGTGGCTCAGACTCCTTGTCAGACGTTTTATTTGGAAGGCCTTTAGCTACATTAAATCTAGCGTCTTCATTTTGAATAAGGCTGTGTTTAGTTTGGGATACGCTCTTATTACCGGCCTCACTCCTGCTTTCAGCTTGCTTGATGTGACAGACAGGCAAGAAAGAACACACGTGCACTGCTTAATAGAAGAAAGGCACACACAGTTCTACTGTAGTTTTTTCATAAGATGCTGCGGACGCAAAGCCGCTTGAAGTTATGTTTGATCAATCATTATTGATTGGGCGCAGACTTGAGATTGGATACACTGTACAATATTACGCATCCAAGGCTACACTACAGTAATGACATTAATAGAGGCAAATGCAATAATAGTTCAAATGACCGTAATCCTTGAAAATGGGTGGAAGGCTGGGGGGAACATCCTCTGCTCCCGCCCCTGTTTTAGCATGACTGCTAAGGAATACCAGGTTATGAAATGTGAAGTGGATCCACTATATTATGATATAATTTACTCACTTTTCCCCTGTCAGATATGATTAGGTCAATACCATATGGTTACATTGATTTCTGATCTACAGCTCAGAGTAGAGCGGCTCATACCAGCCACTGCTGCCAGCCTGCCAGCTCTTTATCTGTGTGGTTTTGTGTACATCATTTTCATGACTGACTGAGGTTGCAGTCCAGGATGATGTAAGCCTGTGTTAATTCAGCGTGGACAGTGCAGGCTTTGTTCTGTGCCCTTTGGTGCTGCTCTAGAGCCGTGCAGGGCTCGCTTATGTGACCTCTACCATTGTAGCACGATGTGAATTTGAAGCTTTGTTTTGCTGCTACAGTTGCGTCAAAAAAAGGGGAAGCTGGGCAGGGGAGAAGTGAGGCATATTTAAGCTTTCTATTTGGATATTCTTCCTTTAACTTTAGTTTGCATTTTTGCATCACCAAGTTGTTTATTTTCCTTAGTACTCCTGTGACATAATTATCCTGGTAAAGGTTTTATTCAAATATGCAATAGACCTGCTGAAAAAGCTTAACTCTTTTTACTTTAATCTTTTTTTAAAGCGTTTCAAGATTTGTGAAATGCAAAGGAAGGCCAAGTAGAAGCAGACAGTCTTTGATGTTGTGCTGCCTTAGTATTGTGTGTCAGTACAAAATGAGATCAAGACAAAGATTTTCACCTTACCCTTTAGTAAAGATGAGATATTTGTTGAGGAAGCCTTTGTGGTTAGACTTAATCAGCATTTTCACAGTCTCCAACAATAATCTAAAACCACAGGCATACTTAACACAGGATGAGGAGAGTCAGAACCTACTTTGCTCTATTTCCTGACCTATTTGTGGTGCATCACTGGCATTATACAGCAGTTGCAAAAGTACAGATTTACTTAATTGACAGCTCATAACCTCACTAACATTTTACTCACCTTGGACTTTTTCTGGCTGGAAGTTAATGTATTTGAAGAATGTCTTTGTTTTGGCATAATGTGAATGTACTTAATGTTCTTTTTGTTTTCTCTTCAGATCTGAGCTACAACAAACAGACATTTCATCTGAACAGCATGAATCCACATCCTGTTTCAACTGAATAAGTGCAAACAGTCAGCATACAATTAACTGCTAACCTTCGGACTGTCCCACATAGACACCCCCCCCGGATCACCATACTGTAACATCAGCCAGTCCCTGAAAGGACAGCTTCATTACCCCGTCCACCCACCCAATTAGGAGCCAGATGGCGCTTCTGGCCAATCAAATCATGGACGCAAGGATTCTCAGCAGTATGAACGGGAGAGCAGAGCTTTCCCAGTTCTTGAGAGTCACCAATCAAGGCATCGTCTCCCAGGTAAATTCCACCCAGGATGACAACCGCAAGAACAGGAAGTATCCGTGTCCGTTGTGTGGAAAGCGTTTCCGTTTCAACAGCATCCTTTCCCTTCACATGCGCACACACACTGGCGAGAAGCCCTTCAAGTGCCCATACTGCGACCACAGGGCTGCACAGAAGGGCAACCTGAAGATACACCTCCGTACTCACAAGCAAGGCATTCTGGGTAAAGGCCGTGGGCGAATTAGGGAGGAAAATAGGTTGCTGCATGAGCTTGAGGAAAGGGCGATACTAAGGGACAGGCAGACGCGAGCGGGTCATGTTAGCCAACAGCAAACATCTAATATAAACCAACTTCAGAAGCCCCAACTGTCACAGACTGTCCCGACGCAACCCCCATTCTTAACCAACTCTGGTGCTGCAGAGAGCCAGCCACATACATCCACTTCTCCTAAGGTGACTCCCATCCATGATGATCCCCTCCAGCCCCAACCCACCGGCTTCCGCTGCTCATTCTGTAAGGGAAAGTTCAGGAAGCAGCAGGAGCTCGAGCGCCACATCAGGATCCTCCATAAACCCTATAAATGCACCTTGTGCGAGTTTGCTGCCTCACAAGAGGAGGATCTCATTGGCCACGTTGAGACAACACATATAACTGCTGATTCAGGCTCAGGGCAGAAGCCTGCGATGGGGGCCGGTGACAAGAGGAAGCCCATCGGTGAATTCCCTTGCGAGGTGTGTGGCCAGACCTTCAGCCAGGCCTGGTTCCTGAAGGGTCACATGAGGAAACACAAGGACTCTTTTGAGCACTGCTGTCAAATCTGTGGCCGTCGATTCAAAGAACCCTGGTTTCTCAAGAACCACATGAAGGTCCACCTCAATAAGCTGGCTGCTAAGCGTAATGTCCCTGCTGAGCATGACACCTCTGTTAACATGAGTAACCTAACACAAGACCATCAGAACAACCTCTACTCGCAGTACATCTCCCGCATTCACAGCAGGTTCCTCACTGCTGAGAGATCTGACCATCAAGACTATAACCAGATACTCGCTACAGCAGGCGTTGATATGAAGGTTAGGGAGATGTTAGGGAGGATGATTTCCTCAGGTCCAGGCCCTTTGACAGATGCAGAGAGCCCCTCTTTGTTGGGTTTAAATCATCTCCACCCTCCACTGAGCTCCACTAGCATGGAATATCTGCAGAAAGTCATCTCTAGCAGAGACACACTCAACAGCAGCAGCTACCCAGGCTGGCAGATCATGGCACCAGGGCTGCCCGTTGAACAGCAAATGTTCAGCCCTAAAGACCAGCAGCAGTGCTCCTCCTACCTGCCTGAGAGTTGTCACCCTTTGAACGATGGGAAAGTGTGTCTCGGTGACCCAGACAGCAAGGTCATCAGCAGACCCGGTAGCACAGGCAGCGTAAGTCATCATGGGCCAACAGAGATCATCACAGAGACGGGGAGCTGCCACTCTGGCAGCGCCCTCGACCATCCACCACAATCTTCTTCTCCAGCTACAGGTAATTCAGTCAAGGAAAGCTATTTTTTTTCCTGAAGGCTATTTTAAGATCTTGTTAAAGAGGCACTCCAACGATTTTAAACAATAAGTTCAATGTACTTGACACGAGAAGTAGTACTCAGCCTGTGAAGATAACTGGATAATGTCTTTTGTGGCTCTGGAGGGAGCTTTCCAAATAACCCTGATGATGTCATCAGGGTATAATGAATGATACTATCCTTTTGCATTATAGGAAAAGTAGCATCCAGTGAGCTTGACCCATACTAGGAACTAAAAGTAAGAGTATCTCGGCCTCTGCTGCTTCGATTGTTTTTTTTAAAAAATGTTGGGCGTTTTGCCTTTAATTGACAGTAGAGTGGCAGACAGGAAATGTAGGGAGAGAGAGAAATAGGGATGACATATGACAAAGATCCCCACCTGGATTCAAACCAGACTCATTGCGGTTTGCATGGTACACGACCTCAGGTTACTGACTGTTCTTGTCTTAATCTGTGTCTTGCAAGCCCTTCAACTTTATTGTAGTAACATACTAAATCACTGGAGTACCTCCTTTAATATTTTGACAGTTTTTTGCAGGATTACATGTTTCTAGTCTGACAGCTGATACGAGGTCTGGCTAAGATGACAGACCTACAAACAGACCTTGTTACAGTGCACTAAAAAAATCAGCTTAGAATATTACGACAACAAAGGATCAAGTTTATGCATCCCATAATATTTTCTATACATTCTCTTTTTTCAAAAAATATAATAGCTAAGTGACAGCTGTGGCCTCATCTTTCTTCCCACTTAGTGTAGGTGGACATGAAGAGCAGGGTCAGCAACACCACCACAGATATTACTGTCATCCACAAGGACTTTGTCTTCCTTTTAAAGATAATGGCATCATGTTGAATTGTAGGGATAATTAGTACCCTCTATTTTTTATCCGTCACATCCCCACCCCTTGCCTACGGGGGCACAAGATGTTAATGCATGCCATCTGGTGTTTTTAATGATTTGATATATACCACCCAGTGATTTTTATGATTTGATCTACCACCTGGTATTTTTATTGATAGTCTTCTGTTCCACCTGGTGATTTGGATGATTCGGCTCTCTGGGTAAATGCCTTTCTTGTCATGGCATCCTGCTAACATGTTATCATGAGCCTAAATTACTGCTATAACAGCATTGTTAAGAGAAAAAAATAAATCCAAACTTTTGTTCTGTTTCTGCTTAGCTTATGACCATGGTTATTTTTCTGCTGGAGTACTGCTGTTATGTACATCTTAGTCTGATGCGCTCTTGTGGGATTTGATCCAGTATCCTCTTAAATGTTGGCCGTATAGCAGAGATAAATGGATCAGGTCTAATCTCATTAGATGTTTTGTTTCCATATTGTACACACATACTGGTATCTGCATATTTACATGTAAATGCTCGCAGTTTATGGCCAAATCCCTCTCTGGTTGCTCTTTTAAGAAACATATTCAAGCTCTGTTGTTTTTACTTTCCCTCTTCTCCCCTATCTCCAAGACCATACGGTGTCACTTCCAGAAACATTTATGATAGCTGGCTAGCTGAGGATTTGAGTGCACACAGTTCTGGGATGGCACATTCAGTATCAGACTCTAATTTCAGTCAATATTAAGCATGGAAACTAATTCATTGTAAAGGTCAGGCGTCATTGCTTTAGTCAATGATGGATCCGGCAGGCTCTCTCTCCCCCTCTCCTCCTCTCCTCCTCTCCTCTCTGTTCTTAGTCTTGTGTAATGGTAGACTCACTCTGGGGGCTTAGCACCGCATTGTTTAGCTCTGACAATATATCCCAGAGACCTCTGCAGCTGCTCCCTGCGCTCACAATGACAGATTAATTAACACAATCACACGCTGCTGGCCCTGGCTCAACACACAGGTCTGCTGCGGGACAGATAGGTAAATCCTACACATATGGAGAACACGCACCACTTGATGAGGGTTTAATAACAGGGATAAGTTTTTCAGAGGTGGGGGGTTGTAACTGATCAAGTCTGTCTGTCTCGATGGTTGGACGTGGAGGAAGAGAGAGGGAGAGAGCGAGTGTTTTCTAATTCAGGAGAGCGGAGATGCTGAGGAAGAATTACCACTGCCAGATGTTCAGCTTGAGGAACATTGATTAGTCCAGAATTACTGGCTGCATTATTCATAGTCAGCCTATGGTGGTCATGAAGTTATTGATGTTCTCAATATGGATAGCAAATATAGTACAGTCATGGCTGTCAGAGTGAGAGACGGCTTCTTTGCTTGATGCACCAAGATACAGTGCTGGATTTAGATGTTTAACTACAAATACCCAGCATCTGAAATTAGAAATCACACTTTGATTTCAATAGGAGGCGTGTGTTACGAATTACTTCTCTCAATATCTCATCAGGACAGATTTGAAAATGCACTTTGACTTCAATTATAATCTGAGATTAAGAATAACGACTCTTCTTAAAATGATAAAGTAATGGAGGGCGCATGCTGCAGGCCTCTGACCTACATTGGACCACTTAGATCCCAGCTCAGAATAAAAAAAAACATGCCTAACAAACATAAAATGCTCTGACAGTTATTAATTAGTCCCATTCAATACTCTTAACCTCAAGGTCAATGAGCAGACACCATGTAATGATGTTGTCCCCACATGTGTTTTCTCCCTTATTGCCTTCTTTTATATTTCTTTTACTGTAAGCAGCTAAGAGAGCCTGAAATGATAAGCGTCTGTAAAACTGTGAATGGTAACATGAGCAGAGGTTTACCCAGAAACACAGATAAAGCAGGCTGCTGTACAGAGTATCACTTTTCATTCAGCTGTTCCAGTTACATCAGTCTATTCTTTGCGATTGCTGACAGTAAAAGCATCTTTTAACTAAACAGGGTCCTTATCTAACTCGGTCCTTAACAAATTCAGCTCTTATTCAGAGATCAGAGTCAGTCTGACTGGTTTGTCTAAACTGATTACCTGTTGGCTTTTCCGTCTCCCTCTCACTTCTGTCTTTTAATCCTCTTTTTAATTATTATTGCAGATATGAGGCTCAAATTAAGCTCAAAATGCTTGTTTTCCTAGCATGCAGATAAAAAGATTTACCCAGGGAGTTCTGAACACCTGCCTTGAAATATTGTTCCACCGTCTCCTGAATGCCATTTGGCTTAATTGACTTGGAAACGTCCCAAATGCGTCATTGACTATGTGGTCTAATTAATATTAATAATATATGCTATTATAAACATCAAAGAACATCTGGTGCCCCTGTTTTTCTCACCAGTCTTGTGTGTGACTCTGCTTTCACTCTGTTTCATCTTAAACCAAACCAGCCACCATGTATCTCTGCTTTGCATTTCAGGTGCTTGATTGCATATATATATAAAGAGCCAAAACCCCACTGTATATAGAGTTTGATATCTACAATATAACCGCCAAATGCCTATGTAAGCATATAGTATGTGAGACCGTGATTGCATTGACGGTGATGTATGGTTGTAACTCTTAAAGCCTATTTCCATATGAAATGAATCACTTGTCCAAGCCCAGCTGCATGCTTTTTTCCATAGACACGGCTCACTTGAGGCATTTATTTATTTATTTACCTTTTTCCTCCGCCTTGCACATCCAGTAAGGGCGGATAACTCATACGCATCACTTCATTAGATGCTCTGTGTTAGGTGAGAGAGGCTGGGGTTTGTAATGATGCAGTAATTGGAGTTTTGGTTGATAAATCTAAGCTCTAAAATTACTCCCCTCACATAATGTGAGCCTCGGCAGTGTAAGTAAATCTTAAACTGATTAAGTTAGCATGAACCAGGCAATCACAAAGATGGCACCCGTCCAAAGGAAGAGAAAAAAGGCAGAGTCTTCAGTCTTTGTGTTGTTTTACCGCTCTCATGTAGGCTGGCAAATGGGTTTAGGAAGGTCCACGCTGAAAGATGAGGTCAGATATATGTGTTTTCTGCATTTGGAGCTGGCCGGTAATGTCATCGTAATTTAAGCCACAGAATAATTGAGATATATTGCGTGTCTGAAAGAGTTCCATTAAGCTGTTTGGATTTTTTTGTCTGTTACTGGAGACAAGGGTGTGGCACTGTTGAAGTCTCTTTCCCGCTCTTGCACACCCACGCACGTCGCCACGCACATTAAACGTACGCAGACATTAAATCAAACATACTGTACACACTGTAGACACACACACACACACACCAACGCATATACAGTACAAATGGGGGGTGACTGTCTTCAGATCAAGGACACCAATTTACCATTTCAGCAGTGATTTTTCAATTTCATGATGTTCAGCTCTATTTGATTAATATGTGGGTGTTATTTTACGGTTTTGTACATTTGAAATAGTAAAAAACAGGCCTCCTTTTACTGCCATTCCGCTTGCAAAGGTGGCTTTTCTATTAAAGTTGGAAACAAAGTAAAGTAACAACTACAGATCATTAGATTTAGATTTACCTCCGAGAATTACCTCAGGGTCAGATCTTGAGGTGTATGAAATTGATATTTCTCTGGCGGGGATGAATCACTGTTGTAACTCAGATATTAGTCCATTAAAGAAGAACAATAAGGCATCAATATGCATAGAATTAAATTAATGGTGGTGGGTTTATCTCCCTATCCCAGACGCATCCCTAAAAGACACAGTATAATGTATGACCTGACCTTCAAATGCCAGGAGAGTGTTGGGCAATAAACTGCCAATATTTGTGGCTTAATGGCGTCGGATGACTTTTACTGTAATTGGAATGGCAGCGAAACAGCTGGGCTGTTTAAAGACAGTGCAAGGCTGAGGTCTCAGACAATCACTAACTCAAAATGGTCACATGGAGTGTGTTTAACCCTGGAGGGAGTTTCTGTGATGGCTATAAGGATTAAACTGTAGGTAAACAGAGGGAAGAAGGCATTTAAATTACCTTTAATTAAAAGTTATGGTGAGCAGGATCAAATCTTGTTTCCAGATGGATATTTTTCACCGGCTAAAAGGAGAAAAATTACCCTTTGTCATTCTCCACAATAATACACTTTGTACTTTTTGAATTATGGTTCCAACACGCCATTTTTCAAGTATGAAGCAAAAATAAACTCAGCTACAGTACATGGTGCGGTTAATCAGAACTGCTCACATGTTGGACTTCGTTATTTCTGACTGGAAAACCCACTTACTGGTTTTGATGGAATGAGGTTCTTGTCTGCGACATCTGCCTTGTTCTAGTTGCTTTAAATTTCACTGTTTATTATTTCTGGAAGAATCTTGTTTGGTGTTAACATCTTTGGGTGTATTTATTGCACATGGTGGTGGCGTCCATACTGTAAAATGATGGATCACTGGAGCTGAAAGCTGATTACAAGCTTGATTTACTGCAGGGCAGCGCTTAAATCATTCAACTCAGCCTGGTGTGGGATTGCAACATTTTTCATGTTTAGACAACGGTTGTTGGTACATTCTTTTCTCAGAACAAAATGCTCAGTATGCCTCATATACACATAGTTTCCTAATTTGATTTGGATTGTATTATGTCTTTGCTGTTATTGTCTGTGTTAGGTGAGAAAGTCTACAGGTGTCCACTCTCCAGTGACTACACCGCTGCACAGACAGCCTCCCTCAGCTTCCATCTGGATCGCTACCACTTCCCCCACTGGCAAAACAGCAGGGATCTTTCTTCTCCACTGCAGCCCACCAGCAGCAGCTCCAGCCCCAATCCCAACCCCAAGCTCAGACCTAGATCCAGGGAAGACTGGAGCCCAGCTGCAGGTCACTACCTTGGTCTGGAGAGCCACAGTGAAAATGCCCTGCTCATCAACAAGCAGTCCGACCTCACTGACAAAGATGCAGGTGTAGACAGCTCTTTATCTGCTCAAACCAGGAAGTCCCAGTATGAGCCTTTAGATTTGTCTGTCAGGCCAGAGTCTGTCGTGTCTCATTCAGCCATGTCTCCTGCTGTACTGGTACAGATGTCTGGCGTTTTTAGTAATGGACTTTCCTCCTCCATTACCCGGCGGCTACAAAGTTACTCTAATGCTGCAGCTGAACTCAGTGTGAAACCCGCATATCAGTGTGACCTTTTGGTGCAGGGAACAAAAGAAGAGATGAACACACAGAATGCAGGCTCTGCGGGTCACGACGGTGAAGGTGAATTTGAGAAATCCGAGCGAGGGAGGGAGGACGAAGATGACGATGCTGCCGAGTGGAAGATACTGAAGAATAATGTCCTCAAGCCAGAGGAGCTGGGACACGCCAACGCTGATTTCCAGGCGGGTCCTGGCGAGAAGGAGCACGACAAGCCGGGAGGTTGGGGCAGAGCTGTGGCTGAATCTCCCATCTCCTCTTTGGAGAACTTGACTCCAGGACAGGCCGATCAACTCCAGCACCAGGGAGGCCTGCTCTCCTTCCTCAGGTCCCAGGGGAACCTGAGCAGCACACCTGCCAGCGCACACAAACCCAGTCTGAATGGCGGGGGGGACATGGAGAAAGATGTTGCATCAGGTGAGCCTCAGCTTATATATCATACATGTTAAATGCAGCTGCCACTGTTATCAAGATGCAGCCAGGGCTGCCTTCAGATTTGAAGGTATCTATTGCCACCTAGTGGACAAAGATGGGTCCTGTCTTTTTGTTCCATCTTGTTATCTCCCCTCAGATGCTTTGTACTGCCCCATCTGAACGTGATAGACCACTGCAGATGGCAGTATAACAGTATAACAATTGGTTAACTTAATTCTATATATAAGTGGCTGACTAGCGTACTGGCTGTACGTTTTTTATTTTTCAATGCATGACATTGTCAACCACAAGGATGCTGCTATAGAAATCCAAAAAAAGTTTTTGTCAGTATCTCAGCCCTCATCACCTAACAGAAGAAGTGTGAAGAGGGAGTGTGAGTGTGTGAATAAATCATGCCAATTACAAACAACACACTTCGCTTATACTTATAGCACTTTAGTTTTTTTTTCTTCTCACCAGATCTTATCTCTGATCTCAAATAAGGGCTAAAGAAGACACAGGTGTGTGGCACTGATTACCCCTACACTTTAAAGGATGATATAATCTCCTTGTGTGATAGGTTACAAATCGCCCGAGCCAATGGAGCCCACTGATGGAGAGGCTTAAGCTCTTGTGCTGGTGTGATATGCTTGCTGAGTGCAGATTTAATAATGCTGTCTCTCAAGAGAGGGAATCCAACAGCTGGGGTCTTTGATATGCATGTATTATGAGTGCAACATGATACACCTTCCCTCTGATCCCCCTCTTATTCAGAAACTCAATATGTTCATGTGAAAGACAGGAAAGTGCCTGTCAACTCCATTAGGGATTAACATCTGTTCCCTTTCTTTATGATTCTAACAGCAAGATGTAGTTTTCTATTTGATTGTACAGATGGTTATTATAATATGCCGAAAAGCACCCCTCCACTTCAACTCCTGTCATAGCCATCACACTGTTCATGTTTCTTTCTTGCTTTCATTGCGTATAATGCCGTTTGAATTAAAAAATTAGATAGGATTTAGAAAAGCTGGCAGTTCTGAGTTGTCTTCGAGCGAACCTCATGTTTTAAATTTCTTTAAAAATCGAAGAACAATCAGCATCATTATACCATTTTTTACTACTTTCTCCAATGCAGCATATTAAACTGTGACTGTTGCTCGTGTTTCTCAGCGATCTGATCAATGTATTGTTCGCTAATTGTTCGGAGTGATTTCAAGCATCCCTCGCCTTTTGTTTGCTGCAGATTGATCCTCCTTATTTTTTTTCTCTCCCCGAGGAAGTAGATGTCAAAGACACAATAAACACCTGTCAGTCAAACTGGACATTGAGACGAGCAACTGACATTGAGAGTCCATTGAGTGTCCTCTAAAACTGAACTAAGCAGGTGGCCCGGCAGCCTGTCCTGTCTGCAGTGCTGACCAGGTGGCTTTGTCATGGGGCTGTCTCCTGTTGCCCCCATCTTCTCCATACTGTATGGCACGTCGAGTGGCATGGTGACATATTGCCGGGCAGTTTGGACATGGAGTGATGTGTTTGTGATGACAGTTCAGGTCGGCTCCAATGTGCCAGCAGTGGTAATTGGCCAGATGGTGACCTCTGGTTGAACCTGTCTGCATGCTCATTAGTCTCACTGAGCCCTCCCTTGTGTTTTAAACAGAAACTCCCATCTCTGCACTGCTTACACTTTACCACTAGATGGCAACATTTACCACTCTAACAGTTAAGCTGTTGTAAACCTTCTGAATATTTCTCTACAAGGTATTATGGCATGCTTTCATATTTCACAGGCACAATTAGGACAACTATTTTTGAGAACACAGTCATGTGGCGCCATGGATTCCTTGAGGCTTATTTAACTTTAAACCAGTTAACCAGTTAACTAAACCATTTGTCTCCTCTGTGACATCAGATCAGGCCTTTCAGACGCATGAGAACAAGTGAATATGAGAAGATCGATAAAGAAAGGATTAAGAATGAAAGAACAACAGAGGACAGAGAGAAAGAAAAGGCCCTGATTTGAAAGGTTGAAAGGGGTGAGTCATTATCTCATTGTCTGACCTCTGTATACCCTCCGCGGAGAGGGTGACAGAGAGCGAGAGAAAAAGGGGAGAGAAAAGGAGCGAGAAAGATCACCATAGATGGAGATAGATGGACCGACAGCGAGGTGAAAGAGGAGCAGTAGTGCGGCTGTCTCCATGAGCAGATGTCGTTTGAGGGCAGCGAGAGGGCAGCGCGGCCTGCCTTTGTGCCGTGCTTCTCCCCATAGAGATAATGAAGGGTGGAGCACTGGGAAGGATGTGCAGTCATCACTCACTGTCTGTGTGCCATCAGAGCTCAGCCCTGTGTCATCCGTCACCATTCAGCTCCTCTGGCCCCTGTCGGCCCCGCCACTGTCATCATGGTCATTATCTCAGCCTGTGACACACAACACACTCTCACCGCACACAGACTCACACACACACAGAAAACATGCGTGCAGGTGCAAACATATACATGTGTACAACCTCACGCAAACATGCACTATATTTTGATATTAGTGCCTATATACTGTATGAGTTTCAATACCAATACCAAAATAAAACTTTCTTGATACCTCACTTTGAGAAATATAAACAGGTTTTTCTTCCAAACCTTTTTTTCCCATCAAACGAAAGAAGCCAGCGTTCTCAAATGTTAACTAAACACAACATATATGATAACTTTTTTTTTTTAGCTTAAATGAAAGTCGATAATTTGCAAAATATTTCTAATTTAAATCAGTAAATATCTGTTTAAAGAATACAGAAAGAAGAAAAGAAATCTGGCCTGAAGTTTAATGCCAACTCTCAATACTTGAGAGTTTTTAATACTCAGTGCTACGGACACATTTTGGTCAGTACTGCAGTATTCTGAGGTCAGTCGCAGCCTGACTTACGGCAAGAGTACAAACTTGTGCTTAAAGGAATAGTTCCACATTTTGGGAAATATGCCTTTTCTCTTTCTTCCCGAGAGTTAGAAGATTGATACCACTCTCATATCTGTTCTTTAAATATGAAGCTACAGCCAGGAGAAGGTTAGCTTAGCTTAGCATAAAGACTGGAAACAGGGAAACAGCTATCCTGGCTCTATCTGGAGGTAAAAAAAAATCTGTAAATCTCACTAATAAACATATTATATCTCTTTTGGTAATTTTGTACATAAACCTAAAGGGTTAAAACCACACGTTGTGGTTTCACAGAGAGTTACGTATTGGGCTTGTTCTTTTTGGCAGGTGCAGTGACTTTGCTAAAAAGAGGTCTGAGGAGGCAAGAAACACGAGTTCTCAAACGATCGTACAGCTTTCAAACAAACTCCCAGGTTGGCTTAACTTCTTTGAAAGACAAAGTTTAAGGTGAACGACTGAATCATTACCCAAACTGTCCATAACATCCATCACAGTTTACAGACCGACTTCCTGGTTCATCTTTGACCTAGCGTACTTGCTGTAGTTGTGTGCACACACAATTTTCCTGTGCAATGAGGTATTATTATTATTATTATTATTATTTGAGGTGTGCTCACTTTCAGTTTAACCTCCACATACAGTGGTTTAGATAATCTGGCTAAACTGTTAGCTTGTTTACAACCTGTCTGATTGTCTGACTGCCCGTGTTTCTTGCCCTGTCTGACTTTGTTGTAGTGATGGTGCCGTGTTCCCAGATCTCAGCAATTACTTTGGTGAGTATAATGTAACCATAACAGGTGGAAATGATGCCCAAAAGTATGTAATACACCAGAATTGTCCTTTAATACAGTCCAATGTCAGTTTTATACAGAGTCAAAGTCAGTAATCACTCATTCTGTTTTTCTTTCTTCACTCTTCCTCTCAACACCACACAATCCCACCCCTCTCATTTCCTGTCCAGTCTATTTGTGCGTCTGTGCACATGTACATGTATACGAGTGCATGTGTGTGTGTGTGTGTGTGTGTGTGTGTGTGTGTGTGTGTGAGCGTGTGGCTGGTCTGACGCTGTGGCTCGAGCAGCCTATGAATGGAGGATCATGTGGTGAAGAGATGGATGGCTCGGAGCCCACTGCTGTCTCCTCTAATTGTAAAATATTAGTTACATTAGACTCTGGCCTGTGATTAATGGAACTTATTTGGAGGTTGCCCTCTCTTGGACCTCCCCTCTCCTCTGGTGGGAGGGAAGACAGAACAGCAGACCCAGGGAGACGAGGAGGGAGAGAAAGAAAGGCGATAGAGGCAGAGAGGGGAAGACAAGCAGGGCAACAAGCGACTGATGTAGACGCGAGACCTTTTGGCTTATTATTAACTGATTTTATGAAAGTGTAATAGGCTACAGGATTGTTCACATCGTCTGAGTGCATTTACAAGATTTTAACAAGATTGAGGGAAATCTGTTCAGTCACTCAAGTCACAATGGATGTGTAAAATTTGGCAAAGTGGGACAACAGTTTTACAGTTGCCTACATGCAAGGCTGCAACTTTTAGAGCTTTAATTTTAAAGAAAGCTACTTTAAAATTTAAATAAGTTAGTTTTAAGAAATGCACAGAATCAGAGATGTTTATTTTTTGCTGTCCACCCCTTTTTCCTGTTTTTGATTGAGGCTTGGAGAAGTTGAAGTGAGACAGGTGGAGTTTAACACGTACCACAAACTGCTCCGTACCTGCATTTTGACAAAGCTTTTCTTTTACTATTGTTCCTGCCAGACAGCTCCCCCTCCCTCCATCAATAAGACTACTCTCTCTAACACACTCTCTCTCTCTCTCTCGCTCTCTCTCTCTCTCTCTCTCTCACACACACACACACACACACACACACACACACCCACACAAAACCCTCTGTGGCATCCTGATGATATTCAGATGTGTCAGGCCTCATCCTCTCTCTGACTGGTGTGTGAATGTCGATGTGTGTCCTTTACGGCCATCAGGTTATTATACACCAACAGATGGAGCATTACCTTTTATTGCTCACACCTTCTGTGAGTTTTCCCACTTTTCCCCCCAAAAACACCTTTTTTATGTAGATGTGAAAGCGAGTGTTCAGCTGCCTACAGCTGTCTCGGCTCTGATGAGGAGCAAATAGAGAGGAAGAGGCGAGGGCGGGGTGAAAAGGCTGAGGCAGCCCTCAGTTTTTGGGAAGTGATGTCAAATGACATCAGCACATAATGGTTTACTGTAACCATGAATCACAGAAAAACACATTGAAGTATTAGACAGAGGGGAAAAGAGACAGTCATTATATGAGGTAACATCTCAAAAATAGCACAGCAGTGAACAGGGACACATGGCTGTCTACGTAGACAGGTGAGGTGAGTCAACCAGCTCAGTTTTTGTTTTGATCTTAGCAACACCTTCAGGCTTTGGTGTCATACTGATTTTTATTGAGGTCAGATAAACTTCTGGAAGCTATTAACGGCATGCTTGGTTGTTTGTATCTTAAAGGTACACTCTGTGCTGTGTCATGTAGGTTCACAGCATTTGTAGTGGAGTTATGCAGCGGGCGCTAAAGAGGGGGACAGACAGGAAGTTTTGGCATGCCTTGCCTCCCAGCTGCAGACGTCTGTCATTCCTCAACTCAACACTTGTGTGTGTGTTTATTTGTCCGTGTGTGTGTCTGTGTGTGTGTGTTGTGAGCAGGAAATGTGTTACAATGAATTAGAACTTGCTGGCCTTCCTTATAAAAACCTGTCAGCCCATGAAGTGTCACAGTGTTTTGGTAAAGTTGGAGTGTTAGAACGTGCAAATTGTTATTATGAGGCCACGTCAGTGTCACAGTTTAGACTGTTATTTTATTTTTACAAAACCACAGTGACTTTAGCACACTAGAACTAATAGGAAACTTGTTTGAACCCTGTTGAAACTTCAGTGTGTGTGTGTGGTTTTATTTCTCACTCTGGCATTTCAGAGGTTCAGTGTCAAAATGTAACTTCTCACCTGCCAACATCTGGTCTAGAAAATTGGAGGAATGACCTGCCAAAAATTATATTTAATATCCAGAATTATAAACACACATTTGTCACAGAACTCAATCTCATCCTGCTCACAAAGCTTTTTCATGAACAGAAACCTGAAACATTCAGTGAAGTTTTGTCGAGAGCCAGAGCTGTTGATCTATTTTAATTTGATTGGCTCACAGCTGTCAGTTGGGACAAGGTTTGAGTGCAGGCAGACAGTATAAACAGTCAAATGTTATCATTTCAAAAAATCATCCAACTGGAGTTGATGCTCATTGATTTACTTTTAAAAGACATACATTGCCACATTTAGTATTCACCAGCTGGTCATTGCGGACCCTGCAGAGGTTAAAGGACTTCAAACTATATTAGTATTAAGCCTGTTTTCTCTGTATGCCTTTGTCTTTTCCAGCTCGGAAGCCATTCCAGTGCAGGTACTGCCCCTACAGCGCCTCCCAGAAGGGCAACCTGAAGACCCACGTCCTCTGTGTCCACCGCAAGCCCTTCGACAACAGCCTCTACCCGGACCGCCGCCTCCGACGCTCGCACGCGCCCCAGAGGCCCTCCAGATTGCCTCAGAGCATCACGGGAGATAATCGTGTGCCAGGGAGAGACCAGATCGGCATGACATCACTCTGCGGGACTTGATGTTGTCATGGCAACAGCAGATACAGACAGTTATGGTTATTGTTTTAGCTTCACCTCGAAGGGGTTAGGATGATTGAAATTGTTAAGAAAAAAAAAAAAAGTTAACAGCCAACCTTGATGTACATTCCAGTGTTTACTTGAAGAGCCACAGTGCGTATTTATCTGTAGCAAAGAAGCTGCCTATAATAATAATAAAGTCCATTGTGATGTGAAAGTGTAGCGAGGGTATTTAGTACTGTTCATTTCGTCAAAAGTGTCCAAACGATTTACTTGTGTTTACATGCATCTATCAGCTCAACACTTGTCTGATAGGGAGAATGTACCGTGCCTGCCCAAAGCACTTGTTCTTTCATCCAGTAAATACCCTGTGTTACATTTTTGTAAATATCGCTCGATTTCCCTTCCAGTCCAGAAGTCTTGTCTATCTGTCAGGATATGGTGCCAGATGTTCGGGCTTTAATCGCGGCAGATGTAATGAAGTAGAATGTTGCACATCGGAGCTTCCATTTGTTCTGGATTCCACTCCAGGGAGAAAGCCTCTCTCACATATAATTATTGCCCATTAACTCCTATGCTTCATGCCCTCGTGCTGGAACAATGCTCAATTAAGGGGAACCAAGGAAATGGAAAAACTGCAGAGATTCATTGATAGTACATTCAGATCCTTTTTTTCCCCTACTTTTTTGTAAATTGAGTGGAACCACCCATGTGTGTATATACCAGATCTGCCCACTGGTGTAAAATAGGTCCAATCAACATGGCTATTGTATGCTGCTACTGCCATGTATGGTAATTTTAGCATGATCTGAGCTGCCTCAGCCTCCCGTGCCAAAAGTCTGCCTGTACACCCAGAGATCACCTTGGGCAGCTGTGTGCCTGTTCAGCCGAGGCCTTGTAGCCACAGCGATGTGACTTTGACTGACAGTCGGCCTGACAACTCCATTCATGCGCCACCTGCTAGCTGTCAATCAGGGCGGCCATCCTGAGGCTATTGACGGAGCTGTCAGCCTGTGTGAGATGTGTCTGTCAAAGCCCACCCACTCTGCCACTCTGTCTCCCTGCCTGGGCAGTCTGACATTCGTTTACTGTCCCCCTTCCACCCTTCCTTCCCTTCCATCTCTTTCTCTTTCTTCCACTCTCTGTCTGTCCGTCTCCTGCCTGTTTTCCTTCAGAGACACGGCAGCCCCTTAATCCCCGATCCAATCACAGATTCTTTGGGTACACATTTGTCATCCTCAAACCCTCTTGTTTTTGTAATGGAGTGCTTCACAAACACTTCTGCAGGTGACTCAGGCCTGATATACATGTGGTTTTTATTGCTGCTTCTTGTATTTGTGTGTGCCCCGTCAGCGCTGAATGCCACTGTCACCAATCCTTTCTCTCCTCTCTTTTTCCTTAAGTTTCTCTCTGTGCCCTCCTCCTACTCCTCCTCCTACTCCTCTGCTCACTCACCCTTCATCTCTCTACCTGACAGGTGACAACGTCTGGGCCTCCAGCTGACTGGCTAATCGGAGGCCTGTCATACCTGTCAATAGTTTCTCAGAGCCATGCCAAGCCAAATCAGGCCAGACCAGACCATCTTGACCAAGGGCACAGAGTTTTGTGGCGAGTGCAGGAAATGCTCCAAAACCTCACAGCTTTGTGGAAATTCTGCCACTTGTATCCCTCCAACAGCCCTCTGGATATGGATCATCCCCAAGGCCTCATCCTGTCAAACCTCCTAATTAAGCGCAGTTTCCCTTAAAGCAGGAACCTTTAATTAATGCTACGGAAGTTTGTTAATTACTACTAATGGTGATGAATGTTTTAGTTAACGTCTCACTACCATAGTCAATGTCATACTCTTTTACGCTTTTTGCCGCTTTGTAAGGGCTCATCTTTCTGGTGTACAACCCTGTTTTTTTCCAACGTTCCCAGTGTTGTTTTACGTTTGAACTCAAGGACCCATCGTGTCATCGCTTTATCCAAAAAGGCAGTTTGCATGTTATGAAGTTCTGTCATGCCTTCACAGCCTGATTGGCTTGACAGACGAGTGAAATACACAGACACCATATTCCTGTATTTTATCCACCTAAGCTTTGGCTCACCTTGACCTTTTGCTGAGAACGACATCCTGTTTACCTGCAGTAAATCAATCCTCATTCTCTGACACCTATAAATAACCCTTCTCTGGAGAAACGGCAGACATGCCATCGCACAGACTGTCGGCGCAGGGTTTATCTATAACCTCAGATCAGAATCATGTCATTTGTAATTGATGTTAAGTGAAAGTTGACTTTTGCAACATACTAATTGGCTTTAAACATCCAGCCTTTTTATTTTTTGTTGTTTCTTTATGTCTTTCCATCATGACAATTATCACCATAATCCTCTTTTCCTTCTTGTTTCCCTTTTCTTCACGCTCGTCCCCTCATTGTGATTCTTCTCATCATCATTGCTATTTACAGTTGCTTATCTGCAGACCATGTTTGAGGTCTCTTTCTCAGCCTCATTGAGAGAGGCGGGCCATGTACAGCTAATCAGCCTGAATAAGTAAAGGAAACAGTTTGACAGGCCAGGTAATGAGAAGTAATGAATCACTAATCACAGTCTCTTACAACCCTTGGAGCACAGATGAAAAATTAAAGGTAATTAGCTTGCACAGTTGTGAAAACAATATTTAAGACTGTTGGCATCACATGGCACAGACTTAACAGATTTTCTCCGCCGACAACATACATCAACACTGCGCTGAAGTCCTAATATCAAGCTGTTATTGGAAAAGCTTTCTCGATGTAATTTTAGTGACTGATCTGATCAGGGTATACAAGTCTCCCTTTTTTTCCTCTCTCACAGGCAATCTTGCCAAAACGTAAGCATGAAAAATGTTTCACTTAGTTTTCCCCTTAGGATTTTCTCTACTCTTTCTCTCTAGGAAAAAGAAGGAACATGCCAGCAACATGCTTCTGAGACTCAGCTTTGGTAAAAGCAACACTGAGGAAAGGCGGACTGTGAGATAATATTCATTCTCTCCTTCACACACACACACACACACACACATATAGAGTGTAAGGTAATTCAGAGACATGTGGTCAGAGCTGCGAAACCTCTGCAGCTCTCCGTGGTTCCTGTGCTTGACAGCAGAGTGAGGGATGCTTTGACAGAGCCTGTGTTTGACAAGTCTGCGTGAGACTCAAAGTACAGGATCCAGACATGGGCTGTCAGTCAAAGCCGGCACATCTCCCAGCTGAGACGTGCCAGTTTAGTCACAGTTACAAAGGAACTAATATGCGTTAACTGGAGCAAGGCACACATATGGGCCTGGTAGAGCCCTGTATCCTGAGGCTGGGATTGAATGGATGCCAAAGAACATAAGCCCAAGATATAAAAAGAATTACAAGGGGACAAATAAAACATGGGGATTATGTCAGTGTGAGAAATGGAGGCGTTGTAATTCTGCATGTGTGCCGGCTCGCCTCTCCTGTTTCAGCATCCAGGGCCTGTGGGCTGTAGGCCTGCAGTCCTGCACCTGTGCTCCGAGGATCCAGGAGCTTTGGAGGCAGAACCGAGAGGAGGCTGTTGTACTGTATGTGTCGGGGAGGGAGTGAAAGAGGGAGAGAGGGGGGGTTGGAAGAGAAAAGTGGGACAGGACAGACTGATTGGGGGTGTTGGAGACAGCAATCAGGCCCCAGAATGCTGTATCTGCCAAATCAGATGCCAGCACCCCATGTTTTGAGTTTTAGGCGTGCATGTAGGAGAGTAACCCCCCTCACATCGTACAATACACATGTTCAGTTAAATACCAGCGACAGGAAGTGACTAGATTTAAGCCCACAGCTACTCCCCTGCTCAGCCGCTCGTGTCGTGTTATCGCCCAAAGTTCATTTGAGTTTCAAGCTCTCTCTCTCTCTCTCTCTCTCTCTCCCTTTTTCGCTTTCCGCTGAAAAGACCTGTCTCGCATAACAAACAATTGCACCAAACTCCATTAAAATCACTTCATGGGGATGTGATAGTGCCTCAAGTTAAAGGCTGTAATTGAAAAGCATTTGACAAACCACGCACTGCAAAGCGACAATAGACAAGCTGTGATTCTCACTTGAGTTATTCAGTGGAAATGATTATCATCATTTTATTCTGTGCCCTACACAACTTGCTTGAATAGTACGTCTCTAAAACAGTGATTCTCGGATTTGTTCATGCTAACGATCATCAGATGGATAGACACCCAGATAATGATTTTCTTCTCCACTACATGAGTCAGTATATAATGGCCACTGGATCCTATACACAGTTTCCTGATGAAATAAAAGCTGAAACGAGCTACTTTTGGATTGTTTTTTCTCTTCTCCTTGATGTGATGACACCTAAGCAGGGCTCCCTGAATGCCACTTTGACAACTTACTGTTCTCCAACCTGCACTGAAGCGCAGTGTAGCCAGTCAAACCCTAAGAAGTGGAAAGTCTCCCTGGGAAGATGCTCCCGTCCATTGATTTGAAGTGACAGCCACATCCTTGACAAACACACCTGTCATTGTTCAAGTCACATCACATTTTCAGTTTCATAGACAGAAGACAGAAGAGGTGTGCAGGTGTGTGTGCGTGTGTGTGGGGTGGGGGTTGTGTGTTTACGCACATGTGAGCATGAGTGCCCATAAGAAAGTTTCTTCATCCTCTTTTTTTTGTTGTTTTTTGTGGATAGATATGCCCACTCTGCTCCAGCTGTTGTACAGGAACACGGCCAGATTCCTTCATTGGCTTCTTCAGCCGATGTTTATGAAACAAGACATCTGGTATATTTATTTTCAAACACGCGTCAGAAATGGATTTAATGTGCCAGAACCTGCTGACCATCACTCTGTGTGTATAAGTTAGTGTCGCTGAGCTGGTCAGAGAACCTCCTCTCTGTGTGCCTCTGCAGTGGCGTGGCAAGTTTTTTTTTTGGGGGGGGTGGGGGCTGGTTATGGGGACTGAGGGAGGGGGATGGTGATGAGCTGCTGCAATAATAAGCAGATTTTAATGATTTACTATAAATCAGCAGCCGAGGCCTCTGCTTGGGGAGACTGAGGGGGATGACAGCTCCTGACTCACACACCTCGCAAATGCCTTGCTGATGATGTGTGTGCGCTTCAGATCATCAATCACTGAGCACACACACACACACGCAGGCATCACACTTTTACAAAAACATGCTTTCAACACACGTACGCAGGTGCAGGCACACACACACACACACACACACACACACACACACACACACATGTGCGGCCACACACATGTTTCTTGTCTCTAATGTCTCCTCTGCTGTGGCAGGGGACAAATCAATCACGGGTACAGAAGTTCAAGGGGGTAAGAGATTGTCTGGTCCGTTTTTCCCTATGCTATTGATCCCATTTTACTGGCATCATCGCCAAGCTGTCTCGCAAACCCCGGGACGGCGATGGATTGAAAGTGGATGATTGAGAGAGGAGGTAGGGTGACATTCACTGTAATCTCAGCCCCCACCCACACCCCCACCCCTACCCCGCCCTTCTCCTAACACACAGACAAATCCAATGACATTGAAAGTTAGCATTGTACCAGGAGTTTTTTGGAGCAGATAGAATCAGACCCATCAGCTTAAATCTGCGCTATCTCGCAGTGAAGGAAACACACTTGGCAGAGATTAACGGTGGCTTTTTTTTTTGTTTTCCTGTCTCTTTGCATTCCTTCTCTAGCAGTCATACTGTATGTCTGAGTGTCTGAAGGTGTTGTGCCATGTCCTGTTCCCTGAATTTGATGAAGAAGACATCTGAGAGAACACCTCCTGACAGCACATCCCAAAGTGTGTGGGAGATTTAAA
>NTHP01000067.1:988725-1014657 GCA_003416845.1 Oplegnathus fasciatus | reverse complement strand
AAAAAAAAAAAAGAAAAAAAAGAAAAAAGTGACACAGAGCATTTCTTTAAAATTTCAAAATGAGACTCAAGTGGAAAATACTGAGGCATGCTCAATTTCCTCATAAGTGCTCGCAGTGTTTCCTTATCTCTTGTGTATACACAAATGAGGGGGAATTTTCCCAGTGAATGATAGAGAGCCGTCTGGTACTATTGAAGGCGTCAGAGGGATCACAAGAAAAAACATGTTGCAAACAGATTTTCCAAGAGACAATCCTGTAAAAGGCTTTATGACACTGTCTTCCAGTGAAGTGTTGATTTCCGCTGGTCAGATGACACACCGAGATGATTAACTCCTATTTTAAAAGAAATAAAAGACGCCAACCAGATATTTCAATATTTCAAATGTCATATCCTTGCTGATGTTCCGCCAGAGAATTAAGACTGTATTTACAGTAAGGAATCCTAGTTATAACTGTCTATCATATTTATAGGAGCTGTTTGCTTGGGCTTCATCAGAAAGTTCATTTTGTGTTGATAATTAAAATCACCCACTCTGCAGCACTAAATTATACCTAAGATATACAGTAGTTTATATCATTCAGCACGAAGTTTCACAATGCGAACCCATAATGCCAATATAGCCAGAATTATTTACCTTCTGTATTACAATGCAAACTTCAAGCAATGATGAAGCTCAAATCACTCACTTGACTATTAGTATCAGTATATCACCGTCGGGCTGTTTATCACATTATATCTACATTATGATGATGCACAAGTTTAATTACAGATAGATGGATGCCGCATTCATCTTTCCTGTTGCTGACGTCTTGATTAAAAATGTTTAAAGGATTATCTATGGGACTCCTATTTGTGTCCTTGTGTTTGTCTTTTCAACTTTCATCCACTCGCCTGATTTATTCCCCCTGTCTATAAATAAGTAGACAGGGTCCATGTGATGGATTAGTCTGTTGACATTGTACCAACTGCAGGTAAACAATTACTATTCATGCTTCATCGTCACAGAATCTATACCAGGATACTGCCACTTAGCAAGGGGCAAAAGGTTAGCTTGCGAGCTATTGTTCTGCATTTGGTCAAATGTCACTCATTTCATAATCCACTGCAATAACAGAAAATTTGAAGTTGTTAACGTGAATGTGTAAGGCTCTTCCTGAGAAAAAAACTACACATTTCCTCTGGAATTTCTTGAATCTTGTAAGTCTTGTAATCAACAGCAGACATGTTTTTACATCAGCGCAGTGTGGCCAGTGTCTGTGGACTATGAGTATCCGTTTACATTGTGAAACACACACTAGTCCACGACTACATCTAGACCCTCCTCACACGTCATTCATTGTTTATTCAGAATCCAGTGTTGCTCCAACTCTCAGCCCCTGTGGGCTGGATCAGTCTGCGGTCATTATGCTGATATGAGCAGTGAGTCACTGGGAAAAGAAAGAGGGGGTTAAATCCGTGTGTGTGTGTGTGTGTGTGTGTGTGTGTTGCAGTAGGCCTACATCTGTCAGAGTGTGATTGCAGTGCTAGGAGTTTATGAAACAGCCTCTGTATCAACAATTATTCATGTCCCTTAGGCCACAGAGTGAAAGGCCTTTTTCAGACTAGACTGTGGAAAAGAGGATTAGGCAGAATACTATGAAGATGTGTGGCAGAGGGAAACATGCTGTACAGTATCAGCATTCAAACGCTATTCAACCAGTCTTTCCCCTAAAAGACGATTTGTCTGCTCAATCAGATTTAACTAGATTGCCATTGTTTTGTTTTAGCTGCAAAAATCAAAGGAAAATATTGTTGTTCATTCAAGCAAAAGCCAATGAGAATGACAAAGACTGTCACGAGTCAGAGATCAGGACCATATTTGGTCATATTCTGACATTGTGGATGTTTGAGCAAACACAAAAAAACCCCACACACATACAATTGTTTATTACAATTTGAGTCTAATTTTCATAGTTTTGGCCACTGTTTCTGTACTGTACTTGTTCTGTGTGTGATGTTTATGACAGACAGTTTAAGTAATGATTTACTGCTTTTGTTTTCTCTTCCAAATAAGTTTGGTTAACCTGGGGGTTTGTTACAAATCTTTCTGATTGTCTGACTGCTTGTTTCTTGTCCCAGTGGACTTCTTTACAGCGACGTTGCCATGTTAAATCATTCAGATCTTTTATTTAAGTAAAAGCAACAATGTAAAAATATTCTGTTACAAATAAAAGGCTTGCAGTCTTATTTAAGTAAAAGTATGTATAAATGGCAAAAATGTACTTGAAATATAGTGAAAGTACTCCTCATGCAGCAGAATGACCCCTCTCTTATTATATACTGTATGTATTATAATATTGTTTTGTTTTTACTGATTGATTACTGTGTAAGCAGCATTTTCATGTTGTAGTTGGTGGAAGTGAAACTAATTCTCTAGTTCTGTAGTTTAATCTATAACAATACGTCATATTTTGCAGATAGATCCAACACTTTGTATGTAAAACCTGAATCTGCAATGCAACTAGCAACTACAGCTGTCAGATAAATGAAGTGAAAAGTACAACATTTCCCTCTGAAATGCAGTAAAGTACAAGTATAAAGTAGCATAAAACTGAAATACTCAAAAAAAGTACAAGTAGGCATATCTTAAAATTTTAAAAACAGTACTCGAGTACTCCACTTCTTGAGTACAACGTTATTATTACCAATAGGAAAGGTGTGGCAAATGGCATAATCTATGAAAATATATCCCAAGTTGTACTGAACTGGAATTATCCTTTAAAATGTACTATTTATATTGACACTTCTAAAGAACGTAGCCTTCCTCCAGATGATGATTTTTCAGCTTTAAAATGTGTTTTTTCACTTCCTACACAGACCCAAAACAGTGTCATATGGTCTCATTAACCCTGACCAGCACACATCCAAAATCAGGAGCCAAAGCGAGCTGAAACAAAGCGATAACGATAACGGGTCACATGAAAGTGAAGCATTGACACGGTTAAGGCAGGTGTTTATGTGCAGACACATTAACAGACAGTGACAGCAGCAGGCTGCTGTTTGGACTCAGCTGTGATGGAGGGACAAAGCTGTGGCCCGTGGTTCATCGGCTGAGACATTACTGGGCCATTTCTGTCTGAGGCGGCGTGATGCCTTGTCACCTGACACTGGGCTGCTTTGACAAGCTGTAGCACCTTAGCTGAAGTGTTCTGAAGACCTCGTGTACACACACCATCAGTTTCTCTTACTCGTGTTTTCTCGAGGACTTGCCTCATGCAGAGTGTGTCTCTGTGGCTCTGTGTGTGTGTGTCATAGAAAATTACACTTTCTTTAAGTTATTGAGTCCTAACAGCGCATATCAATGACTTTTAGGATTAGAATGTGATATCTCAATTCTAAAAACATTGAGGTGCATTTTTATGGATGTGAAATTTCATTAAAAACAACATCATAAACACCACCTTATACACATTACAAACAAGTCTTTTGTGATGGGGTTGTATTAGATTGAGTCATGTTGTCAGTTGCTTTTGTAATTTATCCACCTCTGTGTAGCTCTATTGAGAATCGATAAGAAATATGGAAATGGTGACTCTAAGAGTCACATGTCCAAACTTTCACATGCTGGTACTATGAAAATTACATGAACGTGAATGTGTCTTATATAAGGTGACCAGATTTCTGAAATGAAAACTGGGGACATTTCCATTTTGGTGGTCAATATATCATTAAAATATCCAACAACAACTCCGGTTTCATGTATTTTGACCATGTTAACTGTTGTACTGTAATTAACTATGGTGCAGGCCGACTGATAAAATTGGGTACTCAGTAACTTTGTAAACTGTATCAGAAAATCATAGTTTACAGTACCATGGTGAGTAAAGCTGAGCCTTTGTTATTCTCTTAACTATCTTTCTCCTCCTCTTTTCTTCACTCATCTTCATTCTTTCTTCCTTTCCTTCTCTTTACCTTTCCACCTCACTCTTCTACACTGTCCTCGCTTCACTCTTTTTACTCCCTTAATTTTTCCTTCTCACTCTCTTCTCCTTCCTCTCCAGTCTCTCGTAGTACACTATTAGATAAAATACTTTGGTTAACAGATTCCTACTGCTTGCCTCATTTTTGTATTTTAACTCAAAAACATTGTTAATTGTCAGGCTCTGTAATGATATCTTTACCTTTCCTCCTCTATCTCCTTCACTCTTCTTCCTCTCCACTCTACCTGGCTTGAAAAGACGTTTGTGGTGATGTTGTGGATTCACTTGACACTTGCTAGCTTCTGGCTGGCCAAGTAGTTAGTAGAAGAAAAAGAGTGATATGGAGCTGCTATAGCGAGCAGTCCCCTCTGTTGGCCAAAACGAGCACGACGCGATTGAGACATCAGCCCTGTAGGCTCTGCTGCCCGGCCTTTCTTGCCCCGTAAAATATTATTTGCCTTTGCGGCCTGTTTTTAACGCACAGTTACAAAAACGGGGACATTTGGGGGGACAGCACCATCCAGGCCACCAAAGATGGGGACTGTCCACGGAAAACGGGGACGTCTGGTCACCCTAAGAGTCTTATACACTCCCCTCCAAAAATTGGAACAGTGAGGCCAATTCCTGTATTTTTGCTGTAGACTGAAAACATTTGGGTTTGACATCAAAAGATGAATATGAGACAAGAGATCAACATTTCAGCTTTTATTTCCAGGTATTTACATCTGGATCTGATACACAACTTAGAAGATAGCANTCCAGATGTAAATACCTGGAAATAAAAGCTGAAATGTTGATCTCTTGTCTCATATTCATCTTTTGATGTCAAACCCAAATGTTTTCAGTCTACAGCAAAAATACAGGAATTGGCCTCACTGTTCCAATACTTTTGGAGGGGAGTGTATGTATTGATACATCAGACTGTTATCTTTACAGTGAGGTTTGTCATTTTCACAAGAGAACACCCCATCATAAAATGAATTCAGGTACACTGCACAGCGAAGTACACAAATAAAAACCTTAAAAACAGTTTGACATTTTGGGAAATATACTATCTTGCTGAGTGTTAGATGATAAGATCAATACCACTCTCGATACCACTCTATATCCAATAAATATGAAGCTACAGCCAGGAGACTGTTAGCTCAACTTAGTTTAGTTTAGGGGGAAACAGCTAGCTTGTCCAAAGCTAAAAAGAAAATCCAGTTACCAGCGCCTCTGAGGCTCACAAATTTACATATTATGCTATTATGCTAACGTTATATCTTGTACAAAAACTGAAGTGTTAAAATGGTAAGTTCTGGTTGTACGCATTATGTTAATGTGTTGTTTTCTTGGAGTCAAGACACCAGGAAGTCAGCTGTGCTCAGCCAAGATGTAGTCCAGAACATGACCCCCCATAAAACTACAACTTGTTGTTTTAACACAGATATAATGTGTTATTTTGTGAGCTTTAGAGGTTACTTTTGGACAGGCTAGCTGTTTCCAGTCTTTGCACTGAGTTAAAGGTCTTCTGGCTGTAGCTTATATTTCATGGACCAGAAAATAAGTGTTTCCCAAAATGTGGAATGATTCCTTTAAAGGGTTAAAACAAAGTTCACTGGGTATGAAACTTCACACTGGTTCTCTTTGGGTTCCTGAAACCAGTCAGCCATTTATTGCTTAAAAGCTCTCTTTGTCATTGTACAGTAGGTGTAGAACTTGTTTGCTTGTACACTGACAATCAGGATAACATGAAAGGTCAGAAAAAGGATTTGGGAGACAGCTGCTCATGTTGTAAATATTGATTGGACTGTAGTAGACCGTGGGGAAAACATGCGAATTGTTAAAGTGAGCTGTAAAGCCCTTTACTGTAAATGGTGTGTTTGCTTTAAACATTAACCTGTAACTGCCTGCAGTCTGTATAGAGTTTCCTGGTATTGTACATCAGTTTCCTTTCTTCATGGAAGATGAATAACAAGATTTACCGTATATCTATTGTTACATTTTATGTGCCTATGAATTCTCTGCGTGTTTTTGTGAGCCATAGTACGAACACTGAATGGGTGTGTATGTATTGACACGTGTCTATAAAGACAATACATTGTCCAGTAGGTCTCAGGAGGGATCGGTTTCATGTCCCCTCCTCTTCCTCCTCCTCCAACCCTCAGGAATGGAAGACATTTCTTGTGAGAACAAACCTTTAATTGTCTGCCCTGTCGACATGTAAGGGAAGTGATGCGTTATATTATATCATCACTCTCCCTGACGTCCCCCGAATGACCCCAGAATCAACGATTCAGCTAAATGGACCTATTGTTGCTCACATTTTAATCTGTCATCTGATGAAATATTTGTGCGACTTAAAAAAAACAACAACCTCCGTTCAAATCACTTCCCGTGTCTATTTAACTGACATCGCAGATATCTGATCAGGATTGACACGGGCTCCAGTAGCAGTCTACTCCTGAGGGCCACGGTCGATGGAGAACATCCACCATCCTGGTCGAGCCTTAAACTGTTAGTGCTCTATCTCTTTTGTTCTTCCCTCTTTGCGGCAGCACCAGAGGGGAGAGCTGAAGAGGGACTGCAGTGGAGTGGCAACACTGACTGAATTACCCTTCACCCCGTGAGGGTGCAAGTTTAGGTCAGTTACTATCGACAAGCCTCTGCCGAGCTCTGGAGTAGCTGGAGGGAAGAAGGGAGGTATTGTTGTCTTTTTCTGTGCTGCTATAAATGGAGTAAATGTTACTGCAGTTAGACAAAACACACAAAACTACAACTCAGAGCCAAAGAAAGTAAAGTGAGCATACAAATTTCCCCTAACACAATGTCTGCATTAGCCTATTCTCTGGTGGTGGTGGGGGGCACACATTCTTTCCATTGACTGACAACTAAATAAGCTGTGGAATTACAATGCTATTTCTCCCTTTGTACATGTTGCCTTACACAAGCTGGGCCCGTATTGGATAACTAATTAGGCAAAGAAAGTAAAGTGCGAAATCCCGTATCGCTGAAAGGTTTGAGAGGGGAAAGCGGCAATGCATTCTCAGACAAGCGACTGTTTGGTGGACCTTATTGATTCCGAGGCAGAGGCAGAGATCAATGAAAAGAAACAGACTGAGACAAAGAGTGGCATTTAAGGGTGGAAAAAGCTGACATTTTCTCCATCACTGTCACAGCCGCGGCCATAAAGCAGCAGCAAATATTAAAACATTTCTCATCTGCGCGGGAGTATTGGCAGCAGAAATTGTTTTCTCCGCGGTGTGATACTCAGGCTGAACTCCCAGTAGAATCCCCGGGGACTGCAGATTGGTGCCTGTGACATATCGGCACCAGCATTTACACACACCTGCCACTCATTCCCAAACAGCCCAGGAGCAGGGCTGTAGAGGGCAGATAGCAGCCGAGGAGGCTGTCGGTTGGACTGCTGTCAAGGTGGGTAGGTGTGGTGGAATTCATCACTGATAACGCGCTTATGTTTGCAGGCCGCATAGAGTGCTTCTATTAGTCAGCAATGCCCTCGACGCTGTATGCTGGTTATGCATATGTGATGAGCATTTGTGCATATGCGTGAGTGACGTTCCTTATCTGTGTCTATGTGCGCTTGTGCTCGTGCAGCACCATTAGCGCAGAGCACAGGCATGTGTGTAAAATGTAATGTATGTTTATGTGTGAGCTATAACCACATGGTGTGTAATTATGAGTGTGTGTCCTGTCCTTCCAGTGCACTCCCCGAGTCTTGAACTCTGAGTGACACGGGGAGTGCAGGGTCATATGTCTATTTGCGGGATAAATGATATTATGCTACACTAAGAGAATTACAAAGAGGATGTCCCTTGGAGTCACCAGGCTCAGCGATCAGTCATAGTTACTTTGTGTGTCTCCTAAGCCCCTCTATCTGTACTCATCCACTGGTCTGGAACGGGCGTTAAATGGATCCTAGACCACATCCCGTCATTATGAGCTTATGATTTCAGCCTTGAGAGAGAAGGAGAGGGAGAACAACGCAGAGGGTAATTAAGAGACAGAGATTGTTGAAAGAATACAGCACATTCAGTTTTACTGTTCCTTCTGCACCTCCTTCTTTTGCACCACCTCTGTTTGCAGGATCACACACACCTCCCTCATTTTAATTCATCATTTCTTCATCTCATTTTCATATTTTCCTTATCCCTCCCTCCCATTTGTCCCCTCTCTTGCTCTTTCTTTCTTAAACCTGCTCTCCCTCCCTGGCTTGCAACTTTTCCTTCACCTCCCTCCCTCCCTCCCTCCCTTGCTCCTTCCTTCCCTCCTTCGCGCTCCCTTGGTGGTATTTGATAGCAGTAAAGCAGGAAGCAGGAGAGCAAACAGCAGGTGAACCCACTCTAATACTCAGCTGTGCCATCTGCTGCGGTCACATGACTGAGCTGCAAACCCGCTCTAACGCCATGATGCCCCATCATACCTGACACATCGATCAATCATGACCAAAGAGCAAAAGAGAGACGGAGGAAAGAGAGAGCGAGGGAGTCAGAATGAAACATTAAACACTGTACGTCCTGTGAATGAAACACGGCCAATTATGACTCAATATATTACCTTGTTTTGACTTGTAATTTCTCTCATCTGGACTATTTAGTTTAATTAAAACAGATTGTATCTGCAGTGTACCTTTTGTAAAAATCAAAATGCACACAAAACATGGAAAATTGAAGAAATAATGTTCCATCCTTGATTAATTAGTGTAATTTCATGTCATATAACCCAAATATCAATCAAAACCTGATCATTGATGTCGGATTGCTGTGTGCCCATGCAACAAATGGATAAACAATCAGACATAAACAACAAAAATGAAACCATAAGTCTTCTTATTTCACCAAATAGGACAACAAATTATGGGAAAACCAACAAGCCTCTGCCTCAACCCAAAGGTCTTGATTGGGTGTGAAGAACACATTCAATTACAGCAACAGTGGCCACAGGAAATGATTTCAGTCAAAACTGTCCCTACCACAATTAAGCTGTGTTAATTATGTATTTCATTAAGTAAGTGGATTAGAAGCAGTGCTGATGAAATCATAACGGGGTTTGCCGGAGGCCAGGCTGCAGAGAACAGACAGGAAACGACTGATATCTCTCCTTCTTACTTACACTTCTCTCTTATACCCTGAAATAACCCTATAAATACTTAACACCTTTACCGGCCTATCTAGCCTGTCTTCATTCGCACACAATCACCTGGTCTCTGTATCTGCATACCGTTTCTATGTAGGATCATATAGTGTAATTGTGCCATAGATACTGTTGACATCCACATGCTGTTTGCAAGTCCTCTGGAAACGATGAAGTCTCTCCATTTCATCTAAGCCAGTTCATTACCATTCAGGTGCAAAAAGGAGATAAAGCAAAATGCAGATCGCTCTTTCTGTCTCCCCCTCTTTCACACCCGTACTCTCTCACTCACTCACATGCACTCTTTCATTCTATCTCTCTCTCCCATTCTCTGTGTTCTCTGATGTTTTATTTGATATCCCACAATAAAGCCTCTCTTTGAACTGCCATCAATTGTGTATGGATTTTTCCTCTGAGGAGAAACAGAGAGCTGTCTGAAAGGGCTCCAGTCCCGCAGGCTGCCTTCATATTGATGCAGAGGAGTATTGCCATCTTCATTGCTGGATCAATCACTCACGTCACTGTTGTTTTATGGCTGGGGCCACTTCACAGAAAGAAGCCTGACAACATCACCGCAGAGGTTTGCAAAACGATACAGCTCTGATAGTTGAGGAGGGTGGAAGGGGCGGTGGAGGGCTGCGGGAGGATTTCGGAGGCAAGAGGGGATGAATTTAGATTCTGTAACTGTCACACACATGCACTTGCACATAGCTCTCTTCTCCACAGCTGTGGGAGCCTCTGGTTTATAGCTTGGTGTGGTTAAGTCAAACAGAAAGCACTGAGAAGACCACGGGATGCTGTCAAAGCTCGATGTGATCTGTGTCACCCTGTGAATGCAAAGTCTTCGTGATGCCCCCCCTACTTCCACTTCCTGTCTGTGTGTTCACTTAAGGTACATTTTAGTGGGTGGTGCTGAACTTCCCAATTTAAACTAACAAACAAACAAAGCACAGTATTACAGCTGATGTAATACTTAATAATTCAGGTATTACATTGGCTGATTGGCGTCAGCTTCCTCACTCATGCTCAGTATCGTGCATCTTCTGTTTGATTACGAGCTGACTAGTAACATCCAATCACATTCACATACAACTCCCATCAACCCAACATCCTCCATCACAATCTAATGTTCATGTATATTTACAGCTATCTCTGATTGTGTACCATTAAGTGTTAGAGGGCGTAGTTCCTCCATTAGATTGTTGCTGCTTTATTTCCTTGAGAGCTCCTTCAAAGAGCAGAGCCTCTTCTTCCAAATGTAACTGTGTAACCATTTGCTGTAAATGGTCAATTCCTTGACATACAGTGGATTTACTATGCTATGCAGTTCACTACAACAGGTGCAGGGGTTTCTAAGGGATTTCTTTCTGTGTCTAATTTCAGTTGGACACAAAGATTTCTATTAAATTGAAGTGTTTTAGACAACTGTAGTAGGCTCAACGTTCTTGTCAGTTCCCCAAATCTCTGCAATGTAGTTGGTGAATAAAATGTTATGCACAAAATATGACAATAAGACCCAAATTGACAAATACCAAAATTTCTAGCAATTTAGTGTTGAACTTCTTGTGATTTCTCAGGGGACAAGAGACAGATTAAAAAAGAATGGTCAAAACTGAAGCAGTAGATATCCTGACATGTAGTTCCTAATACGGGTCAAGCTCCAAAAACATAAATGACATCTTCATTTTTCTAACTGTGGAAAGCTCCCTCCAGAGCCACAGAGGACATTATACAGCTGATTTCACAAGCTGAATATTACTCCTTGTGACGAGTAAACTGAACTTCATGTGTAAAATTGACGGACAGAACTTTAGTTTACAAAATTGTTACCAGAAGTTTATCTTAGGTCAACTTTTTTTTAATTTTTTTTTTTACAGCTGACAAGCTAGCTGATGGCAAGAACTTTTTCATGTTGATGTCTCAGCAGAGAACGAACAGGCCAATTAATCCAGTTAATGGCAGTCTGAATACACTGTGACATAAGTTCAGCCCTGGCTGTCCTTGGTCCAGTCCCAGCTTGGCCTGTTCACAACCACTGGAGCCTGGTCTTTGAGGTGCAACAGCAGACACCCTAGAGTCCCTCTACAGCCATCCGTCATCACTCTCACTCTGAACTCTATATGACCTTCCCCTCTGCTCTGGAAGACTATTTGGCTGTGTGCACTGTGGCATCTCCATATTCACCTTAAAGAGACAGAACCTGCTTTTTTTCCCCTGAATGAACCTCTGTGGGAAGGTTCCTCTTTCAGCACCTATTAGGTATGGGAGCTGACCTAAAAGGAGTAAGAGCAGGGTGAGAGGGATTGGCTGAGGCCTGGTTGAAAAGAAGTGGAAGTCTTTATGTCTGGTGAATGGCCCTTTAATTCCCTCTCCTGACAGAAGGCAATGGCAGCCTGGAGGAGGGTCAGGACACCAGTTGGCATGAATAGACACATTTTTGTCTCGTCTCCAACTTTCTCTGCTCCGTGCCTCCACTGACTGTAACTTCTCATTTTTTCCCCCAAGCTGGAAGTCTCAACAGCCATTCTCTTGTCATTGGGAGGCGGGCAGGCAGCTCTCTGTCTCTTCACTCACAGATGAATAGAAAACATTGTGCCAAAAGCTTCGGAATCACCAAGCTGTTTTCGATTGCATATAAAACACAGAATTTGAGAACATGTTTGAAAATGACAGGCTGATTGGCTGTGGTCATTTCAGGCTGTGTGGGCCTCATTTTTTCCTGTGTTTCATCAGTGGGTGCATTCATCCATTCAGGATAGATTGAAGCAGTAGCCTTTAATAAAGTCACTAGGCTTGAAAATATATGAATAAAATGACATCCACTGCCTTGGATGGATCAAATTGACTTATCCTGGTAATAGCCCAAGGATAATGTGTGCGTGTGTGCGAGTGAGAGAGAGTGTGTCTGTGCGGAGAGAGACAGAAAAAAAAAAAAGATAAGAGCAGAAACAAAGATGGATATAGTAGTAAGACAAAGGCAGGAAAGACAAGAATATCAGAGAAATAAAACAAACTTGACCTAAGGGGACAGAATTCAATGAAAACCTGGTGCTGGACACATGACTTTGAATCTTATTTGTATTGGTGAAAGTGACCCATCTCTGGCGCAAGCATTATTAGGGATGCTGGGAAGGAGAAAAACAAAGCCATTAAAGGAGAAAGCAGAAGAGGAAGAGTGACAAACTTGATCCTAACAAAGTTAAAGGGTTATTCAACACAAAACATCAAAATTATGAGTCCAATTTCTCCAATTCTACAGCAATTTGATCGCGCTGAGCCACTGAGGACTCCCAAATCCAATGATACACCAGAGGAGGCATAAAGAGTTGAACAAAGGGGGCGATGATGACAAAGAAAGTTTTATATTTCAGTCAATTACAAGAAAACAACACACATACAAACTCATATCTTGACCCATTGTACTGCTTCCGTTTCCCCCATTTTTCCGTCCTTGTTTGGCTGATGGGTGTTGGACTGTGATGTTGATGGAGTGGTCGTGAACCACAATAATGACAGTCAGAAGCGATGGCTGTACAATGAGACACATGTCTGTTCTCTGCTCTTCAAACGTCCAGCTTAAACTCCTGCTATGTGTGAATAAAGAGGACAGGAAGTGGCAGTTTGGCAGCTCCAACCAGGAGTGTCACTCTCAATTGCGTCCCCTGCCAGCTCCAGACACATCGCACGGCCGAAGAGGTCACGGGTCTGACTCCTCTTTTTCTCTCTCTCTCTGTCTGTCCCTCTCTTTCCTTCTCTCCCCTCTTTGGTCTGTTTTACAGGACATTCCATTTCAATGCCACCTACGCAATGCATAACAGTCAAGGAGAAGACAGAATGATGTACGGAAGACACAAGCCAGAGCGACGGCGGCACATTTTTTGAGCGCTCTGGTAAAACATGAGTCTTGTCTTGTCAGATTACCCTGACACCCTGTGTCAAAATCCCTGCCATGTCTCCGCGAAGCAGAGAAGCAGATGTCCTGAGTTTGCCTTCCTCCTCTGGACAGAGCTGTCAAGATTTGCTCGTGAAGGACACTGAAGACAGCGCAGATGGAAAGAATGAGTTGTCTGAGGTTTAGTTTGTTTCTCTGTCAGGAGTGAGTTTTACGATGAGGAACAGTAAGCTCTGTGTAGAAAATGGTGTTGGATTTTCTGTTACAGGATTTATTCGTCTTAACAAATCATACAGCTGAGTAAAAATATTCCTTTTGTGTCAAACAACTCTGGCAAATCAGCTTGTTCTGTGAACTGTTTTGTATTAGTCATCACTTTTTAGGTAGATTACCTACCTTAATCTATTATCTACCTAATGGCATTTATCTGTAGAAAAATCCTGAAATATAAACTGTTAACAATTTTTTTTATATATATGATGATATATATGATACATATACATTATATATTTACTCAAGAACAGTACTTATGTATGATTTTTACTTGTACTTTACTTAAGTACTTCAATTGCATGTAACTGTATATGTTATAGGTAAATACTGTGCTTTTTATTTCACAACTACTGTATAGTTACTTTTCGGATTTAGATTTTACATGAAAACATATCATCTGTTAATGAAATATGATTGATTGTTACAGATTTAAACACGTAAAATTGTTGGAAACTTAACTCCTTCTTGACAACATTAAGATGCTGCTTAAACTGTAAATGCACCAGTAATAATATTTCAATCATTTGTATTATAAAATAACAATTTGAATGGTGCCATTTTGCATAATGAGTATTTACATTTGATACCTTTTTGCTGATTATACTTACTTTCACTTAAAGTTGTAATCCTGGTTAATTTGGAGACACCTGTGGTTACTGGTGGTAGCAACAAATGCAGTTTAAAGAAATACAACAGAAACGTTGGAATACATACATACTTAGTTTCCTGTGAATCCCTCGTGCATGTGAAGGAAATCTGAATCCCATGTGGGAATGGCGGACTCCGCCACCAACGAAATGAAAACTATATACAGTGATAATTACAGAATGTCGATACATTGAATGGTTATTGCAGAAAAAGTGCTGACAATGAATAGTGTCACAAACAGGGTTTGATTGAATTAAAATTTAAAGGATTATAAATTTAAGTAATGTTGTGAATGCAGGACTTTTACTTGTAATGTAGCATTTTTATACTGTATTGCTACTTTTACTTAGGTAAAAAATATGTCAATACTTCCCCCAATAGTGCTTAAAGGACAATGGACTTTTTATGCGTTGCAGGCCTGTGAACACCAACACTAGAAAAGTCAAACTACTGGTTCTCTACTTTAAATGTCAGTTCCTTCACTGGCTGCTGATAAAACAAGGCTCCACAGTTATGACATTATTTGTATTAAATTCAGGAACCTAGATTAAAATGCACTCATAAATGTCATTTGTTTCTGATAAGAAATGGTTCTTGATGATAATAAGCCGTTTTCCAAACAGAAGGGAAGTCAAATGGATCTTGATTCCACTCCAAATCATTCAGTAGCTTCCCACTAATGTAACTTGATCAGAGCACTCTCAAACCGGAGCTCTATGAAATGACAGTTGAGATTAATTTTGTCAGCCTTGTAATCGCGCCTTATTGATGTGTTTCCTGTGAAATGGCACATTGGAAAGAGCAGCTTCAGCCACGGGGCAACTGTGTTTCATATAGTAGTCATGGATGGACATTTGATGTTGACCTCCTGATCGCATGCTTTCATACTGTCGGGCAGGCAGGCAGGCACGCACACACACTCGCAGGTAATGCTCTATTATGCTGATTTATTGAAGGTTAATTTAATCACTCTTGTAATACCTGACCAGAGGGTGTTCTTACCCGTGAAAAACCCAAGTAGCAGGAAAAAAAGGAGAAAAACATGACAACAAATCAAAAAGTGATTTCATGAAGGTGGCACTAGAGACAGGCCAATCCATCAGAACAGCGGCAGAGTGTGGACGTGTTGCCACGCGTGGTGCCAGGCGAGGTGCCAGGCGGTCCAAGGCACATCCTCCATGCCAGCGCCCTGAGGCTGTGTGTCCTCGTCACAAGGACAGAGAGGTCGTTAGGACCAACTGCACTAAATCACATACCTCCTCCCACCCACTGTCATGGCCGACAAAGCAGGTTGATGCAGAAATACTGGGAGAGGCAGAGCAGCTACTGGTTGAATCTACTGTACTGGTTTGCTCCAAGTAATCACCACATCCTCTTATTCCAATTGATACAGTGATATATGATGTTGTTATGACACTTCCCCTGCTTTTGAGAGCCCCCCGATGTCAACAAGGCTTTACACAGAGTGAATGATTCCTCCTAAATGCATTTTAGAGTTTTGCACAAATACATTTTCAGAGCTAAGTAAACAATGCAGGCCATTATCTAGATGTATTGTTTATGCATTTTTTCGCTCCGTGGCTGGGATGAGCAAGTGAGCGAGAGAGCAGCAAAGAGAGAGACAGAAAGACAAAGAAGCAGAGAGAAGAGAGAGAGAGAGAGAGAGAGAGAGAGAGAGAGAGAGAGAGAGAGGCAGCCTCCTTCTCCAAAAGACATCAGCTCTGTGAACAGCACGGGCAGATTTTCCATTCCGTCAGCATTTTCCTTTACGTGCCGAACAGATAGCTAAAGGTACCACTTAATGTGATGGGAGACAGGATCTAATGGATTGATACACAGGTTTTGACATGCTATTTGAGCATGTAGCTCACTATAATTGGTCATGTCATTGTGCATTAAACTAACGATATATAGAGTAGTGCCCTGAGACGAGTGTCTTTAGCAAATCTGTCAGATATCACACCAAAATACCTCTGACAGCTATCTCAGGCAGCGGCAGCACACTGCAACACAGCAGCATGAAAACCTGCACCCACTCGTGAAGGCACATTTGGAAATCAGACCCCCTTAAACTCACCTCTCTGTCTCTTTCTCTTGGTGTCTCTCTCTGCCTCCATCTCTTTTCCCCTTGCTCTCTCGCAGATCTTTCCGTGTTATTGGTAGCTTAAATCTTTTGTGCCATGTACAGAAGTGGCATTATAGTTGATTAATGTTAAAATTTGCTTTCTGGCACAAATGGAAACAGGCCAATGACCTTTATATTGACTGTCATAGATGCGTGTGACTCCTCCCATACATTAGAGACAGGGGTCAGAGGTCCAAGGTGAAGCTAACTTGGCTCTACCCATGACTCCTTCGCTGCTGTCAGAAGACATCATGTCACCTTTCCTACGGAGGCCGCGTGAATGAACAACACCTCTCACATTGTCTTCCATCTTGGCACGCAAGGATTTAGGAGACTCGAAGCTTATTTGTAGCCAACGACATGGTTGTTTATCAAATTATGATGCCAAGCCAGAGACGCTTGGAGGGGCATTTTATTTGTTGTTCCTTTTTAATAGCAGTTAACCCATTTTATCCCCTTAACCTGTTGATATTTTTAAGACTTTCTCTGATTAACGTGAAGCACTAAAACACACAAGAGAGCTGGCTTCTATAAATCTTACTGAAATCTCTGTTTATGCACTTGCAGAACCACATAGTCGTGTGCGACACAGCTGCCTGTTTGAGTTTACACAACTGTGCAAGCACACTAAGACAGGAGCGATATATATCAACGTGCTCTAAAGACATCCACCACTATTTTGGCAGCCATTTTGTTTTCCTAAATACATAGCCTCTCCTCCTCAGCTGTCTGTCTGTCGGCGCTGTCAGCCACTCTTGTGTGATTGGTCTGATGGGCTTGATGCTCATCACTCTGTCAGGCTGGGCTCGCCTTTCATTAGTCTGGGCCCCTCCATCCGCCACACTCACACAAATCACATTGACATCCAAACTCCTCAGATCCACAGAGCAATTTAACTGATATTCATTAGAGGGATGACAAGAGCTGATGGGAGATCTGTGGAGTGGAGGAGTGGGGGGACTCATTCTCCTCCTATCCTATCCCTGTCCTGTCCGCCTCCTTTCTTCCCCCTTCACTGCTGACTTTGTTTTAGGAGCATTGAGGCGCATCGGCGTCTATAACTACCCAGCCCTCAAGGATAGTCAAGACAAAAGAACAATGGATAACACATCTAATCTCCTCTTTATTATCGCAGAAAAATACAATTGAGAGGAGTTTTGTGTCTTTCATGCTAAATAATTGGCTACAGCAGATCCACAGCTTCTGCATTGCTCTCCTCTAGCAGCCACTATAATGCTCATCCAAGCAGAAGTCCAATCATTTAGCCCTTTCCCTCCAGCCCCTCATTAACCCCCAAAGTGTCAACTATCTCATTAACGCCCCCCAACCATCCTCACCCTGAGTCCATCACTAAGCCTAAAGCATTCATCAAACATACAGTGTTGAAAAAAAATACTGATCATGTCCGAGAGATAATTTTATATTTGCAAGGACTCAGTAAGCTTGGAAAACTCACAAGATATTCAATAAGGCAGCTCAGCCTTTTTCATTTGCATTATCAATGGCTACTGGTCTGAATCCCATCTTTCAATTATCATCCTTTGTTAAGGGCTTTATTCTGCTTGTCAGATGTGAGTCATCACTGGGTTCTCCCACAACGTTAGACCAATGTATCCTAAACGTCGGAGGGCCGGGAGCAAGTCTGAGGCGGTAATGAGTTTGTGTGAGAAGACGGGGTCAGGACACAGTGTGTGTGTGTTAATTAATCTGTTCCCGGGTGGGAGGAACTGAAGCGAGATGATGAGATTTAAGAGAGTAAATGGGTGTGCTGCACTCGAGCTGTCCTCTGTTGAGTGAGCGAGCAGGGTTAAAGGCTGGGCAAATGGCCGTCACCATAGTAACCAGATAACTTCCCCGGCCCCAAAGTCACTCAGTCAGTCAGTCATGACAAGCAAAGCCTGGGAACATCAAACAAAAAGAACATGGTGTCCCCAGGCATCTTCAAATAAGACAAAGGTAGATGGTAGAAAATCTGAGAGGTAAATGTGTGTGTGTGTGCCTTTATCATGCATACTGAAAAGCATTAAAAAAAAAAGTTTCTCATTACATGGCACTGAGCCTGAATTGTGACTACTATGATAGCATCAACACCTGCCAGTAATATTGTTAGATCCAAAAGCCTGCTTTGAGGGAATAGCACCTGTCTGTGCATTCTGCACCACTGTCAGCTTGTCTCAGTGCGCGTATATAGGATCCGCTTTATTTTTTCCAAGGGACAGTCTTGGAGTCCAGGTGTGTGCCAGATCTGCTGTCTGTGCCCAGGGCTCCTGATGGCATCCAAGCCCCCGTGGTAATCAGCCCACTCTGCCTGCTGTTGCAGCCCGCCTGCCTCCTCCTCCTCCAGTGGCTCGTTTCAGAAACATCTGGTGGTTTACATGCAGCACACACCACCTGCCAGACGCCTTGCAGGCAGTGGCACCACTCGCACCTCTCGAGTCCGCCCCACAACAACGCGACGACACAGAAATTACCAGGAATATCTAGACAAATTGCGGTTGTGAAGACAACTGCAGATGAAAATGCTGAGGGCTTTTAAGTTGTGCTCAGTGTTTCTGCAGATGTACCCTTGTGAGCAATCTGTCAGCTGATTCGTAAATGCTTAGTCATTACAATGTGGGACAACAATTGGGAGGGGTGAGTGTTTTTTTTCTAAGATGCATGATTTTCCAGTAAGCCAGGTGAAAAATTAGAAAACAGCTTGGAAATTACATTTTGGACAATGCTGTGCTGTGTCAGTTATCTCTCTTCATTAATAACCTGCCTTGAAATGTTGCTTGTTGAAATATTGCTCTTTAAATTAGAGATTCATAATGCACCTTGATCTCCCTCTGACTGGTGAATATGAAAGAAAACAAATGTTTTATGCAGCAGTTAATTCAATTTAATCATAGAAGCACAAGGCATTAACATATTTGTATTGTTTTTTTTTTTATCAAATAACATTTATAAAACTATTGTGCAAAACAATGTCCTTTTAATATTCTTCAAAGGCTCTGCACCAGTGGATAGTCATAGTCCTCTTAAATTAGGAAATATAACAAGTATGCATAATTTAAACAGCAAGTTGTAAGCTTATACACTATATATACATTTTTACACAGACCTGGATTTTAAGTGCCCCTTACTCAATGATAAAGAACAAGGCAGCTTTTACAATCAGCAAGAAAATCAATAGGCTGTACAGAGAAAACTATAAAAAAAACAAGCAATGAACTTTTGCTGTTTGGCAGATTGTTTTAAGGAGCTTTCCCAGGCATTTGGCTGTTTTAAGGTGTTAAAAAATGACCAGTTTGAAAGGGCATTTTAAAATCTGAACAGGACAGGACAGGACTGTACAAATGTAACAGTAAAACTTGTTGAACATGCAGTCTACCAGCAAATCAAAACCAAACTCACAAAAATACAAAATAAATACAATAAAGTTAATACATTTCAAGTTATTAGCTGACCTTCGAGTCAAGAGATTCACTATGATTATGAAATAATCTGTCCTCTGTTGTCTCACATTACCAAATGTGTACATAGAGTGAGGGAGGCATCAAAGCTGACAACAAATCGGGCTGAATATCTTTGACCTACAGTTTATTCTGATGTGAAATAAATGTCTTTTGAAATACGGAGAAATCAGAAATGTTTATAGGCCGAATAGATGTAAACACCTTGTGCTGACATTTTTAACAGTAGTTCATGGCATCTTCGTGCACCACCACACTTTCAAATATTCTCTGTTTTTATTTTTTGTTTAACAGCCACTCTACATGTGTTTTCCAGTATGTCTACTGCTGAGAGTAATTTAGTGTTTCTCTAGTTCGCACACATATAGCAGATGGTCCTCGGGAGACTTCCCATGGCTCTTGCTGAGGTGAAGCTTGATGGCGTGCTTAGTGGCAAATTTACGGACACAGAGCTGGCAGCGGTACACCGACCCACTACTACTGCAGTCGTCTTGTGATTGTGGAGAAAGGAAGGACTCCAGGGGCACTAGTTTCTCAGTGAGAGTGTGGGAGTCCCTGACAGTCTGTTTAGGGGACAGCTTGGCCAGGTCCCTGATTCTGAACCCTAGGTGGGCTTCCAGGTGGCATACATATGCTGCTGGGGTTCGGATCTGTGAGGCACAGTCACTACAGAAGAATATAGGTTGACCGGAGTCCAGGTTCTTGAGGAACTTGGTTCTGCCAGTTCTCCTTAGCTGATACTTGACATTAGCCAGCCAGTGGCTGATGGTGGTCATGGAGAGGCCCGTAAAACGAGACACATGCATTCTTTCCTGTGGGCTGAGGTCGTTAATGATGTACTTCCCCTCTGATGTCTGCCTCAGGCTCGAGGCAAACTGGGCCTGCAGAAGGAGGAGGTGCTGGGGGTTCCAGTTGGAGTGACGACCTTTGCGTTTGTGGCCATGCAGGGACGCATCGTCGTCATCATGAGTAGAGCCCACAATCTCGGCTTTATCTGTGACCCGGGACCGCGAGGCGGGCTTTGGGACATGGTGGGACTGTGTCAGGTTCCTCAGCATGTCTGAGATATCCGACAATGCGTTTTCATGTAGAGGGCTGCTGGATGTGTAGGGAGAGACCACTGTTAGCTTTGCAGGAGTAACAAGGGAGGAGGGGGAGATGGAGGAGGCTGTGGATGAAGGAGTTAGAGGGGTTGAGCCTATGGAGCCTCCTCTATCACTTTTCCCTTTTGTGAGGTCCATAGGCTGATCATCACTGGGCTGGCAAAAGCTATTATCAACTACACTTTCCGGCTTTTTGGTCTGTGAGGGAGGGGCGGCCACAGCAGCCCTCTCAGCCATGCTCTGGCTTAGCCTGGAGAGCAGGCTCAAGGGATCTTGGTTTGGCAAGGAGGGCTTGGCTGCTTTCCCCAAATGAATGTTCATTACTGACTGAAGAGCACTTAGAGGGTTGACAAAGGGCTGCTCTGGAGGAGTATGGCCAGTGATAATGGCGGTACTGCATCTCAGTGTAGAGGCGAGCGGGGATTTGACTGCTGTCTCTCTCTTGGGTTCTGTTGCCGGGGATGCTCTGTCGCTATGGCTTCCCCTGTCGCTATTGGCTGGGGTGACTGCCCTCCATTCCCGAGGTGAGTCAGCCTCTCCTCCCTTATGCGATTCTCCAGCCTCACTACTGCAGGGAGAGAGATGGTTCTCCATCTTAGGAGACAGTTGCTTCACCCTTTGCTCTACTTTTGCTACTTTCTCAGTCACTTTTTTCACTAAATCTTCCATTGCCTGGAAGTTGTTGCAGGGGAAGGGGGAGGACTGACTAAGTGGTGGGGAAATTAGGGGCTGGTTCTTGGCAAGGGAGGACAATGCTCCATCCCCTCCGTTGAATAAGAACTTCATTGGGGAATTCTTTTCCATTCCGCCCTGTTGGAGCTTGAGGGCACTGGGGAACTGGTAGGCTGCATGGATGCTGGGGTAGCCCCCCCAGCTTGGATTCCCACTCTGTGCCTTGTTGATGGCTGATGTCACAGTATTTTCCAGTGATTTGAGAATATCCAAGCCCCCTTTAGGGCTCTCCTTCAGGTCCTCTTCAGTAAGATAGTTATACATTGAGATGTCATATTTTTCCTCCTTTTCAGCATCCTCCTCCTTCCCAACTGAAGCTGAAACTTGCTTCTCATTTCCTACAGCCTCTTGTTTGGTGCACTCCTCCTCAACCTCCTCCTTTTTGATCTCTTTAAGAGGAGGGGAGGTAGCGGGAGGAGTCGTGGTAGTTTGAAGAGGTGGAGGAGAGAAGGTGGAGGGTGCGAGTGGGACAGACTGGACCCTCTGTTCGGTAGGTGTGGTAACCCTCCCAGGGTTTGGGGAGGTGGCCTCAGGAAGTGTTTTGATTCTCTTTCCCACAGAGCTGGTCACCCTCAGGAAGTGTCCTGTCACCATCATGTGGGTTCTCAGCTCTTGTAGAGTATTATGGGAACTCCCACACTCCATACACTTAAGGATCTGGAATTTGTTGGATTCAAACTGCCAAGCATAGCTAGCGCCGTTCTGGTGGCCGTAACGGTTGTTGGGGGTGGTGTAGGGGCTGGGGGAAGGTTTCTGTGAGGGTTCACTCAGGTCTGCCTGTGAATGCTTAACTTTGGGGGTTCCTTCTCTAGAACGTGGTGAGGCAGTGAGGTCCAATCCCACGATTCCCCTTTTCTTAGAAGACATGATTTTGGCTGCCACAGGGGCCATGGGCTCCTTCAGAGGCACTTTCTGGTAGTGTTTGGTCTTGATCATGTGGACACTGAGGTCCTGGAGGGATTCAAAGGAGTGGCCACAATACATGCACTTTAAAACTTTCTGGGCATCCTCCTTCCCTTCCATCTCCAACAGGGAGCGCTTGCGTGGTTTAGACCAGCGCTTTCCACCACTGCCTGCCCTGTCCTGGTTGTCATCGCGGTAGTGGCCTGTATCATTCATGTGAACTGTCAGCTCCACCAGGGTGTCATAAGCAGCACTACAGCCCTTACAGCGGAATTTACTGGCCCCAGTGAAGATTGAGCCAAACAGCTTTGGGTTTTGCCTGTGGAGCTGGACTGTACTAAAGAGGCTGGGCTCAGACTGAGCAGGGTGACGGCTCTGGGGAGGATGCTGTTGTAGTGTCTTTGCCACTGCAGACTGGTGCCAGTCATAGCTACCGCTGCTGCAGCTACTACTGCTACTAGTGCTGTTGCTGCGAGTTGGCTTCTCTGTAGAAGCAGACGACTGCGCCTGTGGCGGTGTGGAATTAAAGTTCAGCGGTGACCACAAGGGGCTGGTCAGGAAGCTGGAATAGATAGATTTCATTTGTTCTAAGGTGTCCATGCCTATGGGAGGTGTTTTAGTGCCACCGTTCAGAGGTGCTGTGACCAAGTGTCCTTCAGCTTTTCTGGAGGGGCTCTCAAAGTCTGAGAGCCGGTCACTGGTCTCGCTCACATGTGACTCACTGTCCATCTCTTGTCCCGAGAGTTCTGCGGCCCCAGCTGATTCTTGGTCACATGCCTGCTCCTTGGCAGACCCTACGCTTTGCTCCACAAACTCTTTCATGGGAAGGTCATCCTGAGGGGCTGAGGGCAGGTCGTCTGCTTCCGCCTCCTCATCCTCCACAGTGTGCTCTGTCAGCTCCTCGGGAGAATAGGCTGCGAGGAGAATGGAGACAAAGAGCGAAAGAAAGAGATGAGTTAAATTGCAGGGAGTGAACACGCTATGTTAGAATAACTGGAGAAAAAGTTTCCCTGCTATGTGTGCCCGAGGACTCCCAGGGATAAATGAGCCATCTGTGTGGGAGCCTTTAAAGCTGAGCTGAGAAATTACAGTCATCCCATTTCACCTCATCAACCGTTGAGGTGTTATTTTCCTCTAGGCGAGCCTGTATTTATATACTACCCCAGCCACACGGAACTTATGCCTCCCCTCTTTTCACTCCTTCTATTGGAGGAAAACAAAAAAGAAATATCTTGGCAAAAACATAATGCGCCATTTTATTTATCTCAGGGCGCAACAGCTTGAAATGAAAACTAAATCTGAAATTAATGAAGCCCAATCTCACTGTGGCATTCTCCTCTGGGGTAATAAATGAGTTGGATCAACCTCCATCTGTCAGTTAATATGTCTGACGCCTCTTCATCTGCCTCTTCTCTGATTACACACACATACAGACACACACACACGCACACACAGACAAAGAGCATATCTTGAAGAATTCAAGGAAGGGATGTCAGAATTTTGGTGATGAAATTTTGACATGGTGAATAATGTCATCTGAACTGAAGTGAGTTCATTAGTTTCTTAATATGTGGGAGATAGTCAGTATTCTGGGTTTCAGCTGCATTCTTAAAAGCAAATCTCAGCAGTCTAAACAGGTGCTAAATGTAATGCAAACATAATACAAAGACATTTCACTCATCATAAAAAAGAAAAAGAAATGAACAAAATCAAGGGAGGAAGAAAATGAGACAGAGGGAAGTGAGGGATAAAGAGGACGAGGTGAGAGTGAGGAGTGTCAACATGATGGCAATGCATAAGCAGTCTGTCCCTTTGCATGTTGGCTTCCACTGCTTCCATGGAAAGAGATGATAAGTGTGTGCACGCATGTGTTTGTGTGTATGTGAACTGCTAGAACCCACACACATAAATACACACAAACTCCTGTGTCTCCTGTGGTGGCGAGCCTACCCACCCAACGCCAACTCACCCACCACTCACCCCCTTCTTCCGCAGTGTCACCATGCCCCCCTCCCTCATTTCCTGTCCACCTCACTCACAAAACCGCTCAACTTAAGGAAAAATAAAAAATAACTGAAAATAGTGGATGGCCTGTGGACAGGTCTGAGGCCATTTGGACAATACTGTAAACTAAGACAAATGCCACAAAAAAAGAGCTGTAAGTATAGGCTTTAATAGTTTGGGCACGCACACAGTTGAGCTTGTGCATGTGGGCACAAACAGGCACAGATACACACACACTGTGACTAAATCCTTCATCCCCCCCACCGCCCCACGCACACACGTCCAGTCTAAACAAAAATGTCATAGCTGAAATAACTCTCATTTCCAGTGCTAACAGCCAATCTCTAGGCAGCCATGCGGCTGGCGCTGGTCTGATTTGGGCCCTGGGGGCACAGTCAGCAGGCAGCCCCACTGAGAGGCCAGCCTAATGGAGACCTGGCAGGTGCGGCCCACTCTCCGTCCTCCCGGAGATTTGGTTTGTCACTGGGTATCCATTACCTGCCATTCTCCGCTGATAGGCCCCGACAGCCCTGATCAAAAGATGTCGTCGGGCCCCAGTTCGCTTGGCAGTCAGTGGCATGTCGTTTGTAAAAAGGGCCAAGCAGGGTGTAAATAAAATGACATGATCACTTCCCCAGCCCCTCATGTTCTGGACACAATTATGATAATGCGGATGTGGAGGGGAGGGAGGGGTCTGGGAGGATGGAGAAGGGGGCGAGGAGGTAAATCGCTCATGCTCGGGCAAACACGCAAGGGAGATATCTCACTGCTACCAGTGCTCAAGCGACTGCCCACACCCTCCTTCCTTTCGCTTTACTTTCTCTTCCGCTTCTCCTCTGGAAGGTATTCGTGTCAGATTCTCATTTGAAAGAGGAAATCCAGCCAGGATGAGGTAGTTAATGTGTTTGTGTCCTGACTAGCTGGTCACGGATGTCAGCTTGCATCAGGCCAGCCTGGCACATCGCTTGACCAAGTTGTCAGGTCACCTTCCTCAACAAGAAAATATTCCACATATTTCTTCACATTGTCTGGCTGTTTCATCAAACTATTGCTATATCCAATTTCATGTCATGTTATCACATTTGTAAGCCTTCCCAGGCCTCTCTGGCCTCCCTGTGCCTTAACTTGGTAGTAAATGTTTTACATTTCAAATTAATAGAGCCGCGGCCCTATAGGTTATTGTTCATTTGTCATTAAGCCTAGATAGTACAGAGAGGGGGAGAGAAGTCCAAAAGGACCAGCTATAAAACCTACAGAGTCTAGCCGTGCTCCCAGGCAATTTAAAATGCAAAACAAAAACCATTATGTCTGAGCACTATCTGTTAATTTAATCCCCAATGACTGATAATCCATCACACAGGGCGACAACCACATCCAATTATTCTCCCTGGCTTGACTGACAACAGAGGTGATTTATCAAGCTAATAAAAGGTGATGGGAGTATAGAGGCTCCTTTAGAATAAAAAAAAAGAAGAGGATTATGAATACAACAATACTCATGGATGCAGTCTTAACTAATATCTAAGCATATGGTGTAGGGCCAATGTATGAGTTTTCCTAGTGTGTGTGTATGTGTGAAAGAGAGAGAGAAAGAGAGAGTGTGTGCGTTCTTGTAATGATAAAGTGAGCTGATGCCATGTGGGGGAAAGACAAGAATCATTAGGTTCCATGAATGATTCCTTTGGGGGGGGGGGGGGGGG
>NTHP01000067.1:967117-977437 GCA_003416845.1 Oplegnathus fasciatus | reverse complement strand
CCCCCCCCCCCCACCGCTGCCCCAAAATGCAAACATGCCTGAGGTCTTTTCCTCGCTAATTTAATGTGAGCAGTTAAATGTTAGCTTTCATCCCAGTAAAAGCATCACTTCTCCCATATATCCACATTAGGTAGAGATCAAAGCCAGTTCGAGAAAGGAGCGTTCAGTCTTAGTGCCAAGGTAATGAGTTTTTTTTCACCACTTGTCTCGCTTTTTTCTCGAGCCAGCAGTATCTCTGCAGAGAGTGGGATGGTCCCGGGTCTCCCCCTGTGCCTCTGATGTGTGCTGACCCCTGCCAGCAAAAAAACGCACATACAAATACCAAAACATGCTGCGTGTGGGTGTTCAGCGCTGCACACATATTATACATGCAGTCGAGAGTGCTCAGAGTCAAGGATCTGCTCTCTCTGTATCTCTCTCTCAGGTACATGGCAACATACGCACACACCCTCTTTCTCCGTCTGTCTTTCACGTGCACTTACTGTACTCACACACAAGCATCCTCACTCGGAGAGCAAGAATTAAAGGCCTCTCTGATCAGGACTCGCCCCTGCCTCCCTGCCTCTAAGAGCACAGAGACTGGGTCCCTGTCAGTTTAACAACATGAAATTACAACCCAAATGGGATGTCAGGGGTTAGCAGTGTCTCTAAGAGAACTATGTGAATATATTTCCTCCTATGGGCTTGCCCCCATCATGACCTCCCCCAGGAACAAGAAGTAACCCGGTGATTGGCGTTTTTACAGCCAAATTAAACTGTCTTGCAGGCTGCTGAAGGCATGGAGGAGAAAGCAGCCGTTCCAAAATTAGTGAGCCATCATCATGACAGAAAGTAGCGGGGACATGGTGTCATCCAGCTACAGTATCGATTAACCCATAAATAGTATATGGCCTCTACACTGTGGCTCTCCCAGGCTTACACTGTAAATGGAAGTTATCTCAGCTGTGCATCTGTCTTGCTTTGCTCTGCGCATTAAAACCCTAATATCTACAGACTGGAACCTGGCTGGGTGTTTAGCACACCATGAAAAAGAGGACATTATGCATGTAATTAGTGAAATGCAAATTGTATCTTGGATGCTTTTAGTGCTTTAACATTATTGTACTGATGAAAGTGTGAAACAAAATGTGTTTTTAACTAAAGAACAAATGAAAGCATACAGAATGGATTACTCCATTGTTTTAGGAAATGCAGTTTGATACAGGAAGTGTGCATATTTTTAAAAAAATATTCTGATTCGATTGATTCTTTTTTCTTTTCTTTTTTTAAAAAAAAAAGAGGAAAATGTGTGATGCTCTCTTATGTCAGGTAGCCCTGCTGCATTATTCCCCTCTTTTTGTTCTTGACACCAGGATTATCATAAAAGAGGAACGTCTGTCAAGCCTGCATTGATTTGAGCACAAGTTCGCCCAATCAATCTCAAAGTTGCGATTAAAAAGCACGAGCTGCTTCTATTTTTCTATTGAAATCTTTTGGCAAAAAAAAGGGAGAGGCCTTTCAATTTCATAGCCTCCAGAACACTCAAGTATTCATTGCGCTCTACTTTTCGCTTTCAACCTCTCTGCGGGAGGCAGGACTCATGACATCTATGTATGCTGCTCCTATTCACGATGCTATTCAGCCTTCAGATGTGTGCTACAAGCGATCCCTCAGTACCATCAGATCATTGGATTATTGGCATGCGCCCAGTTATGGGCCTGTCCAGAAAGGAGTCAGAGTGCAAACTGACAGTTCTGTCCTCATGAGGAGTCCCATTCAGCACCGCTTTGTCCAAACTAAGGACCTGTCTTCTAGAACGTGGCAAAGTTTTTCTGCTGTTCTTGAAAATGCCTCTGAATAAAACTTAAAAGGCAGCAAAATGACGCTCAGTTGGGTTTCCATTTATTTCCTGCAAACAGATACAAGTGTTTGTCTGTGTGCGTGCTTTGTTGGCTCATCTGTGTATTCATGTGGGTATGTTCATGTGTGGGTGTGGGTGCGTAATGCATGGCCCTGTTGAGAAGAGTGATTGCTTTATTCCTGCCTTGTAGGTGCTATGGGGGCCAGAGCCGTGTCTTTGGGCAGCTGTATGGATGGCTTGAGGAGGTCTCCATCATTCATAAAGCGCACTCCTACATGTAGAATTGATCTTGCAAAGAAACAGGGTGGCAATAGCAGTTCATCAGTCTTCCCCGACCACAAATCACTCGGAGGTGTCCCCCCGGGGGAGAGGTGACACCATTGTCAGTGCAGCGGTCCCCTCGGACAACAGAAGGGGCAGGGCAGGAACCCTCGCTCATACGGTGGCTCCAAAGTGTCCAGTGAAATGTGAGCAGCATTCGTGTAAATATGCTGCATCCATAGTAGAGCTCAAAGAATATCTGCACTATAAATAATATGAAGAAAAGACTATTACAAGTACTTCGGCTGACAATGCAGCTAAATCAAGCCATAAAAATAAATAACTGTCTGACTCTTTTTCTATTATCTGTTTGAATACACATTTTCTTAATTTATTGTCACTGTTTAAAGTATATAGAATAGATATATTAGAAGCGACGCATGATTCAAAAGGAGAAAGAGGCACAATTGCTATATTAACTCTCATTTTTCAAGAATCTGATTAATTTTGAAAATGCACCTACAAGCCAGGCGCTGAAGTCAAACAGGTTTTATAAAGGATGCATAATTAAAGCTACCTTTACTCATAGTGTTTAATATATGCATCTCTGCCTATTAATAACCCAGGTCATTAATTTGTATAAATCAGCTATGTATGGCACCGAGTAATTTCCACTCCTGTAAAGAGAATTGGTGAGATGAAGCTCTTGCCTTTGGCCTTGGGTTGCACATTACACTCATCTTACATTAGCGCACATGCTCCTCCTGTTCCTCCTCCTCCTCCTCCTCCTCCTCCTCCTCCTGCTGCTCCTCCTCACACCGTTTGGACTTTGTCATTGATCTTCATTCTAAAATAATCTCTTATCATTTCTCATTGTAAGCCTGCAGAGAAACCTTTTCCAGATCCCAATTCATTAGCTTCACACTGAAAATAGAAAAGCTCAGGGAAAGGTGGACATGCGATGAAGGCTCAGAGTAAGCACCTTTAAAATATGTCCACCAATCCACCTTAAACACTCATGATCTTTCTTTAAGCCTCTGACATGCTATGTATTTCTCTTTTTGGGCCATTTGTGCCCTAAAGCATGAACAGCTCACTATAAAAAATGACTTTTCAGCTACAATATTGTCACTCTCCTTTTGGTTTTCAACCCCTTCCCCTCGTTATCAAGCTGTATAGTTCAGTTTTCAGTTCATGTCTTCATTAAAAAACATTAACATTCACACTCTGAATGGGTCAGGCATTGAAAAGGTCTCCTTAACATTTCTCACTGCTTCTCCCCAGACAGCCAACAACCAACTCTTTCTCAATCATTGTCCAGGCAGGAGAGGGGAGGCATGTGTGAGACGAAAGAGGATTTTATAATTTTGTGGAAAATTATTATGAAAAATCTGATAAGGTTCATCCTTTAGGGGTGGTAGATGACTCCACGCCGTTTCAATTAGCGCACTTCTGATTGTAGAGGCAGAACTCAGACGATTGATCAAGTCTCTCTCTCTTCTTCTCTTTCCCTGCCTCATTGCCCAAAAGACCCTTTTAAAATATTCAGGTAGATTATGAATGGTTACACCCCTATCTATTTTTATCTCCTTTATTGACAGTATTACATTTATATGGAGTCAAGGTGAGGGATTTAATTTAAGACTCTTGCAGAAGTGCTCAGAATATTTAGAAAAAGACTGATGACGGAACAATGATTTATATGATTAACACTTTTCTGAGAAAAAAGTTTAAGGCAGGATCAGTTGTAACTCTATTATGGATTTGCCGGGTTTTGCAGGTATTTGCAATTCTGAGCATATTCAGGAATATTTCAATAAGTTTTAGGAGCTATGGTCTCACTGAGTGACTAATAATTGTGGTGTTACCTTGTTATGGAAATTCAAAGCTACGTCTGGCACATCGCTCCTCTGATGTCACGTCAGTCTGCTTAGTGCTGTCAGCTTGTGTTTGAGAGAGGGCTGATTCCTCTCTTTCCCCTTCCTTCGCAGGCGGGGAACATAAAAGGGAGGATGTTTATGATGGACGGGCAGCTTTTTAAAGAGAAGCATCACAGGGTGTTGGATGGGAGGGATCCGAATCAGGACGGCTGTGATGTGACGAGACAGACAGGAACATCCTTCTCCCCGTGTCGAGATGTCAAGCAGGGCGAGTCTTAGCAGAGTAGACAGTATCATCACTCTCCCGAGTGAAGCAAGAATTCGCAGGGGAGGAGAGAAGTGGAGGGACAGTGGTGCAGAGCGGGCGTCGTCTCAGCCATGTTGGCCTGACTTTTGTGTCAGGTTGGGCTTTTTTCTTTGTTATCTTGCACTTTTGCTTATTCTTTCTCACCATGCTTATTTATAGATATGGAAATATGTCTTTGCATGTAAGTCTTAGTGTTCATCTGTAGTGGCAATTTCACGTGTAATCTTATCATTTGTGTACAACAATAACGTAATTTTAATCTGTAAAAGCAAAGTAAAATAGATACTGACGTGTATGTATGAAATACTCTTGAAATAATAGTTAAACATTTTGGGGAAAAAAGTTTACTCGTTTTCTTGCTGAAAATTAGATGAGAAGATTGATACCACTCTTGTGTCTGTATGTTAAATATGAAGCTTCAGCCAGAGGATGGTTTACCGTAGCTAAGCACAAAGACTGGAAACAGGGGGAAACAGCTAGCCTGGCTCTGTCCTATGTAACAAAATCTGTTTACCAACACCTCTAAACCTCTAACATGTCATATCTTGTTTGTTTAATCTGTACAAAAACTGAAGTATAAAGCAAAAAGTTGTGGTTTTACAGGAGGTTTTGTGCAAGAATTGTTCTTGGGCAGTGACTTCCTGAAGTCTTGTAGTCACCGTGAGATTGCAAGGAAACCAGGGGAGACTTTAGGAAGTCACTGCTCATGGCTAAGAAATAGTCTGACACATAACCCATTCCAGGCTTTATGCTAAGCTAAACTAACTGGCTGCTGGCTGTAGCCTTATATTTACTGTACCTGAGTGGTATCAATCTTCTTATCAAACTCTCGGCAAGAAAGTGAAAGAGTGTATTTCCCAAATGTCAACGGATATATTATAACAACAGGTGGTATTATACATTTACATGGCTCATGTCTATGCATTTTGTGAGTTGTCTCTTCCTCTTGAATTACGGTTGAAAGACATTCCAGTCTTAGAAATAATCTGCATAAATTTACACCTTTTAAAAAAGTGAATGTTCTGTCTTTCTCCTCCTCTGCCTCTTATCCTGTTTGGTAATTAGCCTTTGACCCCCCTGGGCTCACGCAGGCGTGAAGATTGAAGGACAGAGATAGTTTAAGCGATGGATTTGTCATAGAAATTTCTCATCAGTCTGAAATCTTGAGGGCAGAGCTCCCAATTTATTACATTATAGAGCACATCTTGTAGCACTTTCACTTAGGAAGGGAAGTGTCAAGCAGAATCTGGCTTTGACTGTCGTGCCAACTCCATTTACCTGGGTTTTACAGCGTGCCCCTTGACTTTGCCATGTGTGGAGAATCACTAGACGCTGGTGATGGGCAGTAATTCCCTTGCCTATATGAGTGAGTGATCAGAATTCATATTAGCATCTTTACACGCTGATGGCAGCCTGTCACTCCAGGTGCCAAGTGGTCTCCTTGGACTGCAGTCAGTCACTCACAGGGAGGAAGCAGCGTCCCATTTTTATCCTGCTGGAGGGAAAAACATGGTTAGTTCCATTAGTTCCATCTGGAACACAGAAAACGATATTTAGTTGAGTTATACCAGATTTTAGCACAGAAGAAAAACCCTGTTCACTTTGATATACAAGTGACTATTTTATGGTAATATGTCTCCATTCATGTGATGTGTATGTTGGATGTATGAACATCCTTTTACATTCAGTTTCAAAGGATGTCAGTGCAGCAAAAGTCGGTCTTTCTATGTACATTTTCTGTTAGCAGCCTCTGATTCTGTTGTATTGGTTTCTCTGTCTGTAATTCCGTGAGATTAATGACACTGTCACACACTTGTGAAGCGTCCTTAACTAAGATTCAGCGGCATAATGTCCACTCCATCTTTGTTTCATTTTTCCCATTCAAAAGGCATTCCAATCAGCATTAGGCCATCTTGAATCCCTCCTCGTTCTGGCTACTGCGCAGCGATGGAGCCAGTGTTGGAGGGGGAATGTTTTTGCCAAACAGATGGAAAAGCATCACTGTGTTGCACACACACAGACACACATACTTCCCTCTTGGTGATTTCACGGCCTGCATTGACATTCAGTCATTCATTACAAAGTGAATTAATGTGCCAGAGTTGCAGTTTCCCCTTAAAAACAGATGTCGCCGGAACATCTAATTAAGCGACATACCAAATCATTGCCTCTCGGTCATCTCCAGCCATTTTGCTTCGGTATGAGAGAGCCTCTCTCAGAAGCATCTCAACATGCAGTAAAGCTGTATCTCATCTGGATCCGGCTAGGTAGGTGTTGTGGCTGTGACCTCGGTGCCCAATAACCTAAATCACCATTTAAATTATTCACACAATAACGACACCAGAGCACTCCATTATGAACATTATTGCTGAGAAATGGGCTCGGCTGAGGTGAAGGATGAGTCTTATCTTTCGCTGTCAGTCGGGGCATTAGTCATGGTAACGGGTCCCTCAGACCTGTGTTCGGGGTTTTCATTGAGCTTTACATAGCAGATTTATCACAGATCACTAGCTGATGTCAACGTCCTAACAATGAGATGAGATGACCGTCTAAAGCTGTTTGGCTTCAGTATTGTAATTTAAGGTCTGGGTGATGCAGTATGTGGATATAGGCATGTGATCTGTGAGATGGTGTCAGTTGAATGTAATCTATATGGTGTCAAAATGGTGTCAAAACTGCATGTCATGGTTTTTGCAGATCTCAAAGACAGCGAATTCACCGCAGCACTATACTCTGACATTAACATCTACATTTACTGTGGCTCGGGAGTAAATGAAACTTCACAGGGAGAAAAACTTTCCATTTGAACTGAACAAGACAGAAGAACGGAAAGTGTTTTCTCTGTCATTGCTCTTTTTTCCCCCGTCAAGAAGCCAAACTCAATTTATGTCAAACAAGGTTTAAAGGACCTTGGGATTAAAGCCATAAACTGGCTGCTGTCAGACCTGAAGCCCTGCTAACAATTTAGTGCCAAACCGGCGTTGTTCAATATCATTTCATATTATATCATGTCACGACACAGTGACAGCTACACATCAGCCCAGTCACAGCTGGTTTGCCCTGAAGAACTCCTCCGATGTCGGCTCCAATCGAAGCTGACTCCACTTTGCTCTGATCTAAAATGGGAAATCTATCTGAAGTACTCTGCGGGGAGCGGCTACAGCTTTTGGTAACGAATGCTAACAGGTCGATCAGGTAATGAGAAGAGATATTTGGGTGGGTGGGTAGGTGTGGAGTTGGGGGGGACTGGTGCTGTAATGGGCCTGCCAAAAGCCTTCACTGGCTCCATTATAACGGCTAGAGACAGCGCTAATGGAGTACTCACCTATACAGAGATACAAAACAGCTACAGTGAAATCAACAGCATATGACTGGAATGTTGCTCCTTTTTGCTGCAAATGTGTTTGCGATGCCAATTAAGCTTAGTCCCGTTTAAAGGCGTCAGAGGCCACGTCCACACTAATGTGGATACATTTGAAAACACCGTTTTTGTGTGAAAAGTTTTCTGCATTTTCAAATTGGTATCACATCAGACAAATGCTTAAATCTCTTCTGTTGGACACACACTGGCAACTTGAACAAAAAGCTTTAGGCAATTTCTGCCAAGCAGCTCTCCACCTTTTTAAAGTGATGTGTAACAGGAAGAGTGTGCCAGCAAGATTTTCAACAACAGATCATACTACAGTCAAATGTCTGAAATCACATGACAACCATACCTGAGCCTTTTGAAAAGATCAGGTTTCCTCATCCGCAAAACAGGACAAGACAGAGGTTTTAAAATGATCCATGTAAGACAGAATTTTTTCCCCCCAGTTTCACATAGAAATACTGAATGACCACATACACAGCAACATATGTGGATTTATATATGTTATTATTATTGCCGTATTATCTTAATATATGTGTTCACATATGCTTAAAAAAATGTATATTCTGTGTATGTCAACATGAGGGTTACATACAGTGACTATGATTTCAGCTTTGTGGCAATGCATTCCTCAGCCAATCAGGAAGAAGTATTCGGTTCTTTTATTTAAAAGTTGAAAGACTACAGTGTAAAAATTGTTACAGGTACAAGTTTTGCATTCAAAATGTTAGTTAAGTATGTAAGTATTGTCAGCAAAGTGTACTTAAAATATCAAAAGTAAAAGTACTCTCTATGCAGCACAATGATCACAGTGTTACATTATTATACATTATATTATTGGATTTATATAACAGATGCATTAATGTAAAGAATTTTCATGTTGTAGTCCCTGGAGGTAACTGTTATCTACTTTATATATTTTTGGGTAGTTTAATCTGTAACAGTACATCATAGTTTGTAAACTGATCACATGTTTTGTGTGTAAAATCTAAAAGTAGCCAGTAACTATACAGTACTGTATATGTAGTGGAGTAAAAAGTACAGTATTTCCCTCTGAAATGTAGAGGAGTAGCAGTATGAAGTAACATAAATTGCAAATACTCCACTACAATATAATTGCCCTGAAACTGTACTCGAGTAAATGTACTTATGTTCCACCACTGCAGCCAACCTATTGAGTTTTTAAATGCTTTGTTTAATTTAAGAAAAAGAAGAATTTTCTCAAACCATAAAGGAAGTTTATCTGAAAGATCCAAAATTACCAGACGGTTTTCTTTAGATAGTGACAATATACTGTATATATAAATGCATTGAATGATCATATTAATTTACTCAAACCTGTTGTTATTTTGTTGTTACTCACATACATTATGAGTCATATACAATGTAACTGCAATTGCATACAAGGAGTACCATACATGATAATTTCTCTATATGTGCTTGCCCAAATATGCAATTACTGTCATTTACATGCAGTAACTTAATTGCCCTGTTGCTGTATATCTTTATATATATGTGTGTGTGTGTGTATATATATATATATATATATATATATATATATGTATATATATATATATCATTTCATTTTTTCATTCAACCATTATTTAAATCTCGAATCATTGAGGGCATGCCCTCATTTTCAATGATGTTGAGAGTACAATTATAACAGAGTGAACAACAAAACAAAAATATAATTAACAAGAAAACAAACATATAGAAATATATAAACACTAATATATCGGGTAAACATATATTTTACTCTTAAGTATACTATACTATATATGTTCAGACACATAATGACTTTATATGGGTTTTGCATATGTCAGCACATGTGGTCTTACATGCAACACATGTACATAGTTATTATTGTACATATCAAAATATACTGTATGCTTTCATAAGAGGTGAACGTACATAGGATGATATTCTGCAGTCTGACAGTGATGTTGACACAGTGGCTCAGTGGTGATTTGTGGTCATTTCTGTGTGAAATGTGTTCACCTGGGTTTCATCCTGTAGTCCAAAGACATGTGAACTGGACTGCATGTATGAATGTGCTTGTCTTTCATAGTGCATATGTTCAAGCTCATATCAGCCATCATGACCCACATAGTCTCAAAATACTCCTTTCATGCCATATCCTCAAGTTTCCCTTTTCCACAGGCCTCTCAGTGCAGGCATCTTAGATGTACATTGGTCAATAAAAGGCACTCATCTTAAGCTCATTCCTCACACTGTACGTCACTGTTTCTGTGTGTCAGTTGCTATCTGTGAGTCCCTTTAAGTCGAACCTCTTGAGCAGAGAGCGATAGAAGAGATGCGAGAGTGCAGGAGTAGAAGGACGATGGGACAATTTGTACGATCGGAGGGGAAGGCAGAGAAGGAGAGTGACAGAGGGAGGGTGAAACCTCCACGTGTTTGATGGTGATTGGAGACATCACTTACACAAACAATGAGGCGGAGGATGACAACATCTTCTGCATGACGAGTGTGTTTGTGAAGGCTGTCCTCACACAACGAAATGGCACTTTGAATCATCCTCACGCCCCGGACGTGTACGCACAATGACACGCACAAACACATCTAAACACACATGCACACACAAAGAGATTTCACTTCACATTTTCCAGCCCGATGTCATATAAAGTATGCAATTACAAGAGGC
>NTHP01000067.1:821049-967100 GCA_003416845.1 Oplegnathus fasciatus | reverse complement strand
GGTAACTTTGTAAGAGCACTCAAAGGAGAGACATAAATGCAGGTGTTGGAATATCAGAATTAAATAAGATGAGCCCATCTGTAACAGAGAAAAACACTACATTGTTTGAGAAAACTCTGCTCACTCTGCTCTTCTCTACTCTCTCCTCTCTCCATCTTCGCTTACCCTTTCTGTCTTTCTCGCCCGAACGTAAATGGCTTTGACAACTCACTGGTCTATGGCCATTCCACAGCACTATCCTTTCATTCGCCTTCCCCTTTAGGGTAATGTGATTTTACACAGTGGAAGTGGAGGCGCTCACACATCCAGGACCTGGGGGGTGGGGGTGGGGGGAGCAGACAGGCCAGCGTGCTCCAGCGATCGGTGGGCTCTAACCAGCTTCCTAAGATGTGGTGAGCATGTTGAGAGGCATGAGACAATTTAGTCTAGAAAGAAGTTGAGAAAGTTGTTAAGAAATTGCAATTAGAAATTTCTTTGAAATGCCTACCAAATCTCCCCTGTTTTCATTTAATGTCAAAAGAGGAGAAGAGGAGACCAAAATTAATTTTCAGTGGTCTGAATGCTGTGTTTGCTGTCTATATAAATGTGTAATTTGTTTAAAAATGTCAGTCTGTTTGAGTGACTTTAATAAGTAAATATTAACAATATCATCTAGGAAACACTTTGGAATATTTATTCAAGTTGATGACTTTGTGGTTTATGTTACAAGTAGTTTTAAGTTCTACAAAGGTCTCTATAAAATGAAATATTCACGAGCAACAAGTAAAATTAAGCTGGAGCTTCACATGAGGACTGTGTGGGTGCAGTTTTATCCGGTTTGATCAGCAAACAACCCACCAACAGTTGAACTGATTCTGTTTCAAATGTAGCCCACTTTAAACCAGTGGAAAGAGCACAGAGATAAAAACACAAATACAGAAATCGTTCATATGAAATAACCAGAACTGTTTCATGTAGGACCCCATCGCTCATAGTAAGAGGCTGTTTGAGAATATAAGTTTTAAACCTTGTTTGTCGCTTAATGTCTTCTAAAGCAATAGGCAGGGTCTTCTGTTTGTTTGTCACATAAAAAGTGGCACAAAAATTACACTTATAATGATACAGTGAGTAACATATTAATAATTTCAAATACAGTATCTAGTTAGATTTTTCAAATGTTAGTTTAAAATAATGATAATAATTCTTTCCATTTTCACAACAATTTTAGATTAAGTGAAGAATAATATAAAGATTTAGATGAGTAAACTGAGAGTAAATAAATAAAATAAGAATATGATGTGATAAGGGAAAATTTGTTCCTGAGTTCTTTAGCAGGCAGTAAAAGAAACCAAGTATAAAGGGACTACTCTATTCTGATAACCATTATCTTTTCGGATTTTCCTATATTTCCTAATTTAATTAATCTCAATTCAGGATGCTCTATATGTGGAATTTAGGCTGAATAATCAGTTTCACTAATTAAAACATTATTTAGTTTCACCTGGTTTATGCTCATTATACTTGTCTGTTTCATTATAATGTGACCCAGCAGTATAACTGAATGTTTCTTTCTTTCTAATCACTGACTTTTATTTTAACTTGTACCGTTATTTGTGATTATTTCTTTCCTCACATCTTTCACGCGTGACGAGCATTCAAATGTGTGCGATCACTGGAGAAAAAAAAGTCTGCAGCTTTTTCTTGCCCTTTCCACAGGGAGGTCAAAGTGCAGAGTCACGCACACAATAGCACCACTGGAGGTGATAATTTTTCAGCGCTCAGTGGAGCAGATGATGCAAACATGGGGCTTGAACACGGTCCTTTATGTCACACTACAGTGCATAGTGGTGCCTGGTTATATGGATTATGTTGTAGATCTAAAAGTGTGTGTTATTTTACTTTAACAAACGTCATATGCAGTGTGGTTACTACAGTATAAAGCACCCTCTTAGTCATTACCACACAGTCCAGTGCTACCACACAAGCTGTCCTCTTCACTACTCCTCCTCAAGGTGTGGTCCTCCCAGATACAGACCATCAGCTGTGCAATCCACCATATTCTGCTGCCAGGCTAATAAATGGCTTGTGTCAGAGGCAGTGTCAGTCTATTGGTTGCTCATTTTGAGTTTGTCTAGGGGTTGGAGAGGAGCTTTGCATTCTCCGCCGCGCTGCTCTGTGACTGGCAAAGTCCTGACTTTATTGATTTCTTTCTTCACTGCTCTTTGTCAAAATATCCAACTGCAGACCTTAAAGACCTCCGCCATTGCTCGACATCTGCAGCCACACACGGCTCCTCTTATAATGGTCGACTCCTGCACTTTGTTTTCTGAAGGGGGGAGGAAGGGATGATAGGCTGTGTGAGTGGAAGATGATTGGAGAACACAATCTAAAGCCTCAGCAGCTCTCTCTCTCTCTCTCTGTTTTTTCTCTGTATCTCACTCTCTCGCTTTCCATTCTGACACAGAGAAAATATTGTACACTGACTGGCTCCCATTGAATCCACGTTGTGATTCATCGCCCAATTTCAAACTGCCAAGCAGCTAAATTGCACCAGGTCTGCCAAAATTCATCCCAGGAACACGCAGGAGATGTGAAAAATTAAATGTCATCGTGGCACAGTGGAAAACTTTCACCTCTCATCGAGCAGAATATGCTCGCTTCATTCTGTACTGATGGATGATGGCTCGGGGCTATACTTAACCTACTTAGTAATGTCATGTACCGCAGAATGTGTTTACTTTTGAAAAATAGTGAGAAAACATAAACTCTATCAGAGCTTGACATCTACGCATTCTTCCTCCAAATAAAGTGGCTTTTTATGTTGATGCAGGAATGAATTTTCCCCCTCATCAGACTTGTTTGCTGTATATCATGTACTAACGCTGGGGGTGTAAAATAATGTAGGCGAGATGAAAAGACAGATACTGTTTCTAAATATTAAGGGATATCTGTTAAACTTCACTGCTTAAATATCTGGATAAACTGGGAGTGATTATCATTTTTTTCACATGGCTACTCTTAAGGCACCAATTTGAAGTTTTATCAAGGAAAGTTATGCCGTCCAGACATTTTGAAGGGATAAAGGTACATTATTGAGCGTGAATGAGAGAGGGTGAGAGACAATGGGCTGCAAAGCAGAGAAAGGATGAGGTTGGGAGGCAGGGAGAGGGTAGGAGGGCTGAGCGATGACTGGCTACTTTAGCAATTAAAATGTGGGGCAAAGACACAGAGGCTTGGTTTGACCGAGAGACTGCACCATTCATCATCCCAGCTGCCATAAAGCAGCAGTAGATGGAATCTTTGATTTGAGCTTCACAGGAACATAAATCAAAATCCAAACCATGGCCTGTCAGGGCCATCGCCAGAATAACCCATTTGAGAGAGGGAGAAAGAGGAAGAGAGGGGAGGTAAGGTTGGAGAGAGTAAAGGTAGTTACTTTTCTGGCTTTGCACTCCATCCCACATGTGCACACACAAACGCGCACACACAAAAAGACAGATACAGTTTAAAGACACACACCTTTGTTCCTCCATATGTATTTGAAGTTCAGACGCAGCTGCCTCACACCCCGGCACGATATCGAATCCAGGGATCATTGATCAAGTGGCTGGGTCCTGTCAGTGGCCAGTGGTGTGCCTGACCCGCCCCGCCCTGCCAACATCTCCCCGTCCACCTCCCTCTTCTCTTCATACCCTCGAATACAAGGCAGAGAACAAGGAAGTGAGGTCATGCCGCGTGTACACCCATCCATCTAAATAGCATGACAACGACAGCTAATAAATCATTCATTCATTGTTTAATCTATTGTCTGCCCGGGCAAAAGTCATGTGGCTGATATGAAGACAGATTTACCCCATGCAGGTGGGGCCCGTTGGAGAGGGATTTTTACTGTTACTGGTTTCCTTATCAATTAGTAATGTGTTCATTATACCTTGGAGCAATTAAAACCACTAATGATTGAAATAACATGGAGGGTCTTTTATCAAGTCAGTGCCAAAGTAATTTAAGCCAATTTAGTCATACATTTTATTTTCGCTGGAGGCTTCGGGGTTCAAACATTGTGATTTACTGGTGCGTAGTGGAAGTTGACTGAAAGATGAATGATTGCTCATCTACAAGTTATTTCAACATCACATTCACCTGCACATATGCAGGAGCGACTCTACTAATATATTCATTTGGGAGGGGAGGGAGGGTTGGGGGGATGTGGGTGAGGCTCTTGACTCACTTGCAAGGTCAGGGAAGGTTCACTTTAAATGCAACACACAATCCCAGAAGGATGAATATTTAGGTTCATCTTCTCCAATGTGAGCCATGTTTAATTTATTATAATTACAGGAAGTCTGAGTGAAGGCAGCGTGTTATGAGCAGAGGTAACAACCCTAACATAACCCTATTACGGAGGGGTTACGTTTCCCCGGTGCGGAATCAATGTAAAACACGTGACCTGAAACAGCTCAGGACAGGTTAATGAGGCTACATTTGGGATATGCATCTCATTACGGCAGCCAGAGGGAAGGTCACCAAACACCACTGTTTACCTTAGCCCGCCGCTTAACAGACTCATCCTTGAAAAGCAGGGCGAAATGTACCAAAAACACCAGCAAATCATCACGTTGTTATGGTATGACTTGGATACAAAAAGCACCAAAGCTCACATTCCATTTGGGAGAGGTCATGTGCACGGCAAACACCGCTGCCATGTTTGACCTGTTGTTAAAGCGACGATAGCAATTGTTTTACGCCAGATGAGTCTGATACACAATATGATTTAGAAGCCATAAAAAGCGATGAGGTAGTGTTGATCTCTCAGACAGCTATCGCCGCTGATGAATGATTGAGCCCGGGACAGGCTCAAAGCCGACGATGGGAGGCCATGAGAAGGTGCGTGTTCATTTATGTGGCGGCGTATAGCCGTGTGGTGTGTGGCACTCCTGTCTGTGCCCGCATGCGGAGCGTGGCATTAGTCAGAGTGTGTAAAGCCCTACCAGTCAGACGGGAGATGGGTTGAGGGAGATGAATGGGAGGCAGGTTCACTTTATTACTGTCACTCTGCTCTCTCCCAGTCTGCCTCAACCTCCCCACTACCACCCATCCATTAATCACATGTTACTGCCTCCACCCTCCCTCTCTCACTGTCTATTTCTCCTCCCTCCACCTTTCTACTCCCCCTCCATCGCTCCAACTATCCATCTACCCTTCCATCGTTCACAATTGCATCACTTTTTTCCAAACCCTCACTTACTTTCTCTTCCTCACACGCCCTTTCTATCATCCCATTATGTCCTGTCTGTCTCTAGTTTGCCACTCCCTCCCTGATCTTGAGGCCAGCATAGACTTTAACATCAAATTGTGGCATCATGTAAGAAAAATTAATAATATGACATATATAAGCATAAATAAAAGAATCATCCTCTGCTGGATGCACCAGCTTTTTGTAAATACTAAGTCTTTCTGAAGTTCTCTGCTACTTTCAAACTAGTGATTTACTAAATCGGGTTTCACCATTAAAACTTAAGGAATATTTTACAGGTAAAGACTTAGGTAATGTGTAAATAGGTTGCTAGGAAACATTTATAGCCAATCAAAAGCAATCAGCTATGTAAACAGGAAGTCACTGTGCATCACCAGCTGTAAAATAACTGCCAAAATGTAGTTTTAGTTTTATATATTAAACTTAACAGCCAAGTCTTTGTAAATGTAGATATTACTTCGTTTTACTTGCATATGTGTACATGGAGAAATACGTGTTTCAGAGTAAGTAGTATTTTTGCAGTTTAGACTGAGTGGAACATGATTATGCTCATCTAACCTAGCCTGACGATAACATTTTGTAAACATTGTAGGCATATTGTGTTATTTATAAAAATGTAATTTAAAATCTTCCCAATGTAACGCTACAACCATATTTCATATTACTGCTTTACTCTTCAATCCAAATGATATTAGTCAACGTTAGCTTCGTCAGTTCGATAGTTCAGTTACACCCGGCAGTAATGGGTGTAAATATTTAGTAACAACTAACTTCTGCCTGAGAATTAGTTTGTGTGGTGCAACCCGTTTTAATTTAGTGATACATAAATCTCCCCTTACCTTATAACTAGGCTAAGTTTGAACTTACAAAGAGCTGGTGCAACTGGCTCCTGGTCCATAAACATGCAGGCTGTTAGAGTTGAAACACTACAGATCAGTGTGGAGCAGCAGCATTACCCCTGCAGTGATGCCACCAGCTCTCCCTCTGTCCCAGCAGCTATCAGCCTCTCTGCAGCTCCCTTGGGCCACACGTCAGACAGTAGTGCTGTGTTGATGCTTTTGCTACATACTGTATATATATATATAGCCAGCTAGCTCTGCCTCTCTGGGGTACCTGGATGAGCTGTGTGCTACGTGGATACCAGGGCTGAGGGGTAGGAGGGAGGGAGGGAAGAGAGGCCCCCATAGGCCGGCCACGCCGCCGCTCCCCCGGATCCTATCGGCTAATGGGTCGGCAGGGATTTGGGGAGGGGGGTGGAGGTGGACAGAGACGGATGGCTCCTGACAAACTCACACTGACAGCCAGTGAATACAGGGCAGCCTAGCAGAAAGGTCAGAGCAGGGATGGATAAAGGACCGCTTGACTTTCAAAGTTTCACCCTGCTTGGTGCCACCGCACTGTCAGCACGGAGAGAAAAGTGTTTACGGCTCGTCAGTTGGTTTTTCTGTCAAGTTAGCTAGGCGTCTTTGCTAACAGCCTCTTCTTTACACGCTGAAAAGTTTGAGATTCCCTCAAACATTTACATCCTATGCAGCACACAAACAGAATCGTAGTTACAGGCAAAAAATGACAACAATTTTCAAAATGACTATGCCTTTAAAAAGTCCAATTCCAGGTGCAGCACATATATGCAATAGCAGTGACATTCTCATTAAGTCCTTGGTAAGCTGTGTACCTTCAAGGAGAAAGAATCAAACCCCCTCTAAATGAACTAATCTGGTGTTCACCCTAGAGGCTCAGTTACTGTGTGTGTATGTGTTTGTGCGTAGGTGATGTGTTTATTGACTTCAGTAAAGGAGTGGATAAGAGGAGAGCCTCTGACTGAAGAACACTGATCCAGTCAGATGTCACAGGCCCTCAGAACTGCCTCTAATGGGGCCCCAGGGACTCTCTATCTCTCTTTCACCCTCTTCCTCTCTCTCTCCCTGCCTCACTAGCTCTCTATAGCCAGTCTCTCTATGTCTATCTGCCCCTGGCATTCTGCTCCTATTACACTTTGTGAATCTACTGTTACATGTGTAAATTGCAAAACTGGTGAATCTACTATGCGATGCAAGGTCCACCATCAAAGGTGTCACCAACATAAAGCAGTTTTTTTTACCGCATGTTTAAAGAGCCAGATTTGTCCAGGGAACCTGGGAGTGAAACATTTCATTGTTTTACATCCGTGCACAGTCAAAAGAAGACGACGAAGAAGAAGATATTACAAAGGAATACTCTAACATTTCGAGAAATACCCTTATATTTGCTTTCTTGCTTAGAGTTAGATGAGAAGATTGATACCACTCTCATGTCTGTATGATAAATATGAAGATAGAGCCGGGAGAGAGTTAGCTTAGCTTAGCGCAAAAACTAGAAACAGGGGAAACAGCTAGCCTGGCTCTGTAGCTGTAGGTAACAAAATTTCACTTAAGTTTTTGCAAGGATTAAACAAACAAGATACAGTGTGTTAATTAGTGAGCTTTGGAGGCGTTGGTAGGCAGATTTTATTACCTTTGGACAGAGACAGGTTAGCTGTTTCCAGTCTTTGTGCTAAGCTAGGCTAAGCCGCTGCTGACTGTAGCTTCATATTTAACAGACAGACATGAGAGTGGTATTAATGGTATTAAAGCGAGTAAGTGCTTTGCCCAAAATGTTTAACATCAATTTCATCCTTTATTTTGCTTCATAAACAAAGAAAAATATGTACTGTATGATTATAAATATCTAATAATAACTCTTTAAACTTTCATCTTTCATATAATCCTTTGTCTTCTTCATATTGTCTTTTATTTAAAGTAGCTAAAACTCTCACAACGATTAAAATCTCTTTTTCAAGAGAGACCTGACCGTGAAACAACATGAAAACTGTGTAACAACAATGAATACAAGATAGACAACATAAACAAACTAGGAAAACTGCACAAACAATATGCATTTTACAAACAGGCACATACAGGTATAGGCCTACAGGTATTTTCAAAAATCATCCCAAAAATTGCTAATGGCTAAGTTGCTAAAGTGCGTATCCATGGAATATCATATATTTTGCACAAGCTGCTACAGTGTAATGTACATAGAAATGAATACAACATAATCATTTTATGGTTAACACATTATCTTTCATTTTAGAGTAAAGCACACAGAGTTATATGCAGTGCTTAGTAAGGTTGATTAGCAACCATGTGAACAGGCTATCTACTAAACTTTTGCAAGCACCGACAAGTCACGCCCGCTCTGATTACATGTGAAACTGTCCACACTTAACCACATTTGATTTGCCTACTTAGCGTGAGCCTCATCATGTGAGATCAGCGAGGACACCACTCATCAGTGGGCCGGAGGAACCGGAAGGGACAGTTCCCGGCAGGACGTCCACTCCTCCCACCGCTCCCAGAAGGCCATGCTTCAGCCATGTGTCCATCATCACCGTCGGGAGGCGTCCATTTTTGAGTCCTCACGTCGTCCATCTGAGGCACCCCTGTCTCTTTGACGAGTCGTGTGACCTTTTCCCCACGTCAGGTGTCGTGCTCGGTTACGTCAGGGCGGCGGCTGAGTGTCAAAATGCGGTCCTGTTTGTGTCCGTTGACTCTGTTAATGGTTTTACCCAAAGAGCACCGCTTTGGAGTGAAACAGGATCTGATGTGAGATGACAGGGGTGACACAGACGGGGCAGGCCTGGCTGTGTTCGACGAGGTGGCCCTGGCTCGGTGGGAAGCGTCCTATTAAGACGAGACACACACTGTTCATTATCAACGTGTTGGAGAGCATTTTCCAGGATGAATGCCAAAGAAATAGTTTATTTGTAGGCGTGCGTACGTGTTTCTGACACCTCAAGATCAGCGGAGGACACTGAGGAGGCAACAAGGAGGTACAGTCATTGTAACATAGATACATCAGACAGATGACACACAGAATCACCCTGCAGAAGTACAGTTGCAGATTGTTGTGAGAGTTAGCATGCATGTGTTTTTCTTGGTCAGCTCTCTCATGGAAAAGAAGCTTTTACCTGGTTAAATGGAGGTTAATTTAAACGTTTTTTTAAGGCACAGTAGTGTACACACTGACCATCCACCCCCCCAAGGGGCTTCACCTGATACCAGACAGACAGTGTATGTCTCTCCACTGTGCCATAACCCCTTTTCTTCTCCCTCATTAAATTTCTTAGGGTGGACAAAACACATTGTGCTCACACACCATTGCCTGATCATGTTAGAGTTGACTGGGACACCAGAGCTGGCGTCCTCTGGCCTCCCCCGAGGCTTCTTCCTTACCCCCCACTGCTACTGTACGATCACTGGAACAAGGGTCAACCAACCAACCCCCTTTGATTCAGCCAAAACCTCCACATTTTCCCGTACATTAGCAACACACTGTAGCGTTAATGTCCGAATACTTCTGCTACAGACCCTTTTGAGTGCTATGTATCATTATCAATATGTCATGGTTTCCTGGGAAGTATATTTTAAAAGGGGCTTAACAAATCGGCATTTGTTTCAGCACACAGCCACTCTTCTGTATAGTTTATCTGGACACATATTTGCTCCAGTAAAACACGTCTTAACTGATGGTTTTGTTCCAGCGTTTAAACCTGTTTGAAAGACCTGTTTGAAGCCTCGAACATTTGGTGTTAATAGGGCAGAACGGCGGGGTGTATTTGATAACCACAGCAGCTACAGTATGACATCCACAGCCAAACGATGGCTACCAGCTCTGCAAACAACCACCACACCCTCGATCCATTTTTATTGTATTTGAGCAGCAGTGTTATATTTCCTGGCCTCCCCTTAGCACCACACACACAGGGCACTCCAAACAAAAAATCCATACTATCGACCCGCCAATGTCACCACAATTACTCTTCCCAAACAGCCATTGAGGACAAATTACATCTGCACTGCCTTTTCACCCGGTCACTATGGCTGAGCAGTAGCCCCCTCACACCACTGCCTCCTCCTCCTCCTCCTCCTCCTCCTCCCAGCCTCCCGTCTCCGTCCCTCCATTTGCCCCCTAACTGAAGTCTGAATGGAGATATGGAGAGAGGGGTCACAACAGGGGACGGGACCGCAAAAGAGCAAAAGAGCCAGCAGCTTAGACTAAACATAACAGAGACACTTCATGAAATATTGCCTTAGCTTATCACTGATCACACAATTTCAAGCCTTCTAGGCAGCTGCCGCTAAATGTGCAACAGTTATTCTGCTTGAACACTCACTTATCAAAGCAGAGATTTTTTTTCCCCTGCATTGACATGTAGCGTGGGCGACCAGAAAAAAAAATTGCCTGATATTTGCATACGTCGTATTGGAATAGGCGATGTTCAAATATCATCTTCCTGCCGGTGGCAGGCTCAAGCTGAGAGCCGCATCTTCCTCTGCACCCGGGCAGGCCTCCAGTGGTGAGAGGTAATCTCGCTCTGAGGTGTGAAGAAAACCACTTCCCATGTTTACATGAATACAGAAGCCCAACGCCACAGAAAACCCTCTGGTATTGATTTCCCTGTCTGTATACACTGCCAAAATCATTTATTCACTATTGGCAGCAGTGCTAGCAACAACCAGCATTTAATGCTCTTAGCTATTAAGTTTCTTTGCAAGTAATCTCAGAGAACGTTGTCCCCCCTCCAACAGCAGACAGGGTGATTGAATTTTCCTGATGTTACGATGGCCCAGGAGGACATTTAAATGACTTCTGGTGCAGGTGGTGTATACCTGGGTGTCGGAGTTTGATTCTGTTTCAGACGGTGTGTAGGTCCCCTTTCTGAATCAGGATCATCAGTCACCGCCCACACACACACACGCACACACTCACATACTGCCTTTCACCTTCATCTTAAACAATGAAAGGCTCTACACTCTTTTAACTGTAATAGCTCCAATGCCATCTACTCAGTATTTCTTCTCATAGGAGCGCTCATGTAGAACTATTTCTCTCCAAGGCACATCAGTGGCTTCAGTGATATTTTCTGCAATTGCAAGGCTGGAATCAGAGCAGGTTTTTTTTTTTTTATTGTTCCCATATCTAGAACAGCATGCAGACACAGCGTACATGGGTGTTTCTGCAGCAGCCAAACCAGACAGAGCATATGACTTTTCGTTAATATGTAGGCGGGTACATTTGAAAAGAAGGAAAATAAATAATTTACCTCAACATATTGGGATGAGTTTCTCAAAACTCAGTCAGGAACTGACTGGCATATACATCAGATTTCATCCTTACAGATATAAATGATATTCATAAACAACCCCCCCCAAAAGCTTTTTTTTTCACTGAGAATAAGAATATGAAAGAGAAGTAAAAAAAAAAAAGAGAAAAGTGAGAGAAATAAATCTTTGTTTTGGTGGAAAAATGTGGCAGCGTCAAGTCATAAATCAACAAAAACTCATATTCTTGAACTTGAAGGATTTGAATGGCAGAAGATGTTTGACTGTGTCAGTTTCAGAGAATCATATATACAGCACGTCGCAGGGAGACTCTCATATTTCAGTGGGAAAAAATATGAAACTTAAAGTTGCATTTGCACAGGCACCTCTGCTGTGTTTTAGGCTCGAGACGACAGAAGCAAAGCAGACATTTTAAACAATTTTGTAACACAAAATGGCAACATAGATTTCTCCAAATAAATCAAACCGCCTCCAACTCACATGGCAACCTATTACGCTCGCTCTCTAGATCCTGCATTAATGCACAAATCTGCATTATAACACTAAAGCTCCACCTATCAAGAGCTTGTGTGTGTGTGTGTGTGTGTGTGTGTGTGTGTGTGTGCGCGTGAGGGAATCATTCATGCATCTGTAAGTGTGTATGTGTATGATATATGGTGATCAGTCACAGGAGGGGTTTTTACTGCGTGATTATTTCTGCTGTGACACTAACGAGCTTCGGCTGCAGATCCACTGCAGACCAATTACACTGGAGAAGAGGCTGCTTGCTTATTACACTCAGATAATCAGCGGGTTTTACCCTCCATGTTACAGCTCCTGCTACACACAAGATTTGATTTTTGCAGGACGTGCGTGCATGGCTGAGTGCTGCTTATATACAGTGTGTGTGTGTGTGTGTGTGTGTGTGTATATTACCTCCCTGCTATTCAGATGGACAGCAGGCTATTGTCTGTGATGCTGTGCTGTCTATACTGGGGAGCTCCAGCTTGTTGATTTATCACTCCCGCATTGTGTTGCCAGAGTTCTCCACTCGATTGTATCTTTGGTGCACCAATATGCCACCTCTGCATGTGTCAGATTGTGACCGGGCCCGGTATGAGGGATTTGTGACTGGAGGGGGACCTTACAAACAGGAGACCTATGAGGAAGGAGAGGATGAGGGGAGAAAGAGGGATCAAAATGTCTCTGTATTCAGTGATTGGGTTATTCTAGACAGCACTGTCAGCACTTTCCGCAAAGAGTTGCAGAAAACCAGGGAGGGCGGTAGGGGAGATCTTTTGATGTATACTGTACCAGTGTTTGAGTGTATGTGTGTGTGTGTGTGTAAATGTGTGCGTGTGTATGTGTATGTGACGCACTCTAATCACCTTAATTATTTCCTCTAATTACCTGCAAACAGCTAATGAATTCCTCAGGAATCCTATCATGTTGTGTATGTGCTCACATCATCATCCGTTTTGCACGGCTGCCATTAATTTGCTCATAAACAAATACAATTAGCATAAAATGTTTCATTACAGGCTCATATATCTGGTTTAGTCTCTGGTAAGGATATAAAAAAGCTGAACAACACACACACAAAAAAGCATCATTTGGTTGCATTTCCTCTCCTGCTTTATAAACGGTGTGATGAAATGAACAAGGTTTAGAAAAATATTTCACGGTGTGTATGTTTGCTGTCCTTGGGGATGTTGGTGTGTGCAGTAGTATGCATGTTTGCGCGTGGCTGTGTTTGTATTTGTGTGTGTTTGTTATTTTTTCGCTTTATAAATTTTCCATTCAAGGTCGTCCGCAGAAGAGGGACAATGGACTCGGTCCTGGGTGGACTGATGATGAATGTGTACATTTCATGACAACAAAAGCATAATGACCTTATTCTATAATGAATGGATTCATCATTAAAAATCTGTGGCCTGCGGCAAAGTCTTTTTTGCATATTCTGATGTCACCTCCTCTCTGAACATCACATGCATTTGTAGTCTACGCCTCTGGTGTACTGTGTGTGTGTGTGTGTGTGTGTGTGTCTCTCTCTCTCTGTGTGTGTGTATGTCCAAGTGTGTTTGCATTTTTGTTTGTGCAGGTCTACATGCGTGTGCCTCCGTGGTGCACCAACACTCCAGACATAGCTAACTACGCCACCCATTAACACAGTCAGACATGCTAGCTCGAACAGACTGGTGTTCAATCACTCTTGTCACAGACATGTTTATGGAAATACTCTTGTTTATGTAACTAATGCCTTCATGATTGCAGAGTGTGTATGCAGCATCTTTCCGCAGATATTTAGTGATGAAAACCCCCGACTGAGGTTCTGTCCTACACAATGTCACCAAACCCAACAACGAGAATCCATGTTTATCAAATCATGAAACAATGTTGTAACTGTATTGTGAAATTCGCTTTGCAAATTACAAATGATCTGAAGTGTTAAAAAGGTAGGTTTTAACTGTATTAATGATGTTTCTCGGCAACTATTTCACAAGACGTGTCTCTGAAGTGACATTTCCTTTATAGCAACAAACGCAATATCCAGCCACAGATGCATCCGATTTTCAGTGATGGAAAGTAATCAAGTACACTTACTCGAAGTGCTGTACTTAAGTACACTTTTGAGGTAACTGTGCTTTTCATTTTATGCTACTTTATACTTTATACATCATTTCAGTGACAAATATTGTAATTTTTACTTTACTATATTTATCTGACAGCTATAGTCACTAGTTATTTTACAGATTAAGAGATTTTATTAACAAAACACACAATCAGCTTATCAAATATGCTGCCGTGTTATAAATTAAACGACCCCACAGTAGATGAAATTGCTAAAATTGTTGTTGTTTGTCTCCATGTTGACAAACTACAGTAAACTGTAAAATGCTGCTTACACATTAATGCATCAGTAATAATAATCCAATAATATAATATATAAGAGTACTTTTACTTTTCATACTAAGTGCATTTTCCTAATAATAATCATATGCAGTGGTGGAAAAAGTACTCAGTTTACTGGCTGCACAAACAAAGCGCTGATTGATTGACAGCGGCCAATTATCAGTGCCTCTCTGTGCCGTATTGATCCCCGGGCGAGATTAGTATCTTTTCTCTAGCTCGCTGTCCTGCAGGTCATGTAACATGCTCTGACCCTGCCATGGATACAAATGGCACATACATCTCCTGAACCACTCCAAATGTCACCTGTCAGACAGGGAGATAGAGAATTGGGGGACAGAGAGTGGTTTGGGGTAAACACACACACTCAAGCAAACACTCCCATCAGTGTAAAGATCACAAGCTGTAGAGATGTCTCTTGTTATAAAATGACAATTATGTCATTTGACAGGTTTGCATCTCCTCCTCTTGCTTAACTATGTCTGCCCTGCAGGTATATGTTCTCGAGAGGTGAAGCAGGTAAAAGCACTTGAACTGAATCACCCTTTCACAATATTCAATTGGAATATCTAATACAGAGCGACACTATTACCGAGCCACACCACACCAATGCATTTCACAGATAAAGAAGCCGACTGCATTTAGAAGCCACAATGGCTGTACTGTACAGCAGCGGGAGAGAAGGCAGCTGAGTCCAGGTGCCAAGTTGAGAATTCAGAGCTTCTCCTCTGTCTGTAGTCAGGTGGGATGACAGGGGGCGAGTGCTGGTTGGTGGCTCTCCGGTGGCTCTGACAGCCTGTCACAGGGAGATCACTGCCACATGCCTGTCTGTCCACAACGCTGACGGCTGACCCGTCCAACACAGCCCGGCCCGCTGGTCATGCCATCCCTGTCTGCTGTCAGACGTCTCTGACAGCTGACAAGACACCTGGGACACGGCAGGCAGGGGCCAGAGCACTGCTACCTGTATAGACATCAGGATTTACTGCTGCCAAGGAGAAGAGAAGAAAGAAGTGTGGAGGAGGAGGAGAGAGAGCATACACACATTTTCAAAAGGATAACATACTGTAGTTGCTAAAATCTATTATTATAAACAATAGGGATTTGCCTCCAATTAGTGAGTCTTTGTCATCAGTTCTCGTCTAAACATAGATACACAGTACAGTTAATACAGCATATCCTGGCTTTTGACAAAAACGTGTATGTGTGTATCTGAGTGTGCTTTGTTTGCGTGTGTGTGTGTGCATTACATTTTTCACAGCATAACTCCCTTTAGATGTGGAGACAAAGGAGGCTGGCGGCTAGAGTCTAGGCTGCTGAAACATATGGGCCATGTCATTTATCACGTCTGCTGGTGAAGGAATGAGAGCCCATCAGTGGCCTGGCATTGATCCCTGTATGGGCCAGCCATTGTTTCCAGCAGCACCTGGTGGAGTTCTGTCTGCAGTAATGGGGAGGAGGAGACACACAGAGAGGGGAGAGGATTAGTTTGGAAAGGGAGGTGTTAACTTCTTCTAGGCCACTCTGTTTGAGCAGCAGAAAGTTTGAAAGAAACTGAAGCTTTGATATTAGTTGTCTGTTTTTGTATTTCAGATACATTTTCTCAGATTTTTCTTCTGTTAAAGTCATAATCCTTAAAACTTCAGTTGATTTGGCAACACCCGTAGTAACTGGTGGTAAGTATAAGGGCGCTTTGATACTTCAGGTCCCAGAAGTCTGAGGGCAGCAAACTGTCCTTGAGCAGCTTCCTTGTCAGAAATACAACAGAAGAGCTGCTGGTGAATCTGTTACCAGTGCAACCAAACAAACTCACATTGTAAGCAAGCATAGGTAGGCAATTTGAATCCACAGTAGGAACGGCGGACTCCGCCACTAATGCTAGAAAAATACTATATAGAAAGGTATTTACAGAAGTACGTACAGTGAATGATTTGCTGAAAAAACACCAACCATAAATAGTATCAAAAAACGGGGTTTGATTTCAATTAACATCTTAAGTATTATTAATATTATTATGCAATGTTCCAGTAAATGAAAAAAGTAGGTAAATTACAACCTCTCTGTGTGCACGAGTATAGCTATATGTGCTTTGATATTTTTACCCCTTAAAAGACCCCACTTTCTAATAACTTGCATCAATTTGATACCATACCTGTATGTTATATCTTTACATCATATTTTTAGGTGAAAAAGATATGTAAAAACAAAAAAATACATTAAACTTAAAATGCAATTCAAGCTGTGCTAAAAAGGTAGTGTGCAATAAGGAATGATAATTACAATAAGAATAAAATAAAGACTTAGATACAGAAATATTAAAAATTTAAAGGTAAAAATAGAAATAAATGTGATATAAGTATTAAAATGCTATGCCTTATGCTCTGCCGTTGCTTGGCTGTTTGCCCCCATATACCCCCCAAAAAATGCGCCAAAAATAAATACAGTTTATATTTTGATTTTGTCTGAAGCTCTGAAAAGAAGCTGTAATATTTTCACCTGGCTTTGTTAAAAGCACATTTGCTTACTCAGCATTGTTTGTCTGCAGTAATTCATCACGCAGGCTTTGAGCTATTGATGGAACCAGCATCGGTTAGCAGGCCCCTGTCAATGATTCACTCACTAAGCCCATCTGTCAGGCGCCCTCTGCTTCTCTTCCTCTCCACCACTGCTGTTCTGCTCAGCCCTCCTCTTCCTCAATGATGGATGCATAAAGTCCTTGACAGCCTCAAACAACAACATTCAACGCAAGAACACCTCACAAATTAAGTTGTTGTTATGTAATCCCACACAAATATTCAATCAGTTATTGCCTCAAAGTCACCTGTGGCGCAGAACGAAAACCATTTACAACTTTGGAAAAGAAAGGCTGCGTGGGAAGGTGATTTCTGGAAGTGATTGGTAACTATTTGAGTATTCACAGCTTAGCTGAGGACAGTGATCGATAAATCAACTGCTCAAAGAATCCATCACGATTGTGCCATTAAATGCTCCCAATATAGTCAATGATAAACTGCGGCCAGTGAGTTTCTGGGAGGTGGTGTGGTGCATCCTTGCAGAACGGAGTGAACCACACAGGGAGGGGATGAAGTATCTAACTGTCTAAGTTTGAAAAGAAACCTGACGATCTTGATGTGAGCACAGATCAGTGGAGTGAGTCAAATCTCAGCTGTGGCAAAGAGTGCCATCTGTGGGTGGAGAACGAGAACTGCATGATTGGATGGTGTGAAACAAATCATGCTCCTGATAGTTTAGACATCCAAAACCTACATCTATCACCGAGGATCAAACTTAATTCTTGACCTTGGAAACAGCAGTTGAGAGATCCATTTAGTAGCTTTTCTGGAGCTGTCCATCATATCACAGTTGGAATTGTAGATGGTAAAATTTCACTTTTTTCAAGTTCAAATTGAAAGTTCAAATTTACCACATGGTCCATTAAGAAGTTGGTGTAGCTGATTTAGGGACTGTACAAAAATTACTGTTATTTGGTACAACTTGTTCCACCGGTAATAACCAAAAAAGCTAAAGCATGAAGAATTTAAGATGGTGTCCTCCAATTTAAACCTTATACTATATAATAATCATTTTCAAATAGAAATCAAGGCGCAAATTAGACATGAAACTTTTTCTATTTTAGGAAACATAACAAAAAGCTGAACTTGAATTATAATATACACCAACTTTAGATGTCACATTCAACTTTTTTAACCTTTTGTTATTATGCAGAAAGATGAAGGGGGAAAAACATTTAGTGTGATGAGGGGAAAAAAAGAAACTCAATCGAAGCTCGTTACATATGGCAGCATCTTTACACAGTTGAACCATCATTTGCGACTATTTGATTCTTCTTTTTTTTTCTTGACCCTGAAGAGGAATAATGAAATATAAATCTGGCGTATTAAAAAACAAAAAGAAACTTCTCTACTCTCCCAAAAAAGTCAAACTACCCTCCCCTCAGCAAACAGAAAAAATACCACTTTTGTAACATCCCCTTCCCTTGTAATAATTTGTGGACAGTCCCTTAGTAGTGATCTGTCACCTTGCAATTATCCAAATTGAGGAGGAAATTTTTGCTTTAACCTTTTTGATTTAATATATTTACTGTTATATGTGATCACAGTTGTTGTTATCCCTTACTATCCACTTTTATTACGTTTTTTCCAGAGGATCTTAAATTTCTGTCTATAACTATATATACTGTGAGTTAGAATTAATTTATCCAAATGTGTCTGCTTCCTGTAGCAAAGACAATGTCCTGAGGAGGGCAAACATGTTTGAATTGATTTTCTATTTGCCATTTTCCTTCCATCTGCTATCTGCCCTTGTGAGAATCTCTGAGAGTGTGAATTCCCATTGCATGTAAGAACAGGGACCCTCTTCCCTTTTTTTTTGCTCTAAAGCAATCAGGAAGATTCAGCCCAATGTTAAAGTTATAGTTCTTTAAATTTTCATGAACTCAAACCCCATTTTTGATACTATTTATGATCTCCATATTTTCAGCAGTACCCATTTTTAACGTTTTTACATTCAGTAATTACCTCTCTACATAGCAGCTTTCATTGGTAGAGGCGGAGTCTGCCATTCCCGCACTGGATTCAAATAGCTTACCTTCGCACAAGGGATTCACAGGAAATGATGCAACATTTAATCCAGCGTTACTGTTTGTAACTTTAACTCATTGATATCAGCCTCACTGTTCACTGTTCCCTCTCCCACAGCTGTATTAGAGCTGTATTAAGTTACTGCTGATGCTAACATTTCCTATTGCTGTTATTTCACATTAAAAGTGTTCAAGTGGCGAAACACAGGGACGCTTTTTATTGTGAAGCAGTCACAAGAAATACAAAGTATTTGTCACAGAGGTTCGCTGATAATCATTCAACAAAAAAGCATCTACAGAAAGAGATAATGTGCTGCTCATTTACAGCATTTTTTGGACTGCATTTGCTGTCACCACCTGTCACCAAAAAACCCCAAAACAAAATAAGACTGAAATGTTAAAGATTATAACTTTAAATACAGTATGGAGGCAGGTACTTGTTTTGTCCTGTTTGTTGGTAATCATTTATTGATGTTAACATACCACACATGGCACATTTAAGAACCACGTCAGAACACCTCTGACAAAAACAGGTTTCTCTTACATCCATTTAGGAACAGAAGACTTTAACTGAGGTGTAGCTTAGTCGCTGCGTCTCCAGCTGTGCAGAGATCACTGCAGCTTTCAGTCACCCTCCAAGAGCCGGGGCCCTCAGCGGTGACCCCCTCACATCAAACTTGACTGCTCGTGTCCTGTCTGCACGCCGAGTTGTCGTGTAGGCTGTGTCGCTCTGTCACAAGACATGTCCCACATTTGCAGCCGCCATCGTTGGCCAGCAGGATGAGAGCGTCTGTCAGGAGCGCTGACACGCATGCCACTTTACTGGGCGACTGACAGAGGGCCACGCCACACTGTCACTTCTCCCAGATCTATTGCCTGAGGATAAACACGGACACACACACACAGATACACACACTCACACACGTTAATAACACAAGAGTAAACAGAGCTGGAATCTCAGAGAGTGACTGACTGACAGCCTGACCGGGCCGGGGCTGAGGATGCTGCAGCTCTGTGTCACCCCTCATTCTTACAATCTCCAGCTGTCACATCAAACACTCTGCTCCTGTGTTGCTCCGCCTCCAGACTCCAGCCCCACCACCTCCCCCCACCCCTGCCTTCTGTACTGAGATCTCATCAGAAATGTACCCTGTAGTGCAAGAGGACACAGACACAGTGTATCATCCATCCTGATAGTCCCTGAGTAAATATCGCCTCATGCTGTTGTCATTCAGTTGAATCTGTTGGGTTTAAAATTGTTATCTAATGATCACAGTCTGTGATCACTTCAGGTTTTCAAGTTTGTGGGAACAGCAGTAAATGTATAAAATCTGATGTACACGATTACCCACAGATCGGTGAATAAAACCAACATGTGTCTTGGTGAGGTGTTGGGTCACCATGATCCTCCACAACAGCTTCAGTGCACCAAGTCTCTGAACTCTGCTGAAAGAATGAACACATGCGCTCATGTGGTGTTTAACACTGGTGGAAAGTACATTAACTAAAGCACCGTTTTTGAGTACAATTTTGAGGTACTTGTATTTCTGGTTTATGTGACAACCCCTGCCCTTCCCTGCCAGTCTGTGTGTTGTCTGCCTGTGTGTCAGATACCTGGTGGGTGTGGCAGGGGATCATCAGTGCCAACTGGGAACACCTGGGCCCGGTGCTCCCACTGTATAAAGCCCTGGCTGTTACTAACAGTCTCTCTCGTGCTCCTTTCCTGCAGGCACCCGTTTGGTCATGTTGCAGCTTCAGTTCTATCTTTTACTTTGTTTACGTGCACCTCACAACACTCACACATTTCTCCACTCTCATGCACACCCTACACTACTGATTCCACTGACCTCCACTCTTTATGTGTTTTTGTACTTTTGTTATGTATTTAATTCATCTCAGTTTGTTTAATAAATTACTTTGCTTAACTTTCGTAAACGGTGTGTCTCCCACTTTTGTCATGGCCTTACGAGCCAGGTTGTGACATCCCCTACATTTTACTCCACTACATTTATATTTACCTTAACAAAAAACCTGTGTCTGGTTTTGTTTTTTCTTATTTCCTCCCCCATTAATCATCTAATGACCCCTCAGATTTATCTTGTGACCATTTGAAAGGGCCTGACCCCTGGGTTGGGAACCAGTGGACTAAACTACCTAACTGTAGTTAAAACTAGCTCCACCTCAAAATGCTACTTATGCATTAATGCATCAATGCTAACAGTCTAATAATGTTCTATATGATAATGCCAATCACATGGACCATTCTTCTGCATTGAGTACTATTTTTTATGCTTTAAGTACATTTTGCTAATCACACTTCTGTTCTCTGCTACACTTTATTTTTACATTGAGGTATTGGTATTTTTACTAAAGTAAAAGATCTGAACACTTCTTCCTCTGCCACTGGGGTATTGAGGATAGTGTGGTGGACAGCGCTGTCTAACATGTTCAATTGGGTTGAGATCTGGTGACTGTGAAAGCTATAGCATACGACTCACATCCATTTTGTACTAATCAAAGCATTCAGTGATGTTTCTCCACTCATTTATTCAGGTTTTTCCTTTGTGTAATTTCCCCTCGGGCGCTGTTGCAGTTTGCTCCTGTCTACCATCCTGCTACTGCTGCTGCGTATGGACTTACAGTGTCCTCTAATGGCTGAAAGGCAAATTACATCTGTTTAAATAAATAAATAATGGCGGGATGCTTCTCATCTTATCCTTTATTTATTCGGGGTACTTTTGCTGAGAGCAATGTTCTACTTTTAAAGAACATCCTACTCACAGTCACACCTGGAAGCTGTCCAGTATAACCACAGTCTGATTTGTTATACCGAGCAGCTCCAATGGAGCAGTTGGGGGTTCAGGGTCTTGAATCCTGGAATTTCAAACTGAAGCTTGAGAAAAGACCTGGAAACACTTACACATGCAGCACTAGAGCCCCAATTACAATTTTATTTTTGTTTTTAATTCAAATTTAGGCTCTATTATGTAACTGTCTACGCTATAATTAGGAAGAAAATACTGCAGAAAGTGACATTTGCATTTTAAATTCGCAGTCATCAAGCATACAGCACTTGGACAACTTTTAATAAATGTAATAATGTCAGATCTAAATTGTAATTCATGATGCCAGAAACAACCATGAACTTGTTCAAGGATCCTTAGATCCCACTGTGGGAAATCCCACTTGTGTGTACTGCAGAGAGAAACTGCAAATCTGAAGTAATGAGCTGTTTGTCTACATCAAATGTGGTGCCGGCAGCTCGCCAGTAGGTGGCAGTGTGCATTCATGCAACACATTCATCTCAGAGATAATGATTGAACAAGTCTGAATCAAACATAGATAATTTAGTATTAACATTAATAACCACATAGACATGCAGATCTACTGTAGCATGAATGTAGTAATGATCTTTAAGCTCACACAGAGAAATCTGATATTTCATGTCTGTGATACACCAAGACTCCTGATGACAAAATGGATAAATGTGAAGCTCCTTAAAAACCTGCAGGGAGTTGAAACCATCCTCTTAGCCTCTCATATGTCTTAGTTTGATGCATTATGTAGGTGTGTAGATGGAGTGGATACAGACATCAAGAACATCAGCTGCATGCAGCAGCTCTGTGTTCCTCCCCAGCGGCCCGCTCCAGTGTCACAGCTGTTTAACTCCAGTAATGCCGCCTAATTAAGTATGGTGTAGGGCGACCTGCTGGGACCCCCACGCTTTTGAGTTCATACTGTAGACGCAGAGAAGCTCGGGTCAGAGGACTGCAGGCTCTGGACATGAATGATTAATCCTGAAATTGACTTTGCTCTTCTCATCAGAGGCTGGTGATAGTTAGCTGGGTAAGACAAAAACAGCTGTACCACTTTATTTCTTTGTCATGGGTGTCGTCATCCTAATCACCAATAAAGGAATAAAGGAAGACAGATACACTGGAAATACATCGAAGGATTATTCGTGTGTAGGTAATAAGAAAGACATCTTACTTTACTTGTCTTGTGTCTGCTGAGCATTTTGAAAGAAAAAAACCCCTAAAAAACAGCCTGTCCAACATTTGATGATGAAAGTTGGCTTGAACTTCAAAAACGAGAGATTTGACGATCACTGCTGTGAACCGGCGTTTGAACAAGATCAAGCTCGAAATATTATCAAAGATAATCATTTATTTAAAAGGAAATAGATAATACAAATGAAACAAAATCATTTTGTCACATAAACGATTTCATGAGCCATTAACAGCAAAAAAAAAGAGGATCCAGTTCTCTCACAGGAAACTCATTTGCTGTCTTACTTGCAGACATTACTCTTATGAGCTTTATGACATGAATAGTTTTGACACACGGCGCTTCCGAAAAGTGCTTTCTGTGGAGTAAATACTGTACAGTGCAATGCCAAGTAAACAATACATCACATCTGATCATTCATTAGTAAACATGTTTTATATCAAAGAACTTAAATGTTCAAAGTTTCATCAATACAGTACATTTATAGCAGACTTCACATAGACCCTGGGCAACCTCCCAGTCTCAGAGTATTTCACATTTAATTATCTCCCTTTGGAATTCCACCGCCGCCTTCTGATTAGTGTTGCTTTTCTGCAACCTTCAGTTCTGTTTCTCCGAGTGCAGCTTCACCCGCTCTTCTCACAGTTCAGCTGCCCTCTGCTCTCCTTCAGTTTGTCTCTCTGGCCCTCCGGAGACTTGGAGTCTCCTCTCAAATCGCTAACCACGGCTCGGAGGGTTTTGAACCTGTCCAGCCGGGCGCTCTGGGCTGCCTGAGGCCTGACTTCTGAACCCTGAGATGCACTGAGGGAACTGAGGGAGCGCACTGCCGCCAGGCCGCGCTCCTTCCCGGAGGGACGGCGCGGTGTGGTCATGGTGCCGAGCTCCCCCGGGTGCTCCATGTCCCTGATGACCTCACACAGGTAGCGGGCCAAGTCCTGGCTGGAGAAGGAGAGGGTTTTCTGGGAGCGGCGGAAGGTCAGAGGGGACGGCAGGGTTTCTGTCTCTGAGGGGGGGATGGCCAGACGCAGGGCGATAGCTGCGCTGCCGTTCCCGTTAGACATCCCCTTCTTGTTGTTGTCCTGGGGAAGCTTAGTCTGCGGGTAGGAGATGATGCTTTGTGGATAGCTGTACCGGAGTGACTGTGCCGGGCTGGGCTGGAGGGAGCGCTGCAGCTCCACCATATTAAAGGCATTCTGAGAGACCGACAGAGAGAGAAGCAAGGAAAGAAAGAAAGGACAAGGAGAGAAGAAAAGAGATTTTTTTTTCCTCCAGTGTAATCTTTTTTGGAATTTAAGAGATAATGAAAAACAACATTGCCACATGACACCAATCTGTGCACAGAGCAGTGTAGCTCAGCTAATGCCTCTGCTAGCAAATTAACCTGTTCCTCAGACTAAGATGAGGATCCACCATGTAGGAAGAGATGTTGGCAACAATAGCACCATTGATTAGCCAAGTAATTAATTATCTGATTGCAGAGGGGGGAAAACTGCTATTACCAGCACTATTAAAACAGAGGCATTAAGAGCTATTGGTGTCTACTTGCTTAATTTCAGCTAATTGACTCACATTCCTAGATCCCGAGGGAACTGATATTTGGTTTTCATTTCAAGGCACCAACAAACACCGTTCTCTATCAAATGCTGTTTGCTGGTTTAGCCCCTGTTCTATCTTATTTGCATTCTTTTAATCTTTTAGTCCTGGATTATAGTATGATGACATTTAAAATACATAAAAATGTAATAAGAACTTAAAGAAGTGCAATATTTGTGTTTAGTGCTCTGTTGACTTTCCCTTCCTGTCTAAATACCAGCACGTGCATATGCTCACCTGGTCCTGCTCCCCTCCACCTTCCTCGTCGTAGTTGAGCACATTTTCTCGGATGTCCTCCCACTCGCCGTGGTGCGCAGACACATGGTACACACCCTCCTTCAGGCCCTTGTGTCTCCTCCAGCAGGAGTAGAGAAACAGGCCCAGCATCAACACTGAGGGGTGCCAGAGAGCAGGGTTAACACAGCGGGAGCCCTCTCACATAATTAAAACGAGATTCTGAGCCGAAAAAAAACGACACATCTTTGGGTGGAAATGAAATTGACAACACGAGCGGAAAGTGATGATGTTAACACTGAAACACTAGTAAACACGACACTGAATGTAGTATGTGAATATACTATACTATAACATAAAACCAGCATCCTTCTAAATAAATATGTAATGCAGACTAACAATATTTAACTGTGAATGGATTTTCCATCACATTGATTTGTCCTGTAAGACCTATTAGTGGCACTGACTGTACAGTGAAGACACACTAATGGAACACGCATGGAAACAAAGGCACCACCTTTCCACCTATTCCCGTTGATGTTGCCTCTCTGTTTCCTGTCTTATCAAAGACCGCAGTTCCTTGGAAACCTATTAACTGAATTTGTACTCCTCCCAGCTTAAACTCAAAGCCTCAGTGGCTCGACCGAACGTGGAGAGGAATGCTGCGGGAGCCGAGAAGGAAAGGTCCTAAACCATACACATCAATCACAGCTATTGTGTGCTGAATTATACAACATGCTGGACTGACCTTTAAAGTCCATTAATCTCAACCAATATTTTTCTCCCATCTGCCATCCCTCTTTCTCTTTTTCCCTTCCCCACTATCTGTTTTTACTAGTTCGCTCTCTTTCTTTTTTATCTCTCTAATTCTTTTTTTTTTGTCTCTCTGTGTTGGAACTTCCCTCTGTCTTCCCTCACTCATTAAGTCTCTCACTGTTGCTATTTTTCAGTCCCTCTCTGGCCTCTGTCTGGCCTCGGCTTTTATCTCTCACATTAGATGGGATCCATTTCAACTACAATAGTTTATATGGTGTGTGCTAAGTATCAGTTTAATTGGAATCCTTCAGAGAAATGCGAGGTAATCACATTAGTCTGGATTTTTAAAGTAATTGCTTTGAAAGAGAAAAAGGCACCAACGGCTCTTTGGGGTCACACTAACAGGCAGGTATTCACAAACAAAGACAGAAAAACAACTCCCGGAGAGCTAATCTCTGCTAAAAAAAAATGTTATCTCAATTAAAAATCATCATCTCTATTTACTCACTACCTGGAACATCTTTAACACCTCAGCTGCTGCACTTTTCTATTTCTATGCTGCTCTCATATCAGATAGAAAAAAAATAATATTGTAAGCTTCCCCCCCCTCACTCCTCAGCCGGCCAAGGGAGAGCGGTATTGATCAGCTGACCCGGCTCCACTTCACCACTGCGCCACAGCGCCCTCGTAGAAAACACCAGAATCTCGATGAGGCCCGGCGCCGGCCCTCCCTCTCACCTCCAGAATTACCTGCTCCGAGGTCCTGCCTGCAGGCCTGCGCTCACCTCAGCATCACCTGAGTTGATATTCAACACATAGGGGAGGAGTTCGATACTGTGCACAGTGCAGAGGGGCTGAAGCACAACACCTCCACCACACACACACAATTAAGCACAGGTAAACACACACTTGCACACACACACACACACTAGTTCCCTGCTGAAAAGCCTTGCCCTTACGCTTGTAGCCACTGCTGTCCGGAGTTGTGTCTGTGTGTGTGTGTGCAGCTACATTCCAGTGAGATCAATATCACTCAGGGTGGAGTACAAACATCGCAGTCACTCATCAATCCATAATGCTGCTGCCTCTTTGCCCTCTAACCGTTACCATGAACAGGGTATTATGATGTCAGCCTGGACCGGACTGTGCATTATGAATGAGTGTCGAGTAAACAACTAGCAAGAACATAGCTTGATCAAAACACTTAACCCGTTGACTGTGGCTCCAGTCTGAGGATAATGAGAAAAAAATGGGCTGTGATAGATGAAACATCAATGGAAGGTTAGGAGGAAAGGAAAACTGACGAACGAGCAGAAGGAAATGAGACAGGTGAGGGATGGCGAGGAGATGAAAAAAAATCATTTATTTATAAATCTTTCAGGGAATAAAAAGAACAGGCACTTTACATGATCGCTTGGCATCTAGAGCCCATATGGGAGGCTAATTCCTCCCATTCTTCAAAAACAGAATGTCAGATTTGATGCTGGACTAATGAGGCTTGGTCAGACATCAGCTCATCTGGCTCTGTCAATAGCATGCGCTCAACCCACATTCTGGTCTGGTCTGTGATGGCTTATGTAAAACTTAATAATGGATGATCATTTTAACTTTTAATGCACGTTGAGGCAGAGCAGGAGTCCCCCTTTAATTTAGCACCCAGCTAGCAGTCTCGCTTAGCGCAGTGAGTGTTAGTGTGTGTGTATTTATGGTAGTGGTTCCTGTGGTGATGAGGGTCATCATTAAGCAACTACACACTGTATAACCAGTTGTTCATTAAACCCGACCACTGGATTAATTTTATTTCCACATCCAGGACTGCTGCTGATGAGGTAAAACTGCTTCTTCTTTCTGCTTTAAGCTTGAGAGAAAGAATTGTTTAGCTGATTTTATTCCATTTTTTTCACCCGAGGTGTGAAAATGTAATAGCAGTCACCTAAGACAGCTCTTTCCAATCTGAATTACACTGAGGAACAGTCGGTGATTCGTGTTGAGGTGAAAACTTTGAGCCTTGAATATAAATGCCTCATCAGCAACAGTGGGTAAGCCACTTCAGATGGACTGCTCCTTCTTTCAGTTAGCATGCAAGCAACACATGCATTTTCATGAATGATGCCAAGGCTACACTTCATCATCTTTGAATTCATTATCAAATATTGAAGACCGCTTTATACGTTTCACTCTCAAGTGTCAGAATAACTGATGTCCCAATACTAGCCACATGCCCTGGGGGGAATGTTGAGTCAGTTATAGAGGCAGGGACAGTGTATTGAATTGCCCAAGCGTTTTATAAGCCTGTCTCTGACAGAAAGACTCATAAACAGCAATGTGGCCCTACAGAGGGTAGTGAGTGCAACATGCAAGCCACTCACACACATTTGTCCTTCTATCATTGTGAGGACCTGAAAAATCACATTTCCTTAGCTGCAGTGCCTGAAACTAACACAATTAACTCATCCCTTTCCTCAGGCTTAGCAATGAATTAAAGGGATTGTTCATCTTTTTTTTGACACAAGTATGCGGTTTTGTGCAGCGATATCAATGCATATACATTCAAAAAGGGCCCCGCTGGCAGCAGATGTGGGTAGATATTGAATCCTGATCCTATTAGATTTTAACACAGCTTATGACACCATCAACCATGCAATTTTATTGGACTGTTCACACAAGTGGGCCCAGCATTTAAAGCAGAATTTTTGGTAGGATTGAGAAGAGAGTGGACTTAGCTTGAAAATTTGAATGAGTACAACAAAGCCCCTCTCCGCAGAGTCGCTCGGTCTAATTCTTTCTTTTAAGCTTGCTTTTCTTCATTGGTCCTCTGTTTACTTGTCTATGTCGTGTAAGCTGTTGTTGACAAAGGAGGGATGGGCAATTTTCTCATTCCAACTATTATATGATAAAATGATAAATATCTGTTATACTGCTATAATTTATATATAATGATTTATGAATCTTTTTTTTAAGGTTGTAAATTGAATATCTTTGGGTTCTGTTGATCTGAAAAAACAAACACTTCAAATATGTGACCTAAGGCTCTGGAACATTTTGATGGGCATTTTTCACTATTTTCTGACATTTCAATGACTAACGATTAGTTGGGAAAATAAACATAACAGTAGAGTCTACATCAGTAGAATCCCTACTCAGGTCTTACCTTTTAACAGAATTTATTCTCAGCTAAAAGTTTTTCATTTGAAAAGAAATTAACTTGTGGTGTTCCCTAGGGTTCAATTTTAGGCTCTCTATTTTTCAGTTGGATATATTCTTCCACTTGGACGCATAACGTGAAAATACAACATATATGTAAAATAATTTCTTTACATTTTAAAGCAGATACACAATTGTACCTGCCTATGAAACCAAATGGCCCAGCTGACTTTAAATGTAGAATGTCATGAAACTTATAAAGCAGATACAGAGAAAAATAAGGTGGTTCCGACGTGCTTTCTGCAACGAAGACATATGTCCAAAATTATTTTTCCAAGTACTACATACCTGGAAAAAGTCATCCATGTATTCATACCTTCTCACTTAAGAAACACCATGTACTCAGGCATCAATCATAAACTCAAAACTTCAGCAGCTCAACTCTCAACAGGCACTACAAAGAGACCACATAACCCTCATCTTCTCTGTATTGATTTGAAGATTCTACTCCTCACCTACAAAGCAGTCAATGGTCTGGCTTTGGTATACATGTCTGAACTTTTGACCCCTTATATGTCAGAGTGCAGCTTTAGATCCTCCAATAAGTCAGAGTATTAAAAGGGAGACTTTTTGAGTGAAGGCCCTCAAACTCCCACACCCGAGGATAGCCGAGTCAAATTTTACTCTAAACTTTTTTATAGAAACTTCCTTTTTAACTTCATTCTTTTCAGCACTATCATAAAAGTTTGTGAACTGAACTTTATATTTGTATTGCTGCATTAATCTGGTGTTTTTGTTTTATCTTACTTATCACAGTTTGTATTGTTTAATGGCAGCTCTTTTCGTCCACAACACAGTACATAATAAAATAATAAGCTAAAACTGTGAAATAATAATAATAATAATAATACAATAAATTCATTTGCTCTTAAATGTTTCTTGATTCAATAAAGACATGTGAAAGCTTGTTTTGATGATACATGTTATTCATCGCAGCTCTGCCACACCAGTGATTTCATATTTTCACTGATGAACATTTATTATTTATAATGTGCACTGGCCAATGTGCCAGTCAAAGGCCACACATACAACTCCTCCACTTGACTCTGCATTGTGCTGACTGCATGCTGTGCTATGGCTGTGCTGTGGTTGGTTTCACATTTAGTTACAAGATATTTCAGAAATTATTATTTTTTTAATTTTTCAAATACTTCAACAAACATTAAACAACTGTAGAGCTCAAAACCACAGGCTCACACAAATGTAATGCCCAGGTGTTACGTAAATGGTCAATAATGTGAGAAGAAATTACAATATTAGCTAGAACACATATATTATCTAAACATTATGGGCTACAGATTTTGTTACCTGGATTTTTATTACATTATAACCATTCAGAGGAAGTTATTTTTTTCACACAAGCACGATTATTTAACTTTTTTTTACCTGCTCTAGTGATAAATAGGAAGTTATGATCAAAGGTGACTAATTAAATGAAATAATAAACTTCAAATAAACTGAAGGATTACATGCTCAATTATGGGTACTGCTTATGCTCATTAAAGCCTTTCAAGAGCCTATTAAAACAAGGCTTTTTAGTCTTGAAAGTTGACACAGTACAAGTGAATGGACAATAAAAATATCATCAAAGACATTTTAAATAAATAAGTTTAAACGTGTAATCTCAATGTTTCTTTTTTTAGAAAAAAATCTAACCATTTACCAGCAACAGAACCTTCTCAGCATGGATGTTATTTTGACGACAGTCCTCTGTGGGCAGCTAGTAGAGGGTATGTTTTTCACCATAGGTTGTAAATAGCACGCTGGTACGTTCTCCAGCTAGCTTTCACATTTTAAAATACACAATGAACAAAATGTTTTCTCCGAATAAAACATTTTGAGAGGAGACACAAAGATGTTGTTTGCTGCTGTGAATGGGAAATATGTTTTTGCATTTTGGCGCAAAATGTTTTTGTAGATCACCCTGTTTGCTAATCCTATTTTTTAATTGCAGCTCACTGCCAGGTTTCTGACCACAGGAATCTTGCCCCATGTATGTCCATGTAATATCGCTTTAAGAGAGCAACTCACAACACTTGTGTCAAATCCAAACACATCACTTTAACCTACAATCCCTTGATTATAATTCAGTTTAGCTCCCTAACCTCAAGACTAAGAGTGATTCTGATAAATAAACTTTATGACAGACATTAACCTAAATCTAACCCTAGAATTAACCTAGTATGAAATTGGTTAAAGTAAGAGACTGTCCTTACTTTGGAGGTTTTTCTTGATGTAAGTCAACCCTGATTACAGCTCCAACCAGTGTACATAGCACTAAAGTGCACAATATGGACACATTTACGGTGGCTTGGGAAAACAGAAATGTACACAGAAATGTGGAAGGAAAGGCAAAAGAAAAAGACATCAAGGGAGTAAAATGAGTGGATGGTGGGATATAAAATAAGTTGGACAGATAAAAAGTAAGGCTGAGACTGAAATTGCCTTCTGAAGTGAGAGCGTAACATTGGAAGAGACAGGGGACACAGAAGTGATGAGAAATATAGAAAAACACATAAAGAAACTCCCTGATTCTCCGGGGACTTTAACAGCTTCCCCGTGCATCACAAATTAAGACATACAATGTTTCCCTCCCTGCTTCTGTTCCAGTGCAGATATTTGTTTCATGTTTCCACCAACCTCCCATGGAGAAATCACATCCTGGTGAAACTCAAGAGATCAATATGGCTACAATATGTGTGTATGTAGATTTCACAGAACCAAACAGGGGTGAAAAACAAATAAAACAGTGGATGTTACAGAAAAAACCCCAAACATAATGCAAGGATCACACCATGAAAATGAGAACAAATGAAAATAAAAATACAAGAAGATGAAAATCAATGTCTTAAAGACAAAAAAAAAGACATTGGAAGACAAAAACATATAAAATACATAAAAAAAATGACAGTGTTACCACAGGTAGAAGAGGACATAGTCGACATAGCTACCTAGAAAGGCCATGACACAGATGCTGATGGCGAACATGGAGCTGAGGCTGAGGCTGTTGCTGTCCTCGTTGTGGAACATGGCGAGCGTCACCTCGCAGTGGCGTCCCCGGTAGCCCTCGCTGCAATGGCACGAGTAGCGGGACGGAGAGTGAGCCACACAGGTGCCGTGGCGGCACGGCCGGCTGGCGCACAGCGTGTAGACACACACTTTGCCCAAGGAGCTCTCTTTGGTCATGTGGCCGGGAGGGCACCTGTGCAGAGAAGAGACAGCAATGTAAAGCAAAGACAGGAGACACTTGGGAAGCTGTCAGATAAAAGGAGCACTGACTTCTACAGAGCTATGAAACCTAAGCTGACAGTGTAAAAATAAATCCCTCAGGAGTCACACCTCTTATATCAGATTCAAAGATATGCTCTTTGAAGTTTACGGTGTCGACGGTACTCTAACTGAAAGAAAAAAGAGAAAAAGAAACTGAGAAGCTAAGATTGGCTTTGCAGTAGTAGTCCCTCAGTATATTTGTACAAAATATCCCCTGAATATCATTCACCTCTGCCCCCTGCTTCTCTCAGTGCTTTGTATCCTGAGGCTGTGCTGCAATCACGGAATATGGATATCCAACTGCAGTCAAAAGCCCCACACTGGTTCGTAGTCTTGAGTCACAGCCAGGATACTTAGTGGTCCTGCAGAGTTTAAAGGAGCAGCCGAGACTCTGACAGTCCCTGCTGCTATACACTATTCTCTCAGGTTGACACACTATTAGACACACAGTGTAACAGGCCTGAACTCAGTAGCTGCCATCTGGTGGACACTTTGATTTCAAGTCTGTTGCAGGAAACTCTGATCAGACATTATACTGATACTGAGATACACAAACTGTATTTGCTATGCAAAAAATATATCATCTGTATTCATTACTGTATGTCTGATTTTCTTCTTTAATGTATGTGCATGCTGATTTATAAATTGTATAAATGACTTCATTATTGTTAATAAATGTTTTACTATGTTATATATGATTTGTTTTATAGATCATTTATAGGCCATTACTGAGAATAGCTTCAGGGTTATGAAGTACGGTAAATTATCATGAATAAATTCTCATTGGTTTATCACTTTATAATAAACCATCAGCAAAAGTTAGTAAGTCATATACAATAATACATTAATAAAGAGTTTATACAACAACCTATTGAGTATACAGTTGTAAATGTTAATAAACTGTTAATATATGGATTTAGGTCCGGATGCACTGCAGGGTCTACCTGATGAACTTAACAGCTCCCTGAAAAGACATGATGGACGGGGATAAAATACCAACCAAAAGGATTTTTTACAACCTGGCAACCAAAAAGTCATTCTTATTAATGTCTTATAACTGATCTGAGAAGTAGAGCATTAGTAAGTGATTTATTGAACATTAATACTGTCATTAGTTACAGCTTATAAACCCTTTATAAAGATTGTCTTACTAGACAGTTGTACCAAATAGTCTCTGGATAAAGAAGACTAACTCTTTATTTTACCAACCCACTATATACTGCTGTTACTTTACTTCCTCCTCTTTTCAGATGTTTAAAATTTTGACAGTTGTTTACTTTGTCTGCTGTTTTTGAATTATTAGGTTAAACTATATTACATTTACAAAAGCAAAGCACTAATACTGCATTTTAAAGCACCTGACACTTCATTCTTATTTTGCACTGGACTTCCCTCTTGGACTGTTAGTATCTTAGATCCACGGATGTATGTAATGTTTTATGGGGTGGGGGTTATGTGTTATGTGTTATGTGTTTTTATTTCTTATTATGTGTCTTGACTGTTATGCTGTGTTATGCTGTTTGTTGTTCTGTCATGAGCACACTGAGGCAAACAACAACTAAGTTGTATGGCAATGAAGCATTGAATCTTGAATCTATATATTATATATAATAGGATATGTTATTACTCTTAAAGTAAAGCACTTTTGGCAAAATACGCTATAAAATGAAGTCTATTATTATCATCATTATTGTTCCCATTATTATTATTATTATTATCATTATTAATCTGGTGACTTTGTTACTTGGTTGTCTGACTTTATGTAATGTAGTGATTTTCCTGGCTGCTCACCTTGACATATTGTAGTGTAGTCTGGTCACAGATGATTTGTCTTCTTTGGATCTTTTTGTTGCTTTGAAAACTCATACATGTAAGTGCTGATTGCCAAATCAAATTATAATAAATAGCATTCAACCTAATGTGACCTGCCGCTGTAGCAGTTTTCATATTGTAAGTTATTTAACATTTAAACTTCCTTTCCAAAAGGTTATATTATTTTATCTACCTGCTGTGGGAAATCCATACTGTGCAAGTGTGTGGGTCTTGAGATCTTTTCTTAACACAATTTGCAAGTTGAGTGCTAGTTTTATTACAAGCAAGGCTGTGGTATGCAGTCCTTGTCTCTGAACGTATGTGTGCAGAACGTGCCTGTGTACTGTAATTAACTTCCTGGGTTATTTATTCTGTATATTTACAGCACCTGCACTCGTGGTGTCTCCAGAGGTCCACGCAGACCAAGGGAGGGGAGCAGCGATGTTTCCTGCAGGCTTCTGAAGAGCAGCCGACGGAGACGCCCTGCGAAGTGACCACCTGAAGCCCCTCTGAAGGCTGCTCCCGATCCAGAGGGATGGAGCGGCCATTAAACCTCACATCTCGCAAACAACCTGGTGGAGAGAGAAAAAAAAGAGGAGGAGGGGAAAAAAAGAGTTTACAATGTCAAAAGACACACTAAGACACCAGTCCTCAGGCAAAATCTTTTATGGACACACATTTACACCATGGCAGGGGTGTAAACTCAAATACACAGACACACTCGCATTGACACACATAAACAGACTCGCTGACACACCTGCAGACCAGCGCACACATGCGCTCTCATGCGTGCAAACACCCAAACAGCCTGAGGCTAAGCTGTCAGCATGGACTTCTTTTTTTTGCAGGATATTTTCTCATGAGGTCTAACACATCATTTAAATACAGATCAGTCCCACTGACTCACTTTCTCTCATCTAGTTGAAACTAAGGGATCAAAACACCTTTGGGTAGGGTTGTGAAATGTAGAAGCACCAGTAAGTGGCAAAGATCAGCACTGAATCATTTATATGTCCATTAATTTTACCAGGATACAAGTAAACTATGAAGTTCACTCCGTTGAGTATGTGTTTGCCAATTAATCTATTTCAAAATGAACCTGTTAATTCATTCACCTTATCTATTGTTTTTCCACTCAACAATTAATTCTTCTGTTTGCTCGTTTATCTTAGTATCCATTCATTCAGTCTCATTCTACCAGAGCACGTAAGCAGCCACCTACCGAGGAAGCTGCGGTTGTGTCCTGAGGGAAAAGAGTTTCCAAGCATCACCACGGAGGAGTCAATAATGATCTCCTGACTCTGCCCAGGCGAGGCGGTAACCTCTCGTCGTCCGCCACCACCGTCCAGTCGCAGGGTGAATTCTCTGCCGTAACGATCCAGCTCCACCTCATGCCACTCTCCATCATCGAGGCGGTGGTAGGGCAGAGTCAGGTTGTAGTCTCCATCTCCAAGGTTGTAGAGAACAGCCAGCAGACCCTGAATAACCTGAGATACACAGTAGAGCTTTGCTGATTTGAAATTCAGGCGTTCAGATAAGAGAACCTAAGAAGCAAGAAATAATAAAGATGTTTTAATATTTTGGATGGGCTCCAGATTTGAGGCGTCAAAATTGTACAACTGGGCTGCATATGGAAGGCTTTTGCATTGCTAAACCAAAGCAAGCTGGTCTGTTCTGTCATCAGCTGCAGCAACACTGTTTGTGTTAGTGTGGATTTCAAGGCTCGAAATGCTTGTTTGAATAAAATTGTAAAATGGGGTGACACAAATTCTAAACTGACAGACCTGGACTCCTGCCATATTGTGCTGTGGTGACGGGCAAAAACAGATCCTGAGCATAACAACATTATAAGAAGTAGGCCAGCTCCCGCGGTGAAGAAAAGGCAGCAAAGGTTGGGCCAGGCAAGAATTGTGATATTTAACTACCAAGAAAAGACTCTCTGTGGTGAACCTGCCAGAATAAATGGCATGAAAATTTCAGTGGTAAAAATTAATTCAGCAATTTTGCAGCCATGATGCTTTGCGGAGCTGCCGTACACATCACTGCATGGCAGAAGCCGGAGTCCTCCCGAAGGGAAGGTATACAAGAAACAACAATTATCTTCAGCAGTTAGGGATGAGCGAACACAATGGACTCAACCAATGAGGGGCTCCCATAACTGCAGCTTGTACATGTCCAAAGCTTAATTGGAAACAGTGGGGCAAGATAATTCACATTCAGCCCGGCCTGCATTAACTACTGCTCCCTCAGCATGGGCATCTCAAATGCGTCTCCCCCACTGGACACACACACACAGTAAAAGCTGACTGTGCTCTCCCTGCCACCTCATCCTGCCCCCGAGTCCACAACAAAAATGAGCAAAGGACAAAGGACTCAATCAATACTCAGGAAAAAATCAGATTATATAAACTTTCTGCAGCGCCCCCAGAGATCTATGCAATCACCATTAAGCACAAAATGTTCAAGTGAATTTCTGCAGTACTTCTCAAACTCAAATCACATTTGATGCAAAAATACAAAATAAAAATGAAAAGCTATGATTTTAGAGTTTTACTGTTCTTAGGGGCCACTGGTCTTTGACAAAGTAGTGCATGCCAGTTGCTCCTAAAAAACTCCTTCACAGACTGCATTAGATAAATGTTTTCTTTACAGAGACACCATACTCCTCGGAGAGCTGCACGCTGTTTATACCCAGCTAGCCCCTGGTAACCTTTGTGTGAAAGTGTGGTTATTTATTCAGTGTGCACTCTATCCCATATCTACCCTTAAGAAAAAAAGGGGAGAGAGACAGCCCTTTAAATTAGGGTTTGTTGTCAGCAAACACACCAGGCTTGTGCTCAAGTGTTTCTAAGAGCTTTGAGACAACCAGGCTGAAAATGCTTCAGCGTGCTGCCGCAGACAGACATCAGATGTTTTATACAGCTCACCAATTCAGCTCCAGAGAGGGTTTCACAGAGAGGCTTCGCAGCCCACATACAGTAAAGGCTACAGCCTTTTCCTTTTCCTGTCACTGTGGGACTGCAACAAGGGAAGAGGACAACATTGTTTTTCCTCACGTAGTGTAAATACCAAAAGAAGAACAAGAGACGAGGCCGATGCTTTAAACTACGCTGTCTAACAAATAACAAGCACGAACACAAAGACAAGATGTTTTCAAAGACAGACCAGTGGTGTGTGGACTACACCATAACGGAGACAGGTTCACTGCAAATGGCTGACCTGTGAGTTAGCCAAAAGTGACAGTCCTAACAGAGCCATTTACTTCCAAGGTGCAGTTCACACTCGGCCTGTCAGTCAATGAGACGAAAGGCTTTGACAAGAAACACTGGCTTCATATCCACTCAGCAAAGTGTCAGGCAGGAGAAGCATGCTATTATGGAGGTTTTGCTAAGTGAAGTAGACTTGTCTCCTGAAGAAATGCTCTGTGTGAGCACCACTCCACCCCAGTTGAGGCGAATCGAGCAGCATGCATGCAGAAATTACTTTGAGCTCACCACTTGAAGCAAGCTGTGTCAAAACCCTCAAGTACAGAGCAGGGGATCTGACCTTCACTTGAACGCACTCTGCCCTTGAGTTACAAAGCAGACAGTTGCTTTCTTCCCAAACTGACTTGTGCTTGAGACATTAACCAGAGACAGAAATAACTTTAAATAAAGGAGGCCTAATTTTTTAAATAGCAGCCTCTCAATAGCAGCATTCTGCAGACTTATTGAAAGACCTTGTCGAGAACATACATATGTCAATCACTAGCCCCCTCAGTATCCACCCATATGTCTCCAACCCTGATATTACTCACTCTCAGCCTGACAGGCATTTGCAGCAATCATTGTCCGAGCCCTAATCATCGTTTTACGGCCCACAAACAAGACAATCAGAGCTGTCAAGGTGGAGGGGAGTGACCAGCCATGACTCACCTCTAAACGTAGGTATTCATTCTGCTCCTGGGAAAGCAGGCTGAGGATGACACCGGCGGCAGCGCGTGTCCGAACCCCAACCAGGACCCTTGTCTGTCGCGCAGGCAACGACCACAAGAGCTGGAACTGAATGTGGCTCCGGCCGTCAAAGGAGAACTCTGGAGCCACTTGTCAATCAAAAACACACAAGGCCTGTTCAATTAATTCAGCTGTCATGTGGGAAATACTTGAGGATATCACAGCGAGGGCGTGCTGTTCTGTAAAAGCACTTTATGTACTGTGAGGCGAGGTTATCTTCCTACAGCAGCAAAGTGACGTTTTGGAACATGTGCTCTGTGAGGTTTCAAATCCCTAATTCCACAGAGATCTCATTGTACTTTCCCTCAAAACTAAGTGTAAAACTTTTCTACACTTACCTTGATCACACTGAGTCCCTGTAAACCCCGGTTCACACAGGCAGCTGAAGGAGCCCCACTCGCCGTGACAGCGACCCCTCTTGCCACAGGAGGAAGGTTGCTCCATGTTGGTGCAGTGATCATCAATAACAGAGCAGCCTGGCAGAGTGTTGGAGGATTCAGCAGGGGAACCAAGGTCAAATAGCTGAATGGAAGAAGAATAGGAGAAAAATATGAAGAGGAGAAAAACTCAGTAAACGGAGGAAAATGAAAGGGTGGACATCTCTGTCCTTGCTATTATAGTAGAAGAGTGAAAGGAAATGTGATTGCAGATTGAGAAAGAATATTGTATCTTATCATCAAATGTAAGATACTGTACATTTAAATCTGACTGCTGATTATTTAATGATATATCACATTTTGATGTATCTTTTCCCCAACGTGTTTTTTATTTTAATATTATTGCTATTAATTTCAAGACTACTATACTATAGAATACTACTATACTACTATACTACTATAGAATTAGAAAAGAAGAAAAATAAAAACAGAAGTACTATACACCATACAATAAATGGCATGACAGTGTATTGTTTAAACACAAATAATGTCAAGATAATTAAGCTGTAATAAATCAATAAAAATGCACTTTAGAAATGGAATCTGGTGGTCAGTAAGGTGTCTTGTGCTTGCAGACAGCAGTGTTGGCAGCATGAAAATGAGGTTATTGCTCTTGTAGCAGTAAAACAAATGTGTGCAAATATTTCAGTGCAAAGATAATAGTGCAGAAGTTTTCAGTAAGAGTAGAATAATGTCATTGACTTATGGTGCAGTAGTTGTTAGTTATACTGATATTGCATGCATTGCTAATATATATATTCTTTTAAAGTGGTGGACAGCAACAAAGTACATTTACTCAAGTGCTGTACCAATTACAAGTACAATTTTGAGGTACTTATACTTTACTTAAGTATTTTCATTTTATGCTGCTCTATACTTCTTTAGTCCACTACATTTATCAACAGCTGTAGTCACTACTTATTTTGCAGATTAAAATTTTACATACACAAACATGATCAGCTTATAAAATGCGATGTATTGTTACAGATTAAACTAATAAGATTAAACCACATTAATGCATCAGTTATAATAATCCAATGATGTGATATATAATAATGTAATATTGACAGATGCCATTCTGCTGCTCAATGAGTACTTTTGCTTCGTAAACTCAAGCACACTTTGGTGATATTACTTCCATATTTTTACTTAAAGGTACCCCGTGGCCACGAGTAGTGCTGTGGAGCAGTGATTTTATGAGCGGATCCCTGTTTTCTTTGTCTAGTTCGCACACACGAGGATGCACATGCATGAGGATGTGCACATGATGCACATTCCTGCCAGTGGTTTTACGTTAGTCCACTGGTGTAGGTGGGGGCAAAATGTTCAAAAAATTGGTTTGTAAATATTTTATGAGGAAGGAAATGTCCTCATCATGTTTGTGTTTGACCTCATGAAAACAAACAATGTGTTTTGGTGAGAAACACTGAATGTAAGCAGAAACTATGTTTATAAGAAAACTCATAAATACCTCACTCACAGGGCACCTTTAAGGACAATTCTGGATGCAGGACTATCCCTTGTAACGAAGTATTTTTATGTTGTGGTGTTACTGCTTTTACTTAAGTAAATAATCTAAATGCTTCTTCCACCACTGTCCTCTTTTATAAACAATTGTGTTGAAGTAAATGCTGTACATCTGCAATAAAAAGTATAGAAACAACATGGACCCTCCAGCACCTATGTGGTCGGCAATCCAAACAAGTAAATAATAAAGGAATACAATATAGCAATCTATTTATAAAATCTATTCATCTATGAAAGGGTTCATAAAAGGGCCTCATGGCAATGCGTATTCAGTAATTCAGTATTCTGCTCATTCCATACAGTACCTTGCTGTCCACAAGCAGGTTCCTTATGCATCCAGTATAGTGTTTGTGCTGCAGCTGTGGGTATTCATAAGATATGTTCTCATTGACCCCTCCAAGCTGCAATACATAGCTTCCATTCAGATACCTGGGACACAAAAACAATCTCAATATAAGTTAAGTTATAAGTAAACAGAGGAGAAGAAGAATGTGAGCAGAAGAAAAGGAAACAGACACCATGTAAGATCTCAAGGTTACAATTCAGAACGCAACTCTCTATATAACGAAACACAGAAGGAGAGCAGGAGAAAAGGAAGATACACCATATAAGCTGTCAAGGTTAAAATTCATGGTTTCATTCTTTTCCTGCTGAGGCTGTCATCCCTTTTACTGCTTTCTGACAACAAATATGACATCTTATTCTTGTTCTTTTTCCCCTTATTGTGAAAATAAATGCACAATGGGTAAATTACTTTTACCTGAAACGATCAAAACACAAACTGATTCAGCGCAGCAACTCTTTGATATTTTCAAGACTGGCTGCACAAATAAGTTTTTCAGTGTAACTGCAGCTTTTTAACGAGCAGGGAATGTCCCTGTTTCACTATTTGTATTATCTAATAAGTTGAAACTCATATACAGTGACCACAGTGAATGGTTCTTAAAATGCAGAAGTTATTCAAATTAATAACAGTGGTAAAGCCCTTATGTACATTGTTAAACTTCATAAACTCATATCTTAATTACACAACAAAACAATGAGCACAGTGGCAGGCCGGGCCCACGATGGGGGAAAACAAACTCAGCTGTGGCAAAGCAAAACCGGTTTTGTGCAAACACAGAAAGATTAGTTGGCACTTTAAGGATAATATCTGAGGATGTCATCAACAGTTTCTTCCCTCCAGAGACGACGGCCTGGTACATTGAGAAATTGAACACAGTGAGCCTAAAACAGTCTGAGTCACTATCTGATTTGATTTCAATAGATGATTCCATGTAGCTTGCACATAAACACCATTTTAGATCCTATTTACTGAGCATGTATTTTTGTATAATATACCTGAGGTAGGAACATTACTTTTTTTTATGTTCATCTAACCTTTCAGGACCCAACCCCGAATAAATAATATTCAGCTATAACTGTGTGGGTTATGTTACGTAAATTGTGTTGCAACATCAGAACTACAAATGTTACCAACTAAGTGCTGCATGCCAGCACATAATAAACACAATTAAATATCAATTATTAAAATTCTACTAGTCTACAAGGGTAGAACAGACATTTTTCACCTTTATCCACTAAAGCTAGTGTTGTCACACTGTACATGCAAAAATATCCTTTATATACAGTACAGTATATGCAGTATACCTAGTTACCACATCTGTATGTAAAAATTGACTTTATTCTTCATTTTTCACTTTTACCACCTAACAATTTGCTGCCTCTGTGACTGCTGATGCTGCACTCTACATAGGATTGTTTACCCCGGTGGGTAGTTGGGGCATTTAGACACTGTCCCTATTGGCCATGCATCCTTTTAGATTTAAAAACAGTGAGGAGAACAAAGCCTCAGTAGATTAGTAGTTTGCAACCAAAGTAAAACCCCAGAAGGATCTCTGGAGAATTTCTAAACACTAATTGTTGACTACTTCAACTATAAATACAGGGGTTCTTCAAAACAAACATGTAGCCACATTTATTTATTGACTTACATACATATATGTTCATTCATTTATTATAAAATTATTTATCTCATGATTTAGTAGTGGAGGCCAGAGGTGCTTATTGGCTCCTTTTAGAATTCAGAAGAGCCGCTTGGTTTATATATTGTGCAATAATGGTCAGACTTGTTTCGTTTAATTATTGATCTCACTTGTCCCTGTTGGGTGTGACCCCTCGGATTTCACAGGACGAGCGGTCCTCTGTCATTGCCCATGAGTCCACTCCTTCTGTCTCCATGATAATCGCACTGGAACATCGATCGAGAGTGAAGCGCACTTCCTTTAAATTGGGGGAGAGAGGAGAGAGGTCATCGCTGCTGCATATGTGGATGTGTGACTATACTATATATATTCTAATCCAACATCTTCTTCATACACAGGGAGAAAGAGAGATCTGACATGTAAAGGCACAAGCATGAATGCGCTTTTCTTACTTTACTGTTGCTCCTCACATCAAGGCGATGCCAGCGTCTGTCAGCCACCCCAACATTATTTGTTAACTGGAGGACCAGGGTCCCAGAACCATGGTTAACTTTCAGACTGGGTGTTCCACCAATCAACTCTGAGGAGAAAAGAGTTCAGAATTAACACCTGCTACTAAAGTATTATGATTATTATTATACCTGAAGGAAAAGTTTTCAACCCAAAAAAGGCAACTCTTACAGATTTGTAGTATAGAAAAACAGATTAAGTTGCTTGCACAGACAAAATGTACAGGCAAGGTCAGGAAAAACTGTGATGAAATGCATTGGAAACAAAGAAAAAAAAAACAGGCAAGATGCAAATTACTAGTTCACACACGCACAGAAAACAACCCAAGGGACATATGAAAACATCTCACCTCAAAACAAACATACAGTATGAGCTAAAAAAGAGAATGACAATACAATGTAACACAGCTGGATTATAGCAGGGAATCTGTATGCCACCAGAAACGAGGTGATGGAAAATAGTTACACGGGGTCGTGAAATAGGAAATAAAAATCAATTAAAAGGTCGGTTCACCCAAATTGCTGTTCACCACGAGCTATGTGAGTTATCCAGTGATGATGACAGTGTTTCTGGAATGAGATGTTGCTGCAGATTTTTTTTCAAATCTCATTTTTAAATGATGTGAGCCCCACAGATGAAATTGAATTCACCTTTGTTATATTGGGGTGGAGGCAGAAATCTGAGGGACAGATGTCTCAAAACCTGAGCGACAAAAAAACAAAACAAAACTATCTGCATGGCTAGATACTACAAGTGGTAAATGAGAAAATGTGTTTTTGTGTAACTGGGGTGAAACAACCCTTCAAGTTAGCCCCAGTGTAAAAATTTAAATTATGGACACAGAAAATGGTAATTGGAGACTGTATGTAAGTGAGTAAGTGTGTGTTTGTGTGTGTACAAGAGAGACTGAGCAAGTCGAGACAGCACAAGTATTTACCACTTTGATAGCTCCAGTACAGCCCAAAATACATGATTTAGACTGGTTGCTATCATATTTTATAAATAATCATTTATAATCTCCCCAAAACATAACATTTCCAACATAACTTTAACACTTATCTTTAATATTTAAATATTTGCTGTCAAAATCATCATCATTATAATCCTGTACCAGCAACTTCAACAATAAGCACCCTGCACAATGTATCACTTTTACTTTGTACATCTACTCATTCACCCGAGCAACACATGTTTATTTAAAGAGACATCACTACCCATAGTATCAATAACTACCATGAATCATCACAATAATGAGGCTCTGTTTGCTTTGGGTTTTGGTGCACTTCGGGTTGAATATTAGTCTTATACAATTGTAAACACAGTATACACAATCGCCTTTTCAGTTTGAAAATTTTTTTATCCCTGTCCTTCATTTGGAGGATTCAAGTCCACGCCTTTGTGTCAGCAAGAATAAACCTTGCTGACAAGTCCTTGAGTGAGACTCTGAATGTCTACCAGCCATGGAGTCTGCTCTGAAGCTGAACTGCTGCTTTGATGCTGAAGCAGGGGGTAACTAAAAACACAATTCCTTCTAGCGCACGACAAAGTATTTCATACACATTAAACAGTAAAACTGGGTTGCCTGTGTAGCACCACATTAAGTACTTACTGTATAAGTCGGTAGAGTGAGTGCTCATATCCCTCAGCAGTACACTAACGAACAAAATTTGTCTCATATATCTGATTAGCTTCCACCCAGTAATTAAACACACAAAATTAAGTTCCAAGTTTTAGGGCAATAACGGCTTGTAGGCCCCTTGGCACGCATCTAATTATCCAGACTCACTCTTTACCTATGGCCATGTAGTCCTCAGCATCCTCAGGCAGCAGAGTGGCCAACGGGCCGGCATACAGTAGCAATCCATCGTCTTCCTCTGTCATAAACTCCAGTGAAAGATGGCTATCAAAGCATGGCCTTATAGGGGGAAACCAGGCATAGCCGTTGCCAAGGAAACTAAGTCTCGTCTGCTGACAGTCTGGCCCCTCAAGCTGTGGGGGGCAGTGGCACCTGTAGCACAGGGAAGAGAAAAAAAAGTGGAAAATCAAGGTAAAACACGGGGAAAGAAACAATCAGTGTCATTCATGTTTTGTGCTCTGTGAAATCTTCACACTGTCCAATCTCTGGATCTGTGCGTGGTGACTTCTCTCTGGTGGACGTGACAGTCTTGTTGATTCACACAGGCAGGGGTTTTGGTTTTGCTCCAACACGTCGACTGCCCACAGACATTTAAGAACTCTCTTTCATCAATCAATTGTTTGCATTATCCACCAAGCCCTGAATATGCAATTCTACATTAAATCAATTAGCTATGAACACAATATTACTCCGGTCTATTCTTTATCTATCACAGCTGCCCGAGCTAAACCCTCTGGAGACTGTTCCTGCTCGGCACATCACATCTCCTTTGTTAGGAGATAATTAATTCTATTTCTCCCACGTTTCTATGCACCGCACCACCACTGATTTCCTGGACTTTTTCTGACTTAACCTCACCCGTCTCCCTCTCATTCTTTAGGTACTACACACTTTGGTTGATATCTGTGCAATTGCCTCTTCTTGTACTTATCTACTTTGATTAGGGCTCGAGTGTTAAGGATCACCGCTCTTCCGGAAACTGGAAATGAAATGTTTTCCATGCCTCCCTTCAACTTGTGTATGAGACCGTAATGGTAAATATTAGTAATCATACAAAAACACCATAAAGGAAGAGATACATGCAGTGATGAAAAACAGCCCATTCAATCACTGGGATGGCGAGGATGGAGGGGACCAGTTGATCTCATCCTGTCCCCTCCACTGCAGGCATGTGAGACAAGCTGGGTTTGCTGATAATGTCAAAGCCATCTATTTTCATGCAGTGTCTGAGGAAGGCTGTGTGTACTGAGGCTGTTAGGGGCTGTTTCTCCCCATTGCTGTTTATTCTGCAGAGGGGCAACACATGTCAGGAATACTGATCCATACGCAGCAAAAGGGACGGCTTAGGCAGAGTGTAGCCTTATGCATACATATGCACACGCACAGCACAGCACCTCACTCCTTCGCTGCTCTTTCATGTGACTCATGAGAGCAATGCCAATCCAAATCAAGAAGTGCAGCCCATGTTTTTCACACTTCTGACAGACAATATCTGATCAGCTGCTGACTGAGGTTGCCTGTTAAGCTCCTTTGACAGGGCATAGAACCAAAAATTGGTTTCTTTATGGTTGTAATGCATTCACATGAGGGCACATATAGCACATACGGGGAGATATTCTATCACGGAACAGGAGCTTCTTTCAGCAGGGTGCACATCAACTGCAGCAGAGACAATTTAAAAGATAAAAGAAAAAACAGAAAGAAACGAGTTCTGTACATCCTCTCTCTGAAGACTATGCCTTTGACAAACTTGCATGTTCATGTAAATGACATTAAATGAGATTTTGAGAAGTTGTGAGCATAGAGGGGGGGCAGAGTTGTACTAATCCCCTTGCCCTATATTTATTTAATCTGGGCATTAGTGTGTGCATGAAATGAAATGTGTGCTGTTTCTACTGCAATGGACTCCCACAGAGACCTATACGCTTGAAGTTGAAGGCCTTTATATATCGACTACAGACATTTGTCAATATTTAGGGTTAATATTAAAATAACTGACTAATGACCTTGATACAAAGGCTATGTTCATTATTTACTTCTGCAAGACACAGCGCACCAGAGCTTGAACATCAGGCTATAAATCTAGAAACCTAACGAAATAATCTTGGCAAGATACACGCAGATATGCACATACATGTACTTTGCTTCCATGGAAAAACTCCAAAGCCTGCTACTCTACATTCAGCTGTCAACACAGCAGAGCAGCTCAAGCAAGTTAGGTCAAGCTGCAGGTGAAGGAGATTTTTCTCACAAGGGGCACTGTTAGTAATTCTGGGCTCATTTTCCAAGATGTCACTCTTACAGTAAGTCTAACAGGACTGGAGAGAAGACTGCAGCACACCAGGAAACTCTTATTCCTGTTCCCGAACTTCTTCCAACAACCGCAGACATGCCTCTCACCTGTATCCATTCTGGGTGTCGACGCAGGTTCCCCCATTAAGGCAGGGGTTACTGGGGTAGGAGGAGCAGGGTTGGTGGGTCATTTCCTTGGCAGCGCAGCCACACACAGCCGAGGACGTCAGCGTCACTGAGACCAGGGATAAAGCACCTGAGTCTACCAGGGTGGGCGAGTCACTGATGTTTAACTGTGTGGAGCAGCCGCCGGATGTCTTGCAGTCTGCGCGCACACACTCATCAACCTGCACCTGGCTCACATTCACACGCAGCAGTGACTGCAGCTGCGGAGAGTCAGAGAGGGGAAGAAGGGAGGAGATGAGGGAGACAAATATGGGAATTACAATAATTGTCAGTGAAGATACAAGGATTTGTATCTCCAATGTTAGGAGTAAGGGGTACACAGTGATATACATTTGGAAGGATAAAAGACTTCACAAGCGATGCAAAAGAGGAAGGCAAGGTCTAATCTACATAAATGCTTTTAATATTCTACAATTGGTTTTTAAAGGAGCAAGACATATAGTTGGGCATGACAGAGGAATCAAAATGATGCACAGTCAAAACATGGAAGAAAGAAAGCGATTAAAAAAAGAAAGGAGGCATAGAGAAGAAATTAATGGGAGAGACAAAGAGACATGACAGGGGCAGGCAGTAAACAGACAGAAAGTTGGTGTGAAAATAAAAGGGCAGATAAAAAGCGGTTATCTCTTCCCCTCAAGCTCCCAAGTGTATCACTTGATATATGAGCATTGATCTCTATCTATCAGACGCGATGGTATATATACCTTCTTTTTATGTGCGGTGAGGACAGCATGCAGTTTCTCTGGGCGCAGGTAGCCAGTATCAGTTAGCACATAGAAATGGATGTCCACTGTTTTCCCCTCTCTGTCTGCTATGCTGAAAATGTTGATACTCCCCGGTCTGATGGACAGCGTTTCAGACAGGAAGTCCCACAACGTCTCCAGCCGACTCTTCCCCTCGACGTGAGAGTCGATAAAATCTCTCGCTGTAATGCCTTCGGGAGACAAAGAGAGTGGGGCTTCATGCAATAAGAACTACTGACTCGTCAATGACAACTACTGAGTTGATCAAAGTCTACTGAGTCCCTGATTCCATTAGCACAAGAAGTAGTCTAACATCTCCCTCTATTGATCCATTTCCTCACTGAATCATCCATAAGGTGAATGAGTCGTGATGCAGTCAAGTAAAAATCGTTTATTTCTTCACTGGAATAAAGTTAGGGTCTTGAAGAAATGCCATGTACAAAATATTTTAATGAGTGGAAAATCAATCATTTATGGTGCCACCTTCCAATAATATCTGGAGAATGTGGGCAGTCATCTTTAATCTCCAAAAATGATAATGACTTGGAGTCAGAGGCATCCATAAAAGACTTCAACTCTGTTCGCCGAATGGCTTTTTAAATGTCAAGGACTTTACCTGACACTTCCAAATTGACCTTTATAACACCGATTTGCTCTGGGAGACTGACAGAAAAATTAATACTCTAACATAAACTTCAGAGAGTTAAAGAATAAGACGAAGAGGGAAACCATTAACAACAAGCAGTGTGAATGGTTGCTTTACAATGCTTAGAAATGTTAAAGAATGCAAGTATAAAAAATTTTCCTGACAGCCTATTATTTCAGCGTTAACTGGATTGACAACCTGATAATCATTCAATGAAAAGTACCAATTTATTCGTGCCTGTGGCAGATGCTGTCTATTTCAACATCATCTTCAAGAAGGAATTTAACAACAGCAGTGGCAACAAAGAACAAGCTTTCTGTTTTGTGGAGGATGACTGAGGCAGGGAGTCCAATTGAAAAACTATTATACTCAATATTGTCTTGACTTATGGTTTTGGGGGTCATGCAGAGACACAACAGGTAAACTCAGAATTGAATCACAGCAACACCTATCCACCTGCAGAGCTGCAGGCACCTAGTGATTCAAAATTAACACAGTGTTTATGTCACCAGGTGAGTCCGTGTTTCTGCTAACGTTACCGGTCAAGCGCAGCGAGGCGGACGACAGGATGGCCTTTTCCTCCAGCTCCCTGACATGAACTCTGACCCCTGAGATCACATCGGGCCACACCCCATCAGACACCCCGACCCTCAACCAGTAGCTGCCTGCTGGAGTGTTCTGTCGGACAGTCAGCATTCCTGAGCTCTGGTTCAGACTGAAGTATCTGAGAAGAGCAGAGGAGCTGTTAAGTAGGAGAGGACGGCTTCAGCGGATGATGAGAGAGAGAGAGAGAGAAAAAAAAAAGACAATTGGCTTCTTTTGTTTCTGAGCTCTTGTTCAGAGGAAAAATACCTGACAGATGGCAGACAGACAAGTAGAGAATTGGTCAGCGGTACCAGGGTTTACGCCGGCAGGAAGTGAATGCAAATTTATTTTGAAAAAAAAAAAAACACCCCAAAGAAACAGAAAAAGAAAAAACGCCAAGAAGAAGAAAAAAAAGGCAAATTCTTTAGCCCAAAAGAGCTTGATAGTTGTCATGGTAACTGTCAGAATTTGTTATATGAATAAAACAAATATGCAATTGGTATTTCTAATCTGATCTTGAGGGTGTGAATACTGAATAACTGCACAAGGTCCCTGATGGAGTCAGACTGTGCTCATACGGGTCGTTTCATCTCGGTAACATCATACAGGTGGACTGAGATTGCTTAGTTTGTTTGAAACTGATTGCATTTTCCAGAATGGCAATCACTGTTGACGGCTATGATTAAAGTCCCTTTGGAAAGTGTAGCTTATATTCGAGACCAGGGAATTGGATCTAAGATTAGGAGAAGTACCTGTTAGGCATGTTTCGGGCCGAGTGATATCACTGAAAGAGGCCTTGTTAGAGAAATACAGCATCAACGCTGAGTCCACATCCTCTTTATTTTTCAAATTCTACACTGTTGGCAGTTCTTCTCGTACTGTATTGCTTTAGTGGTTGTACTTGTGCTGCACATTTGGAGATCAGCATGTTTTCAGAAAAAATTATATGCATTTAACAGTGAGCTCTCACTTGGCTGCGCTTGTCTCCAGTGTGTAGGTCTTGTTGTCCCAGTCATCAGGATCTGGGGCATACACCTTCCCCAGTGCTGCATTTGCCATCCTTCCTGTTCAAGGTAAACACACACACACACGCACGCACACACACACACACACACACACACACACACATTGATTCAGTCTGGACAGAATCTGCTGATGCCAACACTTATCTTTTCGTCCCTCTCTTCTCCTTATCTTGCATTCTTGTGTTCTGTTCTACTTATTATGCTCATAACTGTGGAGCCCCACTGCTGGAATGAATAGGCTCTCAGTGCTCCACTTCAGAGAGCGTGGAGCTTAAGGAAGCAGGGCTATCTCAGTATGGATTATGTTATTATCGACCTGCAGTGCCAGAGTACTGCAGCTGGGTAAACAATGGCAGCCTGGATGAGTCACGGCGTTCCTGTTTTCCACAATTACCAAAACTGCCATGTAGCTGAGTGTGCGATCAAAACACTAACAAGCCAACACACCTAACTAACTTACCTGGAGGGTATGAAACTACAAAAAAAGAAGAATCATGATCCTTATCATAATGTGATGTTCAGATGAGCTTTAGGCATAGGGTTAGCAAGGGAAGAATGTGCTGAGGGCTTCAGAAAGGATTTGACAACGATATTACCATAACAAAACACTGTTAGAATGTAAAAGGAAGAGTGCAATTATGAATTCCAGACTACACCGAGCAGGTATGGGAGTGAAAACTTTTCCCTTCAGCTGTAGCCTCAGTTTCCCCTCTTCACTCAAGCTCTGCCTGCAGTGAAAAGCTCTGTAGCGAAAGCAAGGGGCAAAGAGAATGCAATGAGGGGAAGCGAGCAACTCACCCTTGCGGCTATGCACATAGACATCTTTCTCTCCTGCCTGATGGGCGTTATCATTCTGGTCACCAATGGTGATGGTGAGCGTGTTTGTGGCTGTCATTGGTGGATCGCCGCTGTCAATCATAATCACTGGCAAGTGGAACTCGTTCTGCCGTTCCCTGTCAAATCTCCGCAGGGCAGTGAGTGTTGCAGAGCCGTTCCCGTGATCCTGTAGGTGGAAGTCGATAGAGTAAAGTGAGGGCAGGGAGAGAAAGAAAGGAGGGCCATGCTCTGGGGAGTCTCTGTCCACAACATGAAGCAAAGTTGAGCTCCTGTTGAGCCAGACCACTTGAGGTGCTGGACTGTTCTCCCACAGCACAGGAGCGTAAGATGTCTCCAGCTCTGGCCCGTTGTCATTCATATCTAGCAGCGGCAAGTGGACCGTGACACTGCCAGTCAGTGCCGGGGTGCCCCGGTCTGTCGCCATGACAACCAGCTCATAACCTGCCACTGTTTCCCTATCCAGCGGCCTGGCGACTGTCACCACACCGGCTCGGCTGACTGTAAAATGTCCATATGGGTCGGACTGAGGGAGAATGCTGTACATAATGTCCCCATTCAGGCCAGAGTCAGAGTCAGTGGCCGCGACCTGAATGATGCTGGTTCCCACAGTTACATCCTCAGGCAAAGGGGAGAGCAGGTGGGAGCTCGGGGCAAACAAGGGAGCATTGTCATTCTCATCCTCCACGAGAACCAGACAGTGGATGAGGCTGGAGAAGTCAGAGTCCTCCACCTTGACGGTTAGGTTAAACCGCTGTTCCCCTGGCTTCTCAAAGTCCAATTTCTTCTTCAGTCTCAGCGTGCCCGTCTGTCCCAGTCTGTGGCTGACCATGTAGAATCGTTGCTCCGGATCTCCTGCCACCACACTGAAGGCCAGCTGTCCATACGTGCCAGCGTCAGGGTCCACAGCGCTCAACTCCAGAATAGGAGCATCTTCATTAGTGCTCTCAGACACACGAGCACCACACCAGTCCTCTCTAAACTTTGGCACATGGTCGTTGATGTCTGTTACCACTATGGTGGCGGTAGCTGTACCTGTCATGCCACCGCCGTCCCGGGCCTCTACTACAAGCCGGTGGCTGTCGGCAAACTCCCGGTCCAGACCCTCTGCTGCAACAGATATGGTGCCCGTGCTGGAATCAATAGTGAAAAGGTCTGCACTGTTTGCGTTGTGCACATTCTCTGTAATCCGGTAGGTGAGGATTGCGTTCTGACCTACGGCTGCATCGTCAAGGTCTACCGCTGTCATTTCCACAACAAATGCTCCAGCAGGGGAGTTCTCCGCCACGCTACTGTGGCAATTATCAGGCGCACACGAGAAGGTAGGGGCATTGTCATTGATGTCCCACACGTTGATAATAACATCCGTAAAGCCAGTAAGTCCCTCGCCCTCTTCGTCCGTTGCCATGACAACAAAGCGCCAGACGGCACGCTCCTCTCGGTCCATGGTGCGCTGGGCATACATCTCCCCTGTGATGTCGTTGATCATGAAGTGTGACTCTGCCCCTTGGCCATGAATGGAATACCGTATGGCGCCCTGGTCTGCATCCTTGTCTGGGTCAGTAGCTGTCACCTGCAGAGATAAAGACAACTTCTTAAGAAAATGGATATTCATTCATCCAGTCAAGCCCAAATTACTGCTTCCTCTTATCTCTTTTCAGCCGTCACCCGGGTCTTCTTTGCTTTTGGATTTTTTCGACAGCCCATTTAAGTGTTTGTACTTTTTTCCTGACCACTTAAATTAAAGCAATGAGCTCTGATCAGGCATCTTTCTCGCATCTGGCCTCAGAGCGGGTCTGACAGCCTTACTGCTGAATTTCCCCACGTAAGATCCATCACTACTGTCTCTCTAACTTAGTGGAATGATAATTCTACAATTTTTCAAACTACGAAAATACATGAACAATAAAAGAAACACAGTAGATGCACTGAAATAACATGTTACATTAAGAATTGTAAACAATAGCCACCACATACAGCTACATTGCACTGAAGCTGTTGATTTCACAAAGGAGCTTTCTAAAGATAATCACAGGTCTATGGATTACAGTAATTACTGAAAAAACTGCGGTATAAAACCTTTTAGCAGTAATAATCTCAGCCTCTCACCTGCAATACAAACACTGGCGACCCATCAAGCTCCTCTGTGACAGATCCATAGTACTCATTCATGGAGAACACCGGTGCCTCATCGTTCTTATTAACCACAGTAACCACCACGGCTGCGTAGTCTTCCCACTTCCCGTCGGAGGCGAGGACCAGTAGTTTGTATCTCTTCTGCTGCTCATAGTCCAGTGGCTGTGCAATAAAGATCGTCCCCACCTCTGGCTCGATGTCAAAAACACCACCTTTGTTGCCAGATGTAATCTGGTAGCGCAGCTTGGCATTGGCTCCTGTGGCGGCAATTATAAAATGCATGATTGGGAATGTGAAATCACTGTCCTGATTCTGCAAATAAACAAGTTTATAATAAGGTTGCTGAGATCTAAAGGTAAAACAGACATGCAGCAACATGTAAAGAAGGTAGTAGATAGTAGTAGTAGGTAGTAGCAGGTTGCTGCTGGCATCATTATTCCTTCAATCTTTGCACGCTGACTACTTCAGTATTGTCCCCTCTCTTACTTTAAGTGGAACAACAGAACGGCGTAACCACAGGGGTATTACACCTCATTTCCTCCGAGACCTGAGCATTAGTAGGTTTTCATGTATCCCTTTCTTGTTTTCATTACTTAATTAAATGGAAACGTTGTACCTCGTCTCCTCGGCTTTAATCAGATACTAATTAAAAAAAAAGAGTGCAGAAAAAAGTAAAAGGGAGCATGAGAGTAAAAAGCAGCATACAGTAATGCACCCTAATAGTGGCCTCTAGGGAATGATTTTGAGGCCCGAAAGAGAGGGTGGGGGGGATGTAGTTTAGTAAAGAGGAAGTCAATATCTGAACTTATCTACTGTGTCTCCATGGAGACCATCCAGTCTCCAGTCCACAGTTTAACATTGGAAAAGATAAGATAATCTCCTGGAATGAACAGTTTTTCGCTTTCAATCATCCTGTTGGGTTAAAGTAGCTACAATCCCATGTAAATACACTAATCTGTACTATTAACACAACCCTAGCTGACAAAGTGCTCCCGGCCTCCCACAGGGATCTGGCAGGCTTACAGCAGTCAAGCCCAGGGTGGAGTTTTTAAACAAGACAGATTGAGCGTAGCCTCTCAGACGCAAGTGCAACAGTATTGCAACTTTAATGTTGGGGGTTGGTGTTATTCCACAGCCATTCATCATTAGTGCCGCAGCCCGGCCTAAGCTGCACCCCCGCTCGCCATAAATACTTGATTAACGGACCTAAACATGCCTGATAAAGGGATCTTAGGCTACTGCTGTACGGAGGATGAGCAACTGCTTTATTGGTTAAATCCCGCCCACCTACTGTGTGGGAGCGTGTCACTCTTTTTGGAACATATGTGCTACAGTGCATTACCCAGCACTCAAATGACTACTGCTAAATCTAGCACACCGCATGATTTCAGCAGCATGATTTCAGCAGAGCTCAGGCCAGATTGGAAAAGACTGCCCACAGGGTCACTTTATGCATACTGCTACAAATGCAGACCATCTTGCAAAAAAGTGCCAACTTGGCACACAACTCACTGCTGAAAAACTGATTAATAGACTGCCAAAATGTTTCTGTTATTTGAAGAAAGAGAGAGCCTGGTGAAAAATAAAGAAAGTGCAATCCTCAAAACGTCTGTAAAGTTTCAAAGTGTCTCACAAAAACTTTTATATTGGTTCTGGTTGGCTAGCTTCTTTAACCTTTATTTCTAGGAAGTGGCATCAGTAAAATCTCCCTGGGACCTCCTCAGTCAGCTGCCTCATCAAGCATACCTTCATCCTCGTCATTAGCACTAACGGTGACAACAGCCAGGCCAACATCTGCATTCTCGTCGACGCCGACTTCATACAGTCGCTGAGCAAAGACTGGTTTGTTGTCGTTGACGTCGCTGATGAAAACCCTCACATACGCTGTGTCTGCAAGAATGACAGAATGGCAGAAGATTAAACGGCACAGCGCACAAACACACAGACTTACACGCACCCACACTTTGCTAAACACTGTATGTGTGCATTCTCCCTCCATCTGTTTATTGATTCTACAATTCATTGTCTCTGTTTAGTGGGGAAGAGGCACTTAACCCAACGCAATGTGGCTCATTGACATGGAAATCAGAAAAAACATTATTCACAAAGATGTGCTGTAAATTACATAAATTATTCATTTTGTCAAGAGTTTATTGTTTTAACAGGAGTAACTATTTTCAACAGAAAGAATAACAATAATGGGGCTAAACCTCTTCAACAAGCTGCTTTTTTGCAGAGAGTAGATAAAGAACCTCTCTACTGGGAAGGTTAAATATTTATAAGATGACAAGTGTTTGTGTCTTATCGGTGCCCTCCTCATTACACTGTTTATTTCTTCAGTTAGAAAGAGTAAATTATCTGCTCACATAACACATGGGTGACATGTTAATTTGGAGCTGCTGCAGTAAGAGATGACGGTGTTGGAAGTTGGCTCTATTTTCTCGGCTTGTTTATACATTTCCCTCCTCCCCTTGGTGTATCCCAGTGGTGACGCAGCGAGACAGGTAATGTTTGCAGAGGAGATGAGCCCTCCTGGATGTGGGAGATTTGTAGCACAAGACACAGCCAAGGCTCATTGCAAATGCTAAGCAGCCTTGGCAACTCTGAAGAGGAGGCTTTGCTGCTCCAAAACATCACCCTTTACCCCTAATACCTCCTTCACAAACATTTGCAAAAGACCCCCTTCTGAATACAAACGTCATATTACGTCACTCTAGGTGCAGACTGCGGTTTTATGGCTGCCAGAATGTCACAAAGAGAACACGGTAAACAAACACAGGCCACACTGGTTAAATATTGAACAACGAAAATTAAAGAGAAGACAAAAAAAAGAGGGGGTTGTAACAAAAAAAGACAGTGCCAAGAAGTCTCTGGGTTTATTTTCACATGGAAGAGAGTGAGGCTGTCTGGTCATGGCAGTGGAATAAATCAAATTAAGTTTCATTTTTCAAAGTCAATCCCAAGGTGTAAATGAATGTATTGTCATGCCAACGCAGTCTGTTTAAAACACAGTACACAGAGGAAGAACTCCTCATAGATTACTTTTCAGTTTCGCCCTGTGGGCTTATAGGGAAAGAAAAATGCTGTTTTTTGTTTTTTTTATGAATGGGACATTGCACAAGGCCAGAGGTCACTTCAAAGTTAACTCTGCCAGCTCATATAGTTTCTTAGAATGTATCAACAATGAAAAACAACAATTTGTATGACTTAAAAGGATAGGGATTATCTAAATCTTTATTAACTGTCTAATTTATCATTTGCATAGTGATGACCTAATAGTTTGATGTTTTATGAAATATACTTATATACTTATAGATGAGAAGATTCATACTGTACCACTCTCATGTCTGAAAGGTAAATATGAAGCAATGCTAAGCTTAGCTTAGCATTACCATAGCTAGCATAAAGACTGAAAACATCTTCCTAAAAGCAACTCTTAAAGACAAGTTGCATTTTAGGGGGGTTATGTGCCAGACTAGTTTCTAGTTAATGTACTGAACAAACGAAATCTGACATGTTAATTTGTGAGCTTCAGAGGAGCGGGTAGGAAGATGTTTTCACGCTAGCTGTGCTTACCTTTTGGACAGAGTCAGGCTAGCTGTTTCCCTGTGTTTCCTGTCTTTGTGCTAAGCTAAGCTAACCAGCTGCTAGTGGTAGCTTCATATTTACTGTACACATACAGTATGAGAGAGGGGTCAATCTTCCGAGCAGAATGAGTACATTTCCCAAAATGCCGAACTATTCCTTTAATGACATGAAGACAAAATATAAATTAAGAAGAAGTTTCGTGCTAGATGAAGTCTGATTAAAAAAAAAAAAATATATATATATATATATATGATATTAAAATCCTCAGAATTTCTAACCTGAGTTGGGCTGCTTGTTCTTGCCAGGTCGCGCTGACTCCTGGCCATCTTCTGACTGAACCTCCAACAAATAGGAGCTACGGGCTTCGCGATCAAACACAGCTTCGGTGTAGATGATCCCAAGTTTGGGGTCTATGCGGAACAGATGGTGGTCGCCACTGCTGTCACTCAGCAGAGAGTAAGTGATCTGTGGAGCACAGGGAATTTGAAAATTAAGCCACAGTATTTTTTCAAGCAATAACCTGCAGAAATAGTAGAAATTAAAGGCTTTGTAGCAGGAAATGTCAGGAGGTCTCCATCGTATTCCCAGATTCTGTCTTCTCATCACAGGCAAAATTGGATCAATACTCTATCCCACCTATATTGTCACAGTCAGTCACACAGATGCGATGGCACAGTTCCAAACACTACCTTGACAACACTTTGACATTGCTGGAACAAAGGGATGTTGTTGTGGCGTGATGTTACAGAATGCTCCTTCAAGAGTAACATGGATGGTTTAGCAAAGAAAAAATGTCTGTAGATGTGGCTGAAAATCTCTTCATTTTTTTGTACCTGCACAACATGAAAACAAAAAGATACCTCTCCGTTAAGACCCAGGTCTTTGTCATGGGCAGACACTTGGAGAACCAAAGTCCCTATCTGGGCTCCTTCTGTTACTGAGGCCTCGTAGATGGAGGAGGTGAAAAATGGCACGTTGTCATTGACATCTTAGGAGAGAAGAGAGATTTAGTAGCAAATTGACAATGTGTTAATTTCCAGATAGTAATTAGGTAATAAATTCTCTAGCATCCAAAGCTGTAGCCTCTGTAATTGTGCACATTAAAGATTTAGGGGTTTGATTTTCTGAAGAAAAAAAACATGAGTGCAACACTGTTTACTATAGCTGCTGACTTGAACATTCTGGATACTGGACTTCTCCATCTGCACATGAACTCAACATTAAACTTAACGGCTAAAAGATAACCAAATGCTCAAGTGATCCTTTGGCCAAGGGAAACATGTCTGCTAGATAAATAAATCAGTTTTGTGTTTGACATATACATATATAAATATATAAACATACTGTATACATACATGTATATATAGCACATATACTGTATATATATGATTGTGTGTGTGTGTGTGTATATATATATATATATATATATATATATATATATATATGTATATTGCAAGTTATCATGTAGGCTAACTTTTCAACCCCTTGATACTGACATTATATAACATTTTTCAATGATTTCATTACCCAGCAGTTAATTATCACGCGCTACAATTAATTAATGCTATATGTAAATATAATAAAACTGTGACAGACACATTTAGATCTGAACATACAGTTGAAGAATATTAAAAAAAAACCTGCGAATGGAAGTCTGACAATTTCATGTCATATCAAAGAACAAAGACAGTTAAAGGGAGAAAAGAACAAATCTCACCGGTAATATTAACATAAACTGTAGTGAACGCTGCAAGAGGCACTGCGGCCACGTTCTGCGCTCGAACCCGGAGAGAGAAAAATGCTGTGGTTTCGTAGTCCAGCGGCTCGGACACCAGAATGGACGCAGAGCCATCTTCGCGGTTGGGGGAAAGGTAGAAACGAACTGGCATGTTGGTTTCGGGGACCATCCCATCCTCCAGGTTATAGGTCACCCTGGGGTCACCCAGCTGAGAGGTCGCCTTAATTGTCTGCACAGGATGAGATCGTGATTTTTGCTTAGGCTGAAAGCCTGGATCTCAGGTTATGTTAAAGTTAGGGAAGACTGATGCACAAAAGCAGAAAATGTGGCTGGCTGACTCAACCCGTATGATGTCACAGATGGACAATCACATCCCAGTCAACTCCACAGCTTTAAAGGATTAGTTCAACATTTTGGGAAATAAGCTTATTTGCTTTCTTGCCAAGACTGAGATGAGAAGATCAATACCTCTCCATGCTTAGCTTAGCGTAAAGACAAAGCAGGGGGAATACAGCTAGCTCCGTCCAAATGTAACAAAACCAGAGATGTAAGGACCATCTACAGTAATGGGTTAATTAGTAAGCTTTCAAGGGGCTAATAGGCACATGTTTTTAATTTTGGACACAGCCAGGCTAGCTGTGCTAACCGTCGCTTGGCTCTAGCTTCATGCTTAATAATGCTTTGAGTTGCTAACCCATCGATCACCATCATGTCTGTGTGGAGCTAGAGCTGGGAGGCGATTAGCTCAGCTTAGCATAAATACTGGAAACAGGAGGAAACAGTTAGTCTGGCAAAACAAACAAGGTACTATATGTTAATTAGTGAGCTCTTGAGATATCTCGGGATATTTTTAAACTTTGGACAGAGCCAGGCTAGCTGTTTCTCCCTGCTTCCAGTCTTTATGCTGAGCCATGCTAACCGGTTGCTTGCTATTAGCTCCATAATTAACGTCCAGACATGAGAGTGGTAACAATCCTCTCATCCAAGTCTTGGTAAGAGAGCAAATAAGTGTATTTCCTAAGATGTTGAACTATTTGTTTAACGAGGATTCTCTTTGAGGTAGGTCAGGTAACATTTCTTCACACGTGACAGGCTATATTAGAACTAAGTCCGACTGTGTTGTGGTTTGTAGTCTGAAAGAAGCAGAGGGTATGTCAAATTTGGATTACAATAATTGTGGTGATTGATTATCTGAGTAAGACAGAAGAGTCGGATGAGAGTCAAACCTGTTGTCTGAGCCCTGAAATAACCTCTTATCTCAAAGTGAATCCCCTTGTGAAGACCTTGGGAAAAAAAGGGATTTTTGAGCTCTCCAGATTGACAGCTATATATTTTTCACATCAAAGGAGACATTTTGAATGGATTTAATTAGCCTGGAGTCATGAAACTTGCTTAGCACACGCTATCGAGTGTCAGCTTTCTCCTACAGCATCAAACTACAACACGTTTAAAGATTTTTCAGCGCACTGACAAGCTTTCAAAGGTGTATTCTGAGCACAAAGAGAACACAGTGTCTGAATAATACTCAGAATGTGCACTAATCCAGGGGAGTAAGCAAAGGAACATGTGGCTGATTCAATTACAGCAACTCAAAATGGCAGGAGATAGAGAAACCTGCTTAACAACATGTGTGGTAATATAAACAGTGTATCTGCAATCAAAGTTACATGCGCACGCACCACTATGGGTGTGTCCCTGGCAGTGTTTTCAGGGATGACGACACTGTAGCTCTCCTTCTCCCACTGTGGAGGCTGGTTCTTCACGTTGGTGATGGTGACGGCCAGCTCCACAGAAGTGCTTCGGTTTCCCCCGTCGGTCGCTATGACGTCCCGCGTGATATAGGTTCTCTGTGGTCGACAGCAACAGTTCAGTCACTAAAATTATCATCATGGTATTTAGAGGTGAAACGATTAGTTGATTAACACATAGTCTACTGACAGAAAAAGAACGAACAACTATTTGACAATAAATTCATTGTTTAAATAATTTTTGAGGCCAAAAAAAAAAAAAGTTTTGTGGAAGAAAGATGTATAAATTTCTCAAATGAAGGTATTGAAAAAAGCGTGGATTTTGGTAGAGGTGTCAAAAAAAATCCAAATGATACCCAGCTCTAATTTCAGTATGATTAATACAACTGACTGACCCTGCCAAAACACTAAGTCATCTCCCATGACAACATACTAGATGTGTAAAATATACAGTATATTTAAACGACTGATGTATCATAGAAATAGTAATAAAATTAACAAATAGCTCTTAAATTGTTGCTACAATCTGATAAACATGGCTGTGTCTTCAGCTTGCTCTGCGGCAGTGGGCCGGTGGAAACTGGCCAGTGACAGCAGAAAGCAGCAACAACGACTAAATGTGTGGAGCTGGGTGTTTAAATAGACCTCTCTGTTACTGTATGTAAATATTTGAGTAGCTGACGCTCAGAGGGATCAGCTCACGATCAGCTGATTGGCAGTAATGACTTCAAGTTCCTGCCTGAACCTAAACTTGTTGCATGAACTCCATTGAGGAAATCATTTAATTAAGCTACGAACAACAGAGGCAGCAGTGTGAGCCTTACAAAAACGTATTAAGTTGTAATTCAGGTTGCAAAAAACCTCCTCTACTTTTGTTATTGAGCTATAATTGAACCGCTAGGAAATAAGGGGGTAAATTTGACTGAGGTAGTGCATTTCATCAATGTGGACACTGGAGGGAAAGCTGAACATTTCCTTAAGAGGCCATTAGAGTATTTTATTCTGTTTATCTAAATTAGACAATGTGTAACATCAACATTACACTCACACCAGAGTGAAGAAAAAAAACCTCTAAAAACCTTCTAAAGTGCCTCTTTTTGCCCACATGAGGTAATTTTATTTCATTCTAACCACTCACAGTAAAAGATAATGCAAGTCACCGTTATACCACTTTGTTAATGAAAAATGGCTCAAATAAGAATTCAGTTGTTCAGATGTAACGTTTCAACCATCAGCTGCATTATTCTATCAATGCAAATCATGGCCTAGCGACTCTATTATTGTGCTGCAGTAGCCACATAAAGAGAAATCTCACTTAACTTCAGAATTACATTTTCTATTACTGGGACAATCCAATTAGTATTTGTGAACAAGTACAACCTTTTTCCCAAAGCTTGATACCAGAGAACAAAAATTGTAATCTGTGATGTCTAATGTGGACCCAGCAGCTGCTGCTTTTAAAATAAATGTGGCAGCGTCCAACCAAGGTTTAAAATCAAATTTGCAATAATAGTGTCAGATCTGAACCAGCAAATACTCATAAAATATTCTGGATATGGTCACTTTTTGCCACCTATTTTTCTGCAGAGCTGTACTGTACAGTATGTTGACAGTGCATGAGGCTGGCTCTGGCTGCACTGTCTAAAGACATAAGAATAACTGCTGTTGTTTAATGGCTTATCTCCTTCAGATTCCACTGAAAGGCTGCGAGTCAATTGGGAACTGTGCTACTGTGAAGTGTGGTGTGAAAATGTAACCTTAACACCTGTTCGCTGTAGTTAGAAACTGTGATGAGAAAATCAAAATAGAACAATATCTAAGACCAGCAGAGGCATTTAACATTTAATGAAGTGCTTTTATAATCTTAGTTACAGCACAGAGATTGTGGGATGATTCAAATAGCTTTTGAGACCGCTCTGAAATATGCAGCAGCTTTGTTCAGCGAGGTTTTGGGCTTAAGACTTTAAATTCTGGATGAAGTCAGTGGCAAAATTGCGTTCTAACACCACTGTACTAAATAATAAACGGGTCTATAGTGCTATCGCAAGTTTCTAACCTAAGAACAACCCTTACATTTGAATAAGTGAAAGAGGAAAACAGGAAGAGGAGCACTGATAGGCTGCAGAAAACATGAAAGTCTACAACACACCTATCAAAAATGTAAAGAAATTAGTCACATTGCTGACACTGACACAGTAAATCACTTACAGTACATCAACTAGTTGACAAACACCAACCAGTTAAGGACAGCTTTTAGGCTTTATAGCTAGTTTTCACGTTGAACACAATCCTTCATATAACTAAAAAGATTCACCTTTTAAAAAAGAGCTGTTGAATTTGTTTTAAGGAAAATTATCTTTGTAGCAGTTTTCCCAAGCATTATGGCGTTTTAGGTTTTGAGAAGTTGTTAACATTGAGGTAACCGTGCCTTGCAAGTGAAATCGCACGCATAATCTTCCAGCCTCCAAATTGTTTCAGTTAATAGTCTCAAAATACACGGCTTGTTTCAAGCTGCTGCATGCTGCCAGTCTCCTTATCAAAGTCTCAGATGAAAAATCAAAACTAGAAAGCCTTGAATCCATTATATCAAAGCCAGAATATTTAAGATGGACAAAGAGTCTTGGTTTGTGATAACTGGCTGCTTAAAAACCTGTGCCATTCATTTACAAATACGTCTTTTTTTCTGACAGCTACTGCGGGTTAGAGGGTTTTAATGCATATTTAAAGGATAGTCTTTAGTAACAGTGCAATAAACCGAACTGTAGTCATTAAATATAACCACAGGAATCCCAAGTTGTTAAAATCTATTTTTAATAATTTGTTTAGCCTGAATTAGTCTCTCCCCATCTTCTTCCTCTGTGGTCTTTCCACATGCAGCACCACTGGGAGTACACATATCCTAGATTGGGCGTAGCAGACAGAAGCACTTTGAGGTGGCTTATTCATTAACTTTGTTGACACAGACCCACAGGCCACCACGTGATACAGACTGTGTGTGTGTGAGTGTGTGTGTGTGTTGGCTGACAGAGAGGCTGCTAATAACTGCTAACTGACCTGTGATATGGGCTGGTTAACGTAGACCCATCCAGTGACAGGGTTGACCCGCAGGTACTCAGGCTGCTCCAGGGACATGGAGTAAGTGATAGCTGCATTAGTGCCAAAGTCGTCATCGTGAGCTGCCACGCGAAGGAAACTGGTACCGACCAAAGTATCTTCTCTCAGAAAGTCTACAGGGGATAGAAATGATGTATATGTATTCAGTTTGCCAGTCAAAGAATAGAAATTTATGAGGCTGAGGGCAAAGCATGGTAAAGGTCAAGCATGAGGGATGTTAGAGACACTGGTTATTATGCAAAAATGATTTAGGTTATTACCAAGGTATTTTTTATATCTATTTCCAATTTTCACACAGATATGCAATTCATTAAGGAGGGGAATGAATGGTATTTCATTTTTCCCAAAATAAAACCCAATCTGGGTGCATATTTACTGCATTCACACTCTAATACACATTCCTCAATTAAACTAAATTACTAAATTAAAGTAAAAAAGGAGCATAAAAACCCTGTACCACTCTATACGCCCTCCTTTACTGTTTTTAAGCTCCTGCTTTAATGATACAAATTTCTGTATTACTGTTGTACCAGTATGTATAATTTTTATCCAACACTTACACTCATAGCGCAAATTCTCAAACTTGGGGCTATTATCATTCTGGTCCAGTATTTGGACGGCGAGCTGACAGATGCCAATGAGCGGCTCCTCCGCCCAATCAGTGGCAGTTACTGTAATTGAGTACTCTCTCTGCCGCTCCCTGTCGAACCGCCTGGCTGTCACGATCACTCCTGTAAATGCAGAACAAAGACCCGACCCCCGCCAAAACACACACACATGAATACGTATATATTCATCCATCCTTTCAGCAATTCTCCAATTCACTCATCTATGCGCGCATTCATCCATCCATCAATCCATCTAACCATCCATCCGTCTATCTATTCATCTAACCATCCACCCATAAATCAAGGAAACAAGTACACAATTAAATTTTTTCTCGGAATAAGCCAGTGACTTTGTGATTAAATCTTGAGATGAAGAAAACAGAACAGAAGCCTTAAAGACAGTGACTGACAGAATAACATGTTGAGACTTCAGCTTCTCTATTTGTCTTTTCCTTCATTATGTGGAATCCTTCTTATACACCGAAGAGTCACGCTGAGCTTGACCAGATTAAATGAAATGATGATCAATAGACAGGTTTTAGCATTTGACTCTTGAGAATAGCAATTTCAATTATGGGAACATATCCTCTCCTTTCTTATCACAGTTAAACTTGAATGACCATCAGTGATATCAATTACTATTAAAATGCAGCACTATCTAGCGACAGTAAACTCTGTGTTCTATATGTAATTGAGACCTATTTTAGCCCAGACAATCCGTGACCGCTCTACCTGTGTCTGGATGAATTCTGAAGGCAGGCATGGCGCTGTCTCTGTGCATTAAGCCATATTTGACTTTTCCATTTGCTCCCTCATCTGCATCCACAGCATGCACTTGCAACACAAAAGTCCCCGTTGGCTGGTTCTCCAGCACTGAAGCCTGCTCACGATATTGCTGGCACTGGGATAGAGGGAGGGAGGGGGAGAGAAAGAAGAATGAGAGACACACAAATACAAGAAACAACTCTCAGACATGAGAACATATTGTCAGAATATTTCACATTAATGAGAACGCAGGGATCAAAGAAAACAAAGTCATTAAGTAGAAGGTCACTACGCATGCACAGGGAGGTACTGTGCATGAAACACAATATAGAAGTTATAGATATGGTAGCTCACATCTATAGAAATGGAAACACTTGAGCTGATTTCTTTTGAAGAGCCTGCAGTGAGCAGCTTTGTCTTAGCCAGAAATTCAATCCATTCCCCCTAATGAACATATGCCCCAGATAAAGAGCTGCTCTCTGGAGTCTTTCCTTTTTGTAATCAGATATAAATGCTAGCTACTCTTTCAACAGAATGGCCATGAAAAAAGAAAAACAATGGGCGAAGAGGAGCGAGGGCGAAACAGAGGGAGGGAGATGGATCAAAGGATGCGAGCGAGCGATAGAGGGGAGAATAATACAAGGGTTCACGGGACGGGATGGCACAGACAGTATGGCCTGTAGGTAGCTGTTCATAAAAATCACATAATATCAAATATAAGGTCATGCTATCCCAGATGGTTCTGAGGCGTAACTTGATATTTAAATATATCAAGTTGCCAAGACTTCCAACCCACCCGAAAGACCTCAGGAGCTCCAGCTCCGCATGAGTATGTCTTCTGCCGAAGTTCAAGTCATTCCTAATTAAGGGGGAAGTTAATTAAACAGGTATAGTATATTGTGATGATATTGCACTTTTTTTCGTAAATTAATTGAAATCCCAACGGAGCGCCTAAAGATAGAGTGGGTGTGCAGGCTAATCAGAACTCTTGGGAAAACAGAGCGGAGAGAGACGGAGGCCAGGGAAATGAGAACGCAGGGGCAAAAATATAAGAGCTGGAGAGAGGGATGAGGAGAGGGAGGAAGGAGTGATAGATGGAGGAATGACTGAAGTGCACCGAGAGGGTGAGACAGACAGGCACATGAGAGAAAAGTGTAACGACATTGTGTAAGCACATTCTTTGACTGACTGTCAGCTATCAATGAGGGTTCAGGTCGGCAGCGACAACAACAAACAGAACAATACTTTGCTCCACATTTTGAAAAATACGATGATGTGCTTTCTTGCTGAGACTTAGGTGAGAAGATTCACATCTGTGCGGTAAATGTGTAGCTGGAGCCAGCAGCTCGTTAGCTTAGCTAAGCATAAAGACTGAAAACAGGGGGAAACAGCTAGCCTGGGTCTGTCCAAAGGTAACAGAACCTGCCAGTCACTTCCTGGAGTCGCCGATAGTTTCCTAGCAACTGGTCATGAGCCAAGAAATGGTACAGCACATAACGCTTACACTTTGGTTTTTGTACAGATATGTAATGTGTTAATTAGTGAGCTCTAGAGGTGTTTTGTTTTGTTTCTCTTTAACAGAGCCAGGCTAGCTGTTTCCTCCTGATTCCTTTGTGCTAAGCTGAGCTAACTAGCTACTGGCTGTAGTTTCATATTTATCGTATGGACAAAAGAGAGTGGTATCAATCTTGTCACCTAACTCTCAGCAAGAAAGCCAAATAAGCGTATTTCCAAGTTAATTAAGGGGACTTTTTTAAAAATGGGTCCCATTCTCGTAATTGTGGCCATTCTGACTAATGGTCAGTGCTAACTTTGCACCTGAAGTATGACTTATGAGAATAAGACCCATGTTGAAAAGTACCAGAGTTTCTCCTTAATAAAAAAAAAAAGATTCTCACCGCCTCAAATATAGGCTTGTTGTTGTTGACATCATCAACTCCAACGATGACACGTGCGGTGGAGAAGAGCGGGTGTGGGCCGCCTGATGCATTGTCATCTGTGGCTGTTACATTCAGGACATACTCCAGGCCTTGAAGCTTGGGCAGGGGAGTGGAGCGGAGACGAATCAACCCTACAAAGACCGCACACCTATTAAATTACACATTATAAAACATGGTCCCTCCTAACACAGTAAGTACTACCATTCCCTAAGTCATTAAGCAGGATGTTATTGCCACTGTGGCCTTGCATGGTGAGGGATGTGCTATCAATAAAAAATACACCAGACAATGCCTGCTGCAAGTCGTTCTAGAAATCAGGAGCGAGATAGCGAGTGGTGGAAATTCACCTCAGAAGTCCACAGAAAGGTAAAAAATCTGATATGCAGACTAAATCCAAAAAGCAATTTCACAGTGGTGAATCTGTCACATTTCTAATCTAATAATTGCATGCTCTCCTCTAAAGATGCCCATCCAGCTCAAGCACTTGAGCAAAAACATAAAGTAGTAAGCGACTCGGGTTAGAAGTTAACCAGGCTCAGCAGATGCCTATTAGCTGTTCCTCTCTCCCCCCTTTGTCTGCTTTCATGTAACAGTCAAGATAAAAGGTGGGATAAAAGGATGCAGCATCTGAGTCAACATCTTTCTCGTCAACAGTAATACAAAAACATCAGAGGTTGCAGGACGAACCCGCAGCCTGTGATGTGGGGGAAACTCATTGAAGTGAGAGCATCGGGAGGTTTTTTTATTCTCTTGTTGTGTTTCTATTCATCTCTTTCAATGCTCTTGATTAAAGACAACACAGCATGCTGATACACACAGATGCGAGCGCCTGACTTCCCTCTCTCCCAATTTACTTGTGATCCTGCCTGCCCACAGAGCAGAGAAGCATCCTGGCTCTTAATGACAATGCGTGACGTTGACAGCACCGCACCACTACATTAAAATAAGTGAACTGTGGGATGTACACGGTAATTCTCCCGGCTTAAATGTCAACCTTGTTTACAGATGCGACACGAGTTCTGGCAGCTATTCAATGAGCCAGCACTCTTCGTATATATATACAGTAAGTGGGAAGCCGCATAGTGGTTTTCCTGCACCCAAAGGATATCAGCCTTAGCATTTTCTTGCTATGAGGGTACGCGGAAAAGGTGGAAAGGAATATAAAAAGATGACACAAAAGAAAGAGGAGCTGGCAGAGCGCAGCCTGAAGATTGCGAGCAATGATAGAGCAGTTGTTGTGAAATTGAATTGAAAGGGTTGGGTGACAAATGTCACAGCGATTGCCACTGGTTTCGGATCAAAGGGTAAATAAAAAAGATAAACTGTGCAGTCACCAATGCTAGAAAGCTCAGAAACATGGGGAACATTCCTCTCTGTGCCTGCAGAAAGAAAAAAACAAGCGTGGAAATTTCTTAAATAATGTCATCGTTTATATTTATGACCCCAATAATAAAAAGAGCGGCACTCGTATTGAAATTACAGCTTTTAATATCAACTTTCAATATCTTTCCACATTGACTTTGAAAGTAGAGGGCGTTCATTGCATACCACTATAGCGGGAATGTATTAGAGAAAATTGAATGTGTGATTTGACGGAAAGCCTGTCAATTAGGGTGAGGGCTGCAAATGTGAAGCCTGGCCGGAAAATTAAGAAGCATCACCTTTCTGGCTGTCAATGACGAAGTTTCCTTCCTCGTTGCCTGCTGTTATGGAGTAGATTATACCATCGCCGTCTGGGTCTTTGGCCAGAACTGTGGCGACGAGGGTGTTGGGGCCCGCGTCCTCGGAAACAAACGTTCGATATCTGCAAAGAGGAACTCAAGTTTAACAAGTGCAAGGGAGAGGGAATACACACATGGAAGTCACAAGTCGATGATAGAAACACACACAGACAGGAGATACAAATCATTTACACAGTCCAAAGCATCAGCAGGCTGATTAGACTTATGGTTGTGGCTTTTGCTTGTCACTATGATTTAACCTATCCTCTTAGCTGGCCAGACCAGAGACAAATGATAATGTCTACTGGGATGTTGAAGTCATTGAACAAATGGTGCTTCCACATACCCAGCCCACAGTGGGCCATTTGATCCAGTGCCTTTTAAAATGTCAACAGTGATTTGCTTGCTCTGTGGTGCTGGGCAGCGAGATGCCCAGCGAGACACAGGAGACTGATATACCACTGTGGTACAAAGCACAATGGGGTGGAGATGAACTGTGCGACTTGGAGGACGCGGGGATGAAGAGAAATGGAAAACAGAGCAAAGGCGAGAGAGGAGACAGGAGCAGGTGACAAAAAAGAAGGCTGGCACTGAAATGACAGGTAGAATGATATGTGGGAGTGATGAGAGAGGAACGAGAGGAAAAAGAGGAAGGCTGAAAGACAGAGAGGTGCAGGATATCAGAGGGGGCGGTGTTCTCACAGAGTTTGAGTTGACTCGTCAGCAGATCTCGTCCCGTGAGATTTTGTGCCGCATCCTCTTCTAATGTGTGCGTGTAAGTATGTGTGTCTGTGAAAAAAAGGGGGGGGTGTCGGTGTCTGTAGTGAGAAGTCAGAGGTGATTGATGGTTTACAGAAGAACGCTGATGGGTGATTCATCTCCGCCAGCTGCAGCAGTCTCCGTGGCAACATGAGTGACCTGTAATCTGTCACCCGGCTCAGAGGCCACCTCTCCGCAGCTCTGTGGGATGAGACATATACACTCCCTCGGCTTTTCTTCCCAAAGCATCTCCCTACATCTCACTGAACTGTGAAGCTGCACTCAGAGACAGAGTGAGCCTGCCTGTCCGTCGGCCGGCCCGCGTGTCTGGCTATTTGCATTTCACTTTTATCACTTTTAGCCCCTCCACAGCTCGTTCAGCTGTGAACTGAGAGGACATGCCAGGAAACATTAGCCTGTCCACTCATATGCCGGAGTATCTCAATTAATCTGACTCGAAGATTAATTTCATAAAAACCATAGTATCCATCAGTCTACCTCTACGTGCCTGCCTTTGTGCTGTTTTTGGCCACTGTGTCCTCCTCTGCCCTCACAGCACTTATCTACATCTCAGTAAGCCACAGTATGACGAAGCGCCCAACACACCCTACCTGGCAAAATGCCTGCATTTCTAACTATCTGTCTGCTGGTCTGGCAAGAGTATTTATCTGACTGCCGACAGGCTTCTCTGTTTATCTGCATATCTGACTGGCTGCCTCCTGTCTACTCGCTGTGTATGTTTTGGTATTCTCTTCTCGCATGCCCTGCATCCATGTTTCAGCATGTTTTCTCCTCCTCAGTTTTATGTTTGTCTGCCTACATCTCCACCTCTCTGCCCCCCTGTTTGTTTGGCTCTGTGTCTAGCCACCCACCGAGACTGACACCTGACAATGCAACAGGAGCGAGTAACAGAGGTCTGCAACAGTCTTCTGTGAAGGTCATTGAAACATGACTGACAGGACAAGCGGCTTACTCGTTTGGGGGAATAAATGCAGCGGAGCCACAGTGACAGTTGCTGCCCACCCACTCGCACAGCTTTGCCAAAAAGGTGGTCGGGGACACACTGGATTGCATCTGTATGTCAGTTTACTGCATACCTTTGGAGAGGGCCTAAAATAAACCCCAGCGAATGCTGAGTGAATGCTCGATTTTTACTAAAATATTCAACAAGAGGTATTTTTAGCAAACCTCCAGAACATACTATGAAAGTAACAATGTCACACTGTTTGTTGTTAATGTGTGAGAAGATAGTAACAGATTGTTTTGATGCCAGATGGCTGTGATTAACACACTGAATGAAATATATTGAGTTTGTCTTACTGGTAGTGGTTTTACTACAGCACTGTTGATGCAAGTTGGATACTATTTGTGGCAGGACTCCCAACATCAAATATTATTGTGGCGAATAGCCTGAAGGAAGGCAGGTCTGTGATGTGTAACGGCCTATATGTCTGTGATGAAACTTGTCTCCTCAAAGAGCAAAGCTTCGACATAATGAAACATGATTAGCTGGTGGATCAGATATAAAGCATTGCCAGCAGTAGGAACATTATTTAAACCTGTCGTCTTGGTGACAAACTTTGATCTTTGCAGCTGAATTCTGTGTCATGGTTAACACACATACAGCATAGCAAGTGCACCTTGAGCATGTTGCGATTTGTGTATGAAAGGTGCTTTGCAAATCAACTTATTATTGTGTTATCTGAAGTAACATTCACATGCACACAGACACACTTAATACTTTTTGTAATAGCTTATTGATCCACTCATGGCACTTTTGTGTCTTGGCCTTGCAGTATTTTAGTCCAATATAAAGTCTTCCAGATGCTACATTTTCAGTCCTTAATAAGTTGGAATTATTATCAATAACTACATCAATATTAGCTTTCCCTTAAAGTTCACATCTCTGTCATGATTTCATCGTTGTTTGGTCTAAGGTAAAAGGCAGAAAGACAGAATAAATGGCAAATGACAATGGCCAAAATTAAGAGGAAAAATGATGGAGGAAATGGGGGTTTATGGAAAGAATGGACAAGTATTTTAAGGGATAAAGCTGCTCACACAGGCTGGGAGAATTCAGGGGCCTCATCGTTGATGTTTGCCATCCTCACACGGACCGTGGCAGTGCCAGAGTGAGGCTCATCTCCGCTGTCCATCGCCATCACCACAAATTCATACAGATGGTTAGGCCTCTCATAGTCCAGCCGGCCTGCGGGGAAAACGGTCCCATGGGGTGAAATACTGAAGTCCGGGCTCAGGGTGTAATAGGTGAGCTCAGCGTTTAACCCGTAGTCACAGTCCGTGGCCAACACTGGCGGGAGGGAAGACATCACACAAGGACCATCAATTTACAATTAATCGAAATGAGCTGATGAGATGGCATCAGCTGATGAATATGTTGACATCTGTGTAGATCATTATCTCTTTATGGCCTTGCTAAACATGTAATAGATCTTAAGCTCTGACACCTACAATTACTAGCACACAAAGTGTGCACTGTGCCCCTCCAGAATTATAACCATCATTTGCAAAAATGAGCTGGAAGACAGCAAAAAGACCCAATGAAATGAGCGAGTTGTATTTTCTGCAGAGACCGTTTGGAAATGATTCTGAGGTAATTACACAGAAAAACTATAGATTTGTTTCTAATGTGTGATGAGATTTTCTCTTCGAAGACTACAGCCACAAATATTGACACCCTTGGTTGCAAAGCTAATTTAAGTCTAAGTTTGTTGTTTGGCAAATTTCACTTAAACTCACTGTTTCATGCACAGCCCCTCTAGCTCATAACACTTGCATATTGGATATTCTTTTGATGTGTTTATTTCCTCTGTGTCAAGCATTAGCACTGGCAGCCTGCGCATCTCAATGCTTCATTCTCCTTCCATCTCAATGTCTTGTAATATAATTCAAGACTGGCAATTGACTGTACACTCTTTGTACAGTCTGTATCATGTTAAAGACTTGAAGTGGTCAATTTCCTTTAAACCTCACTGTCACTTATGCTTCACAGTTTTAACCAAAGAGTATTTATATTTTAAATATATAAGTATTTCTTCTTTAACATCAATCTCAGTGGGTAAAGTTGAAGCGATAGCCTCATTGTAAAGTATTCACCTGTGTCTTTGCCCGGTAAAATGCAAGCTGATGGGGTAACGGGGATTTCACTCCCTTGGTGCCTCCAAATGTTGACATTTCATTAGTTAGCTGTGCAGTTCACCAGATTAAGAAATTAACTCTTTTTTTTTCAGATTTTTTTTCACCTTCTGAAATGTTGGGACATTCTGGACTTCTGGACTTCTGTCAGGGGCAGTTTTATTAAACTATAAAGTAATACATTTTCATAGTGTATCAGTCTATTTGTAGCATAAAGATGTAACTTTCCCATTGGCAGCTCAGTCAGAAAAAACTCCCTGTCTTCACTGTCTCTACCTTTGATCCCCACACTGCTGAGCTCTTCCAACCGTGCCGGTTGTCTTATTTTTTGTTGATGCATTGGTTTCTATTGGGTGCCATTTTCTCCTACCGCTGTCTCTGCAGTGCCAACAATTTCTACCGCTCCAGGCTGTGTATTCGAATGTTTTCAGATTAAATTTGTTCCATTTTTCTCACCCAGAATCCACTAGAAACAATCGCCCAGCCAGAGATTCCCACGAATCACCTATGGTAGCCCATAGGGGACAGTGGTCCCACAGACGCAGAAACATTTGACAAGTGAAAGGTGAAATGTAAAAAAAAAAGAACACTCCTGAATAATGGGGAATTTTTTGTATTTAATGTGCTTTTTCTGAACTGCTGAGGTGTTTTTCTATCTATGGCTGTAGCTAAGTATTACAAAGCAATCTCAAAGGTACAGCATTTTGAAACACCTGAATCTCATAGGTTCAATCAGAAGTGTAATTTTTTCAAGTGGCAAAAAGTGCCAGTGACAAGTGCCAAGTATAGACAGTATATTTCTACACTTCCCTCAGCAAAGTAGGTTTCTTCATTGGTGTGTATTTTTACAGATTTCCACTCACGGTAAGTAGTGGCAATGGCAACACATACGCCTTCAGTCCCATAATTGATAATTATAAGGTAGCCTCATGCAGTAACAGATAAATTGACATGCCATTATTCATACAGTACATAATAAATCAAAACAAATGTATGGCGTCTTTGTAGCAGCTAGTTTAGGTCAGTGTAATTGAGATTATGATCACAGATCTGAAACATCTATGAGTATCTGTCAGTATGCAAAAACAGAAGCATTATGGGTCTATAAGCCAGAACAATGACTCCAGGTCTGAATTGCAGCTTTGGCTTTCTCCCAGAATACATCTGTTGTGTTCCTGCAGAAAAGTGACTTTTTGAATAGTTTCTCTCTCTGCTTCAAAAAGAAACAGATGGATGGGAAATATGGGGTCAGAGGAGTCTCACCCTGCAGCAGGGATGTTGCCGTGGTTACGGTCTCAGGGACTCCATCCACACTGTAGATGGATTGGAGGAACTCTGGGACACAATCATTCTCATCCGTTATCAACACCTGAACCTGATTAATGCCAGTGTGATGGGATAAGAGGAGAGGAGAGGAGAGGAGAGGAGAGGAGAGGAGAGGAGAGGAAGAGGAGAGGAGAGGAAACAGACAAAATCAGAGTGGAAGAACACAAAATTAGCCTCTCTTTAATAACCCTCAAATCCAGGAGACAACCATACGAAATTCTCTGTACAGGAAGCTGACCCCAAAACTTAATCTAAATTGCATTTTATAGTTTCTCAAGTTGCCAGTTCAACACATCCTTTATCTTCCACTTCATGATTTTCCTGAGTCAAAAATAGAAATGTTCTGAGCATGTGTGTGTTTTCGACAAGGCCCTTAGCCGCCCTCCGCCCTACAAGCTCCCTGTCACCACTGTGTGTAAAGTGTGAAGTGACAGCTGAGTAATAGTCCTGAAATAGCTGGGATAGGTTTTCCCAGTCTCCATCTCCTACTCCAAAACATGCAGCTGAGCAGAAGGAGATTTTGCCTGCTAAATCTGTGGTACCAAGTGAGTGCCTGACATGATAATTGAGTAACAAAATCTTTGAATTAATAATTTAAATGATACTGAATTCATGAATAGTTGATCTAGAAATATTTGTTTGTCAATGAAGTTTTTGGATTTGGAGTTCTCATGCCAAGTGCCTGAGCGTGAGTTCAATATTTTACACAGCTCACCTCCAGATCACACTCTCAACAAAAAGCACTTACTGAGACACAAAAAACAAAAGGGTGAAACAAACTGCTGAAAAAATCACTTGGGTCCCCGGCCCACTTGTTAACATTTCAAAACCATTCAGCCATGCCATTGCTGTAGACAGCCACAAACTCTGCTGCTTCTCCTCTGTGGTTATCGTCAAGTAGTGTGATGTCAATAGGTCAGCGCTGAGATCAGATCATTGCCGTTAATGCAGCCGATATGAGCCACATAACATTTAGGTGAAAACTGTCTGTCTGAGAGCTTTGTAAAAGTCCATAGGGAGACCACAATGCACCAAATCTCAGCAACAAATTCCAGTTCAATTCAGCAGTAAGAGTAAAGGCTTGTGTGACAGATGCAATAAGAAAACATCACAGTGGACCTCAGCTTTGGGCTTAGTTAACCTGAGTGCATGAACTCTTATACAGCATGACTCATGTTTGCTGCCTGTATCACTCTCTAATTAAACTAACCTCTGTGGCAGCGCTGAGGCTGCCGGGCTCCTCGCTGGCTCGCACCATCAGCAGGTAACGTCGCTGGTCACTCTCATAATCTAGCGTCCTGGTCAGACTGATCTCTCCTGTCTCCTGCCGAATGCTGAAAAGGCTACTGGGATTGATCAGCAGGCTGTAGCTGGTTGGCTGCTTCTGGAAGGAAATGGCAAACACCACCAGGAAGCTGCAGGACAAAGAGAAAGTGATTAAAAGAAAAGGAAAGACAGTCATTACAATTCGATTTCAGTTGCACACATGTTGAATTAAAATCGAAATCCTCTTTTCCAACATCAGCACTGCAGTTTAATGAAATCAATTACTGTATGGCCCATTGACTACGTGCTATAAACACGGTCAATCAGTATTTGTCAGTTCTGTGTAATAATGTAATACTATTATGCAGATATCAATGTTTGTTTTTACGGTTAAGAGAGTTTGCATCTCACTAATGGTTTGTGATGATGATATGCAAATTCATGGTCGAGTGGGCCGGCGTGACCAAATGAATATTCATCAACATAAGTCTTAACAGGTAGCGTTTGGAAATCAACACCTAAGACAAGCGTGTGAATGCATGTCAGCATTAGTTATTCTAGGACTTATTTTTGCAGAGATATATGCATGCATTTCAGTTTTAATTGTTACAATTGTAGGTTATTATACAGTGATGTAAAGCTGTCCTCGTGTCAGTGAATCAGTATGCTCTCGTCAATGCATTCATAGTGTCTGGCAATTTACAGATATGAGGTATACTGACAATACAATTTTTAATATTGCTCTTCCTTATATTGTATTCTTCAGGATGAGACAATTATACCTATTGAGGCAACGATAAAGAATCTGACAGAAGAGTGTTTTAGACCACATCTGAATAAAAGGCCCAGCATAATTGTTTTACTGCAAGAAAAGACATACAAAAGATATCACATTACTGTAATTTCTACAGAAAAGGCCAAATACTGTTGGCCATTACAGAAGGAAAAAAAAAAAGACTATGTTTTGCCTGTATCACAGAGCCCTAATTCATCCCTGCTTACGTATGTGTGAGTGAATGTGAACACATGCGATACTCACGGCTGTCCTTCAGGCGTGTTCTCTGGTATGGAAATGGCGTAGCTAGTATTGGTGAACTGCGGCGCTCTGGCTCCTGCCACCACAGAGAGCATGGCAGGGGCGCTGCGGCTGCCCAGGCCATCAAGGGCCACAACGCTTAACAAGTACTCTCTGTCCCTCTGAAGCACCAGCCCTGTGGTCACCACCTGGCCTGTCTTCTTGTCCACTGCAAAGCAGCCGTCACCACCTACAGGGAAATACAATGGCATTATTTTCTGGCATTGTATCCAAACCAATCCAATACTGTTGGCTTGAATACTAACTCAGAAATGTTACCCAAATGGCAGTTTGAAATGGGTGATTCTGTCTTGCTGGGTTTGATGAGTTAAGGCCCACAACACATGAAGAGTTTTTTCCCTTATAATATGATTCCTGTTCAAATTACCATTTAAATGTAATCTTTCTGTGCAAATAATTTATTTCAAAACATCTTAATGGTGTGGACATATGAATAAACTACGTCACAAACACACTAGGTACGTTTAAACTAAATCTTCTCTTTTGTGCCACGAGGCAAAGGCTTTGGCTCGGACAATACTAGAACATTTTCTGCTTTTATCAAAGCCTCTTGATAGTTTGATCAGTGCTCATCATGCTCTTATCATTTGAACATGGGCTCTATAACACCCAATGGATTACGATATTTAAAGCAGCTTTATTACTGTACAGTGACTCTTTAATTGCTATTTTGTATTCAGGCAGTATGGTGGACATTCAACGGTCACTTTAAGCTGAATTGACATTGACATTTACATTTATTCATTTGGCGGATGTTTTTGTCCAAAGCGACATATAAATTAAGCACAATCCAAGCCGCAATAGATTCAGGAGGAGCCTTTGAGAACAAGTGCCTCAACTCTCTATGTTCCACCTGACACAAGTGACGGTAGGACTAGTCGTTGTTCATTTGCAGATCGTAGTGAATGAGAAGGCTCATAAACCTGGATGAGGGAGTTCAGGTAGGTGGGTGCTGGGTTAGTGGCCACTCTACAGGCAAGCATTAGTGACTTGAAGTCAACGTGAGCAGAAACTTGGAGTTAGTGGAGAGTAATGAAAAATGGAGTGACATACTCTGATCAAAAACTCATACATTTTAAACTGATACTTCCTTTCCACTTTTGCCTCCACCTTTTCCATTTTTGCATGAACGACCACATTGGTACTTTCTCACATACCTACTGGGAGTGCCCTGGTGTTCCATGGTTTTAGAGACAAGTATCTTGCACTCTATCACATTTATTTAACATAGAAATACCTTGTTGTCTCAAATTATTACTATTGAATGATGATTCTTACTTGTCATTATCAACCCAACAACAATGTATCATATTTACTGGTCTGACTGCTGCAAAAAAAACATCAGCTGTGCGAAACATCTACAATCTCTTGGCCACATCCAATGGCTACATTTGTATATACTTTTGTATGGAAATATCAATAAGAAGAATGTATGGGAAAAAGCAATATACTGTCAATGTATAAACATTTTTTTCTTCATATACTTTGTATGGAAATATCAATAAGAAGAATGTATGGGACAAAGCAATATACTGTCAATGTATAAACAGTAGGGGGCCACTGTTTGGTGTGGGGACACACAATATACCTGTGTATGTTGATACACGTTTAAGGCTATACTGTATCGTCATGCTGCACCTATACAGTGAATATGTTCACGACGCACAGGTTTCTTGCAGACTTTGTTGGAGAGAGTGAGGTGGAGCTGAGCTGGATGCTAATGTTGTGCTAAATCCAAGGATTGGCTGGGATCACTAGGAGTTCAGCCTTAGAGAGATTGAGTTGAAGGTGACGTTCCTCCATCCATTTTGAGATATCACTGAAGCATGATGAGGGAAGGACAGATAGAGCTGGGTATTATCGTCACAGCAACGGTAAGCAAAACCATGTGAGTGGATGATTGGACCAAGGGAGGTGGTGTATATTAAGAAGAGAAGGGGACCGAGCACCAATCCTTGTGGTACCCCAGTGGACAGGAAGTGATATCTGGACTCTTTTCCTTGCCATGCCACTTTAAACGATCACCCTGTGAGGTAGGACTCAAACAAGAACAGCACTGTACCCGAGATGCCTGGTTTGGATAGGGTGGACAGGGTGGTTCACAGAAAGGCTCAAAGGTCAAAAAGGTCAAAGGCCGACGACAGGACAAGCAACATGAGAACTGATGACTGATGGCACCCATACATATAGTGGTACTGAAATGTAAGTTGTTCAGTCTTATAAGTATCTGGGATAGCAGTCTTACTTTTAAACCTCATGTGGAACAACTGCCACAGATTCTGAAGATAAAAATGGGTTTCTTATATCGGAACAAAGCATGTTTTTCTCTTGAGGACAGGAAAACCACTGTGCAATCAACCATCATGTTTCCTGTACTATGGAGATCTCCTGTACTCACATACTGCTTATTCCACCTTAAAACAACTTTATGCAGTTTACCACTGTGCCCTGCGTTTCATTACAGGCGATAAATTTCGTACTTCAGTTCCTCAATAGCACCAAGACACGCTATCATTTTTAAAAATAAATGTCTCCTACTAAAGGTGCCTCAATATATCACATCTCTTCTCAAATTTAAAAATACAGTTCATCAGACTAGATCCCAGGAGAGACTAACACTCTTGATACCCCACGAGTAAATACTGAACTTGGACAAACTGTCTTCCAGTACTTTGCACCATACAAATGGAATGAACTTCAAAGGACATTAAAACTTGACAGTCTCATCTCATTATGAATTTAAACTTTTAATTTGAACATTTTAGAGATGTGTGTGATTGTTTCTGATGCTGTTTGTATGTGTTTGTGCATGACTGATTGTGTTTTGTTGTGTGCCTGTTCAACTACCTGATTAAATAAAGTTCATAGAAATATTTTGTTTATATACATATATTGTTTATATCAATGTTTGGTAGCTAGTAGCCTTCTTTTCAAGCTTTCTGTTTACGCATTGCTACATTTACTTGCACATTACCATCAACTGTCAGTCAGAAACAGAAACAGCATGAAACTACCACCGGGAATGTGTGTTGAGCATGAGGTTGCACATGCACATGCATGTGATTTAAACACAATGGGGGCATACTGAAAATATTGCTCCATAGTGCTACTTGTGGTTAAAACCCCACAGGGTTGAGGACAGGGGATGAGACTGGTGATATTCTATGTTTTGCTTATTGTTAGTCCATCTCTCAATTCTTTCAGACTTTCCTACCCTGTCTGTGGCTCTCAGCCCAAAATTCATTGGTCCCTAGTGGAGACGTAAATCTTAAAAAATGTCTCACGAATATATTGTTTCATTTTTAAAAAAAGTCATAATAATTTCTTAAACAGCTGGGCACTGTAGTTTTTTTAGAAAACATTACTCAAGTAGGAGTAAATGGTGCATTTCTTGGGGACTATTTTTGGCGTCAAGACGGTGATTGTGGGAATGACTCAGAATGAGCTATAGTGCCCATGTCCATAGTAATGAAGGAACATGTCACCCAGTGCAGTGATTTGGCTCACTGATGTGGACTTTATAATTTCTGGAAATGTGGAGTGGAGGTCTATGGCACAGAAGAGTAAACTGTGTCATGCTGTGGATACACAGACAATACTTGTTAGTAGGATCAATTCATTGCTGTTTTTGGTCTTTTCATGGGATTTGTTGGCATTATGAAAATATAAAATATCACCAGACTTATTCTTTACGTACAATCTTGAGGTACTGTTCCTTTACTTGAGTAATTCCATTTTATAAAGTAGCACTATTCATTATGTTGCATTGTGAATGCTGTTACTTTTGTAACATTTTTGCTACAGTACATTTTGCTGATAATACTTCTGTACTTGCAGGACTGCAGAACCTTTACTAGTAACAGGGTATTTTTACATAGTGGATCCCTGTTTTGTTTGTATCATGCACGCGATTCACATCCTGCCGTTGGTTTCACTGTATTCTGCAGAATGACAGTTGGAGGCAGCAACACACCAAACAAATGTATCAATGCACCAAAGGCAGTGAAGAAGAAGACTGCTAGCAAGCAAACATGGGTGTAAACAATGTATGATTTTAAATATTAAAAAAAGGGCTTTGCAAATGTTTCATGAGGAAGGAAATACATTCAACACATTTGTTAGACCTCAAGGATACACACAGTGTGTTCTGGTGAGAAACACTGAATGTAAACATACTTTTGTTTGTTTACAAGAAAACTCCACAGGGCACCTTTAAATAAAATATCTACTTTTTCCACTACTGTTAAATACAAAGAAATGAGGTCAGACAGACTGACCTTGCTCATCAAAAGGCCAGCTACTCTCATCCTCTTGAGGTCTTAAAAGTTTAGCACAGGATAAGAGGGTCAAATAAATAGATGGGAAATCTTGAAATTGGGTCTAGAATGCTTTGAAGGGAAACTATTTAGTTTGCACAAGCTTGTAAACCTCACTGCTTACAGTACAGGAGTTCTTAGCATGGTCAGACCATAGGTACCTTGTGGTAATTGTGGTTTAACTCATGTCAGAGAGTTGTGCAATGGATTAATATGAGTCACAGGGAAGTCAGTAGTGTTTTGTAAAGCCCCATTGGCAAGATTAGCACATCCCCCCATCTTTGACATGCCAACAAACCTCTATCCCTTCAACCACCAGGGGGTCTACTACTCTGGCAGACTTCCATGAGCCCACTGTGTGCGTTTGTGTGTGTGAGTGCGTGCTTGTGTGATTCTGTGTGTGTATGAAACAGAGAGAAGCAGACAGATAGACAAGAGTGCATGATAAGTGCATAAACAAATGTGTGGAGGCCTCTGGCTGTGTGCGTGATTGTGTGTGTGTGTACGTGTGTGTGTGTAGGAGAGAGAGAGAGGGACAGAGATACAGAGGCTGAGAGAGACAGGGTGACAGAGAGACAGAGGAACTAATGGACACCTAAAGAGTGTATGAATGCATGAATGAATGTGTGAACGCCTGTGGCTGTCTGTCTCAGCGACTGTGCTGGTGTCTGACTAGTTGTATTTACTTCCAAGGCTCCATAGCCTGTCAACCTATTTTAACAACAACAGCACAGCCTATTTTAATACCACTTTAACCCTCCTATACATCTCCTGTGTGTGTGGGTGTGTGAAAATTAACTTACCATCCGACAAAAAGTATTCCACCTCTCCGCTTTTGCCCTCATCCCCATCGTGAGCCTGGAGCTGGTAGACAAACGTTCCTGCAGGGGCCTCAGGGGACACTACAGCCAGGTAAGGGTATGGCTTCATATTCCACTCAGGGACGTTGTCATTGACATCAGTGATCTTCAGCTTCACCTTGTTCAGGTACCAGTCTGGGCCTGGGGGATAGTGCAAAGATAGTGACGGAGCTGTGGTTACTGAAAGTGACAGCTGTCATGTAACTGTGTGTGTAGAGGGGAGACAAGCAGCCAGGGGAATCCGAAGCACCGCCAAGCAGCGAGTCAACTGAGGGTACAGGTCTATGAGATATAAATCCTCTCCGGTAGATGACAAAATATAATGCTGCGGGATTAGAATAAATCTTGGTGATTCTTGTATCTGCAATGTGGGACTGATCCCAATAGAGTCTGGATTCAGCTCTGAGTTCTGGTCAAAGTCAATTACAACACTATCTTTACCATGGCAATTTACCCGCTATCTTTCTACTTCCTTTTGCTTCGCCATAGCCGCCGGGTTTGGGAGATTGTTGTAAGTGGATGTCAGGAGGGCTGTTTGGGCCCATGGTGGAGGCTGTTGGATGTGACGTCATCCATCCATTCTCCATCAGGGCTCCCATCCAGACATCCAGACACCCAGGTTCCCATGGGAGAGAGACTCAGCCACATTCCCATCTACCAAGTCTGTGTAAAGCTACCTTGATCTTCCCACAGGGGCCTGGGGATGATGCCTCATGGCTGCAGGCATTTTGTTGCCTGCACACTGCCTCACTGGAGTGAATAAGAAGATTCCAGGAATCCAATTACCAACTCGCTCACCCTGAGCCGGGGCAGACAGCAAGAGTGCACAGCAGCGCCCAAGGAGAAGCGGTGTACACCCGCGTTGCAGTCTCTATGACAGGAGCGTAGCGTGCTTTTCGCCGGAACTGATAGTCGGGGATCGTTATCCACATTAAATACAATGACACAATCTGGAAGCAATGTGCACAAAAAACTCCTGACACTGTCACAGGCCAGATCTAGGGCACTTTTTGTGTAGAATCTATTCCTGCAAAGTGGAGCAAGCCACAGAATTGTGAGCTAAGACACTATTTCCGCAAATATTGGCTGTGATCTTGTGTCAGCGTGGCATGAAGGAATGTCAGAAGAGCTGCCAACCAGTTCAGTAGGCTGCGATCCACAGAGGCCATCTGCCTCACCCCAGAGAAGGAGAACCCCTGCCAGGACAAACACATGCACAAACACACGCGCACATACACACAGATATGAACACAATCACAAAGATTTAACACACAGGCAAGTCGTGCCGTCACACCCAGACACATGCTTGCACACTTGACGTAGCCGGCATTAGCATGTCTGTTTCTGTCTCTCTCTCTCTCACACAAACACACACTTATGCACAGAGGTGAGTTACCTAAGGGCTAAAAGTAACTATGGATTTCAAATCCCATTATGTAAAAGCTCTCCTGTGTGTGACCACAGGCTATATATGTACTTTTAAATCCAAGACAAAAGCAGCAGGAGTTTGTGATGCATCCTTTCACTAGCTGAGGGCTGACTCAACAGATGTGCTGTCGTTGTACAAAACGGTTCTACTTTGCTGGTTTTCCTAATACTCTGTAACATAATGTCTCTCCAATGTCGATTATAGCCGATAATAGAAAACTATACATTGGTAATGAGCGGTACATGCATACAGCAAATGGTATAAAGTCTTCAAACTGTATGAATTGCTATAATAAATCTTTAACAGCACCTAGTGTTCGCTCAAATGAGTTGGAAAGCAGAAAACAGATGCTGGGATCACAATTCCTATTTCTTTTAACTGGCTTACAGTTAAGATGCATTTTGATGGAAAATACAATGTGTTGCACTCCAGACTAGCTCTGGAGTGTTCACAACTGAAACACAATAGCTATAAAGTGTGTGACAGCTCCTAAAAGGATTGTTAGAGGGATAATAACAGAGGGAGGAAGAAGCTAGAGGAGAGAATTAATCTAGCTTTCTGCTCAGGCTTTAAAGTTGCTCTGCGGAGAGAAAAGTTCTGACTCGGATCTGACGATAGTTCGTTTTGGATAAATAGCCACTGTATCGTGGGGGCTGAGAAACTAATCAATGTTCAGATGCTATCTTCTAAAATGTCGACAGCGGCAGTTTATGCAGTTTAAGCCAGATCATCCTGCCCTGTAAGACGGAACAATCCTTTCGTGATGAATAATGAGAAAGGATAAAGATTCTTTTGCAATGTAGAGGGCTTTAAAAGGCACTTAATCAAAAAGAAATCAGTGCTCCAGCACTTAACATTTAGTTGACTATCAAATCTTTGCGGGGAGCGGTGCAAGACACGTTCCTTGCCTCCTGCTTGTTGGTGTCTTTCCCAACCATGTCTCTGTGGTAATGGCGGTGATGATTTTACAAGGCTCCATCTAATTAGCTTGTTACAGAGAGACTAATCAGAGCCAAGGCAGATAATTAGAGCCTATCAGCTCTGGAATGATAATGAAGAATGTACGAGTGTGTGTGTGTGTGTGTGTTTGTGAGGTGAGAGACCGTGTGTGTGTGCACGGGCGAGCGAGTGCGCGCAGCATGTTCTGAGGCTGCAAACGTGTGCGATTTCTCTCTGATCTGGTGAGTTAAGTGCAGAGCGGCCGTGAGTGATGCCCCATGAGCACCAAACCGACACAACCTGCCTCACCTGACCGAGACAAAAGATGCGATCAAACAACCGGGCAAGGCAGAGGCTCACAGGCTCCACTGGAATTTTTCAAAGTCAAATATGCTTTCTGCTTGCTCAGTCTGATGAAAAGCTGGTCCATACTGTACACTACAATCCCATAAGGATAAGAGCATCTGCTGGATGACTAACACAATAATGTATCGTAAAGAGGTGGATGACAGGGGTGCACTGTGTGGTTGGCCAAGGCTCAGTGAGTACAATGAGTGTGGTGTGTTTGCATGTGTGTGTGTGCGAGTTGTGCACGAGTGTGTGTTCCATATCACTGTAAGCCATTCTGTTGATGTTTCCTGCTGTTAATCCTCTCCTTGGGTAGTTGCTATATAAAGCTGCTAAGTGGCTTGCCGGTATGAAAAAAAAAAAAAAAGTTGTCTCAAGTGCTTCTGTGCACATGTACACTGCCCACAGTACAGGGACACTGAATGTGTGTGGGAAGGGGATGAGAGGAAACAGAGTGAAGGAGAGAGGCACAGATACAGAAACACAAATATCTACAGAGGGAGAGAATGAGACAGAGAGGAGGAAGAGGCAGGCAGCGTGGAGGAAGGAGTATTGTGTGATGCTTAGCAGGGAACGTAAAATAACATTACAGACACAAGAGCACTTGGGAAGCACAACAAACAGCGTAGCACAACAATAGATGCTGGAGCATCCATGTTTAGAAAGAAAACATACAGCAGCAGAGAACAGACCACAAGAGGAGAAAATTAAGATAGAACATACAATATAATTAATATCAGAGGGTCTTGTTATGGATCCCTTGTTCCTCCTACGTCCAGTGAGGGAGGAAATTAAGATACAAATATTTCTGTGTGGAATTAAACAAATTGCGTCTGCAAGCATAAATATCAATGGCCCGTGCGAGACATGGAATTTCAAGGGTGCTTTTTTAGCAGCGAGTGAATGGAAAGTGAAAATCAGCTCAATGGGGGAGTAATAAGGTACATTAACCAAATGTTTGCAGTGTTAAGGAGGCTCTATTCTAAGCCGCCCACCCCCCCATCTCTGTGCTTAAAGCAGAGCGTGAAGCCGTCAGCAGGAGATCAACACACTAAAAGCACTGGGGACGGAAATCTATTAACTCAGGGATCCTGGCACCGCACACCCTGGACTCTGTGGCTCAGAATGGCTGACACATTAACTGTGTAAACACACATGCAGGCATTTTCATCCCAGAACAATTAGAAATGCTAGACGTCTTCAAGTTCTGCACACTTCCTACTCCAAATCTGCATCTCTGCAGAAAACGTGCGTCTTTTGGCGGCTTCATCTGGAAACAATTTGCAACAATATTGACAGGATTGTGGCACAGCTGACATTTCCTATGTAATGGAAGTAAAAAAATAAGTCACATATGGAACACAGCAACTGTGGCGTCAGCAACGGTTTACTAAGGGGACGTTCAGAGTTTTGTCTTGGCAGGCCCCCCAAACATAACATCTTTTAAAGCGTGATACCTTTAAAAGGAAGAATAATTTTCAAAATCATCACCAAGACACAGGAGAAGCAAATTGGATGTTGAGATTCTGACATGTGTGGAAGAAAAAATATTGACTTTGTATTTTGCGAGAGAATTTCCCATTCACTTCCATACAATTGGAGCCAACAGTAAGTGGACAATCAGAAATATCTACTGAATGAATGTATCACAATAAACAATACCTTTTACAATACAATACTTTTCTATACAGGTCTGACTCCACAAGGGGGCATGAGGAGCTTCTGCCTCTTCAGGTACAATTTTTTGTTTTCTCAATTTGAATCCAGCTCTCCTGGTGGAGTCCCATGAACTTCGATGTAAACTGAGGCCCTAGTGACGCACTAACTCTTGTACATCTTCTACAGCAGTGAGATAGAAATAGACAGAAAAATAGTTGTAGATAAATGCATGTATAGGTGAATGTGTGACTCACCAATCCAATACATAGCAAAAACTATAAATGGCTAAGGGGAACCGAATATAAAACGCAAAAGATCCACACAGCAGTAATTATTCTGGTAGTACATCTATGCCCTAAACTCATTACTCTAAGTATTAAGAGTATTAATGGTTCTTTCACTGAAAATGTTCAGTGTCACCGATGTATACTGGGTTCGGCTCAAACTCTGCAAGACCCTGAACAGGATATGCAGTTTAGAAAATGGTGGTTGGCTGGATGGATGGAGGGATGGATGGCTCTCTCCCATCAGACTCAGACAACTCTAGTCTCTTTTCTGGTGGGCTCATTTTTTCTTGTAGTTCAGCCAAAAGAATTACAAAACTCATTCAATCCCCTTTGTTTTATTGCTGTGAGCAGAGAAAGACGTGCCCTATTCACTTCGATTCGCTCGCATAAAAGAGGAGGATTTAGAGAGGAGCAAGTGTTGAATGGAGATACTAGTACTGTATAGCCTTCAGGGAAATAATGTAGCTGAAATATTTTAAAGTTCATTTAAAACAACTGTGGCCTATGACTTATTTGTATGCCTGTTATTTGGCTTCACATGTTAAAATAACTTCACAATATTTACAAAGTTGAATGTTCAAAATGACTTCGAGAAAATATTTTCACTTCTGCAACCCACTTTCATATCTGCGAGATATTTTCCATCAAATTTTCTACACACAGTAATACACATTAAATAATTCATTCACTGGCTTTTCTCTGCGGAGAATCTTGAACCTTAACCTCCGCTATCAATTACTGAAAATAGCTAGTCTTTTTATTTAAAAAAATATGTTAGTTATGGGCTGAAAAAGTAAAAGAAAATCACATAACACATACAAACACATAAATTGACCAATGGCTGACCAATGGCTGATTCCCATTCCCACTGCATAGGCCAGATATCGTGCCACATTACCCCCTCACACTTCCTCAGTGATACTGAGAATCACGTGCGCTGCCCTCCAGAGCCACAGACGAGGCCAGATAAGCAGCCGCACATACTCAACGAAGGACCCCATACAGTATGCACCATACTCTTCTCTCTTTGGGATCCTCCATCCAAGGCTTAAACCCCACGAAGACTGCAGGCACTGCCCACACACACACACACACACACACACACAGTTACCCTCATACATGCAAAAACTGTCAGGCAAAAGCAGTCAGTGTTAAAAAGAAAACTCAGGCGTCCTTGTGGTGTAAGGCCAATACTGTGTAATTGCAACTTCCCCAGTTCGATTCCGACTTTACTGCATGGCATCCCTCTCCCTGCCTCCCCATGTTTCTTGTCTGTCTCTAGTATCAACTATACTACTACATGCAAAATGCCAAATAAAAACCTTCAAAAAAGGAATACTCTTTACAAAATACAGTATATCATGTGACTCTCAAACACTGACCCTGTGCAGACTTCATGCAGCTGTAGACAGTAGCTCGTACAGTGAGCTGTTACATGTAACTAGCATAAGCAAATGTAGTCAAGCATGGTCTAAATGCTTAGCCATGAAGCATATTCTGGAGAAAACATGATTTCTTCTAAGACTAAGACTTCCAAGTGGTATGTGTTTATTTATGTATTTACAGTAGAAGTCTAAAACAGGATTAGAAAAAACCTGAACTTCACATTTAGTGCCAGCAGTATTCTGACACTCTTCATTTCTATTGATGAATATGAAGATAATTGTGTCCTCTCAATAACTTCTGATGCCCCCTAAGTGTATTTTTTCTGAATCTGACCTTGGGTCACCGGCTCGGAGCACCGTCCTATATCCCTGAGTAGGGCTGCTCAGTTAGTAGACCCTTTTCACAGCAGACATTTTGACTTGTCATAGCAGGAAAAGCACAGGTGCAAATAATAACATTAATGAGGGCTCCAATCCAAGTGCCCCAGTGAGCCATGTCAGTGAGAGAGCATGCACAATACCAGAGCCCTGAAACTGGCTCACCTAAATGGAGTGCCGCTTTTCCAAATGGTATTTGCTTTTCCTGCTTTGACAAGTCAAACTGTGAGTTGTGAAAAGGGTCCATTGTGTTAAAATTGCGATTCTTGTCTGAAAGAGACTGAATAAATAGATTCTGCAGCATTTGCATTTGAAAAAAACACATGCATGATGAAAAAAAGCGTCGTTTCATTTGCTTCTGACATTGAGATTGTGCCATATAAAGCGTATAAGCTGTAGCATGCTGGAGCACCATACTGACCGGACATCATTTGAACGAGAACCGACAGAAGAGAGGAGAAACAAAAATACATCCATGACAGGAATGTTAGTCACTTTCAAAATGACTCATCAAAACCCTGCTAGTCATGAAGATGAGGATACAAATTTGCCCAACTGAGGTAATCAAAAAGTCATGTCTGTACTAAAAAACGGGCCTTCCATCCAATGTGAGGAAACTTTTCAGGTTTTAGCCCAATAACTTCAGTCAAATGGATACAGTGTGCAAACAGCGTTTTGTGTATGAAGCCTAAAAAAACAGTCAAGCTCAAACCCCCTGCCATTAGAGGTGTGAATAAATAATGATGTATCAATCTGAGGTTGAAAAACCAACTGTGTTTGACTTGAAAAGTTGTGAGGAACTGTAGTTATTGCATATTGCATTAAAGTAACTCATTTTTGCCTGCAATCTTTCTGCTCAGCCTGTGTGTCTCATGTCATTTTTAAAATGCATGCTTGGTGTAAAGTCCATATGAATTTACTTACTACTGCGTGAAGAGTTTACCAGTATCGAATTAACACATCTATGTAAGATTCTGTATGGTTGTTGCTCTTTATAGTAGGATAACCTGTTATTTTGCCCACATTGTATAGTATGCGAAATAATATATGAAATACAGTTAATGTATTCATTCACTGGTGTCAGTCTAAGACTCCTCCTTAATCCAGAACCGTGGAGCCCTACGGTTCATCTGATCAGTTATCAGGCAGGGTTGTTGAAGAGTGCAGGTTGAAAGTGAATTTCGACAGCCAGAAGTAATAACTGAGTCATCTGGATTGATCATGAACCCCACCAACACCCTTCAGATGGTTTGTGAGGCAGGAGAAATCTTATATTATGCACCTTTGAGATAAAGATTTCATACCATCTTCACATGCTTCATTTGAACACAAGTAAAGGGGAGATTACTTTCCAGTCAATAGCTGTCAATGGAGCCAGTTCCAATTTCCATCCCACCAAAATGTTTGGCTTGCTCTTAAAGGGAATGTGAGTCATGCTGTTGTGGATCTTTTTAGTCATGTTGTTATATTTGTCATGCGGCAAAGTCCAACACACAAAGAAGTCGGTGTCATGATGAGATCCGCGGTTACGTCTGTTGCTACGGTTGGTTATTTGTTGACAGAATTCAAATTCTTGGTGACAAAATGTGGGGAAATATTGCTGAAAGATTTACAGCCGGGTGTTTTACAGCGCGACCTGAGACACAAACTGTATTCTTACTCTGTCATAGATGAAACAGTCTTTTCCCCGCCCTCCTCATGTTCTTCATAGACAAAGGACACTTTATTGATCTTTGACTCTAGATAATCAATATAAGGCTGGAAAAAAAAGGCCTGATTGGGTCTGAAAGCCTACAATGAGAATAACAGTTTTTTACTTATGCACTGAAATGCCTCTAAGGAAAACACACTTCCAACCTTCACGTTAGCGACCACATTGCATTCTTTGCTTCGCTTTCACACAGGTGATCACAGTTACTGTGAAACACAGACCTCAAGGTACAAACACTAAGCTTCAGTTATGCTTGGTCACCTAAGTCATGTGACATTTGTCTTCTGACAGAGGTTTCTTTGTTGCACCTCATCCCGCATTTACCTTGGCAACAGTATGTTGCAATAAAGAGAGATGATTAATCACACAGTTAACAGCCTCTTCCACACCGCAGGCTCAAAACTGTCATTTTTACTAATGGATGAGCAAAGAAATTGGCTGAAATGACATGTTTAAAACAAAATGTCATATTATTGGGAATATTTTCCTAACACTGACATTGTCCACCACATTACGTTCCAGGGATTGTAGTCTCCTGCTACGCCACTTTCAGTAAAAAAAACCAAAAAAACATGTAATTTGTGTCTATGCAGAAATGTCAAGAGTGTTGATCGACCAAGCATTTATTGAGTTTTACATCTAACACTAATCAGAATGTGTGGATAAATATAGGTAGAGGGACAGAGCTTTGTCCTGTCAGCAATGGAGGCAGAGCAGAAACTTCTTCCCTAACTTGACTGATGCTATCAGTTTACACAAGTAATACAAACAATACCCTGTGTTGCCTATTCCATCTAAGACCATCTAATTAAACTTAAGTATGCTAAATTGTAGCTACTGGGAAAAGATGTAACATATTTAACTTAAGAGTTGTAGTTGTAGATACACTAATATTTACTGCTTTCAGGCTGTGGAGGCTCAACATGGACTCAAGGATACTCTGCAACTTCCACAGGTGCACCATAGAGAGTATTCCGACTTGCTTCATCCCCGTCTGGTATGGCAGTTGCACCGCCCTCAACCGTAAGGCTCTACAGACCTTGCACCTTCACTCGCACCTTATAAATACTAATGTCACTTTACCCCACCGCTATTACTTACTGGTTACTACCTTTTTATATCCCCGTTACCTGTTTACATTTCCGTTTATATATTGTTTACATCTCTGTTTATATTTTTTACATCTCCGTTTATATATGTTTATTACTACCGTTTATACCAACATACATCGCAGTATGCGTATATATTGTATACTGTATATTTACATTTGTTAAACCATCACAGTGCTTATATTTTTTAGTGTAATGACTGTCTAATATCCTGTCCATAACCTGTCTACATGACAGTTTATTAAGTTTATTCATTTTATCTATACTTCTGCACACCTGCCTCCACAGTATTATATTTATATTTGTATTATATTTATATTCTATATATTCTATTCTATTCTTATATTTTTATATTTTATTTTATTGTGTTATATTTTACTTTATGTACTATATCCTATTCCTATATTTTGAATTTTTGCACTATTATCATATATCATCAGTTCTCCTTTTACTTGTGGAGCCTTAGACTTAAGAATTTCATTACCAACGACTGCTTCTATGTAATTGTTGTGCACATGACAATAAAGATTGAACCTTGAATCTTGAATCTTGTGGTGGTGGAAGAAGTACTTACATATTTTACTTGAGTACAACATTCCTCACCAGAAGAATGGCCGCTGGCATACGACATTATTGGATTGTGATTTCTGATGCATGTGCAAGCAGCATTTAATGTTGTAGCTGGTTGAGGTGAAGCTAAGATGAAAGGACCGGCACAACCACACAGGTGCTTTCACTTCATCACTGACAGGTGTAGTGTCACACAACGGTAATTTTCGCTTCTGTTAAACATAGCGCATTGCATTGTGGGATTGTTAGCAGAGAGTAGTGTACATGCCATGTACACTACTTTTTGATTCCATTGTTGGACTCTATATGGAGCATAAATTACACATTCAGAATTCGGACATTCAAATAAAATGGCGAAGGATAAATATTGTGCACTACATGGTGAAAAGGTCGGCAACCACTGATTTAATCTACAACGCATCGTATTTTATAAGCTGATCATATGCTTCGTATGTAAAATCTTGATCTTCAAAGTAACTAGCTACAGCAGTAAAAGACTGCAAATGCAATGGAGTAAAAAGTAAAAATATTTCCCTCTGAATGTTGGGTAGAAGTGCTAAACAGCATAAAGGAAATGCTAAAGTAAAATGCAAGTACCTCAATATTATACTTGTAAGTAAATGTATTTTCTGCCAGGTTAGAGCAGTGAAGTCGTACAAGTTATTTCAGGCATCCAGGGCTCCCAAATTGACACTGAATGAAACTCTCCCAGTTGAATCATCAGCACAAAGTGAACATTTTGGAACTGAACTGATGGATCTTTAAAGATTATTTGTTTTTTTATAACAAGTTAAGTTAGTCTTTTTGGCAGAGAAGTCAGAAAAAGGAGCATTGTTGTACGCCACCAGAGTGTACGAGTTAAACAAAGGTCTAAAAAACAAGGAAAGAGTTAACTTGTCAATATGTCCAAGAACAAACTGAGATTTGTTTGGTTCATGGCAGGGTCAAAAGCAGAAAAATTCAATCGGAAGCAACGTTATAAACTAACATGTCCTTAAACTACAGCTACTCATTTATTTTTTCTACAACTGTTAATTAAACAAGGCACAGCATTAAAGTTTTGCATTGCTTGACTTTTGACAGAGCTGGGCTAACTCTTTCCCTATAAGTAGTCTTAACAGTGCTAAACACATCCCTGACCTTCAGCGTGTCTGCGCTAGATGTACACAGATTATACTGATATCGGTATTCTTATCTGCCTCTGCCTCTAGGCGACAATGCATACTAATTCTTCCCCAAGTGGTGCAATGTTTGTTTAATTGTTTCAACTTGGACAAAACAACTATTGACAAACCATCAGCAATAAAAACAGTAAAGCCTACACTTCCCCATCAAGACCCACAAAGCAGAGGAGCACCACCAACATGCATAAAAACAGGCTTAAAAGTCCACTCACCATTTCAGCAAATGCTAAATACACCATCAAAGCCAACAGGACCCAGTGCTCCCAACAAATCAATATTAGTCCTACAGCATAATGAAGGCAGTAACAGGTTGACTGTTGAATGCAGGATAATTAGGTTTTCAGAAATGTCTTAAAAGAAGATACAGTGGTGCTGTTTGCATTGCTTAAGGCAAGTGGCTTCAAAGTTTCGAGGGCCTGAGTGAAAATGCCTGATCGCCTTTTGTCTCTTATCTATACTTTGAAACAGGCTTAACAAAACAGCTTTTTAAACTCGGTATTCTGTAAGATTACTGTAGATTGGGAGTTAAAAGCTTCCTAACAGACGCCGTAGACAGCCCATTTGTTGTGTAAGAATAAGATCTTAAGGCTAAAAATTGATTGGAAGGCAACATAAGAAGCTAAAATGGGCACTCGACTACGTGAGATCTATTCTCAGCTCTACAAAAGACGTACAGCTCTGTGTTCTCTGAGCTTTGGATAGGCAGGTGAAGATAAATAAACAAATGGAGCTTTCTGGTGGACATTTTAAAATGAAATTAAATTGAGTACAAGTAATTGACAGCGCGTGGGACCCCTTGCTTCTTCTCAAATGAAACTGGGGAGAAATAACTGCACAGGCAGGTATTAGGTTACATTTACATAAGCACTACATTAGTAGTCAAGTATTGTATCTTCACAACTATCTGTGATATCATGCATAATTAGATCTGGCTGTGAAGTATGCTTTCTATTCTCAAATCTGTGGTGGAACAATGTCGCTGCTATCCAAACAGACACTTAGTGTAGAAATAATATACACTCAAGCATATGTACAGTGCAGTGCACGGTGCACCCACCCACCCTTCCACCCACCAACGCAATACACCTACAAATGACATGGATGTGCGACGGCACACATGCACGGCCTGTCGCGCAGTTCACAGCAGACACCAGTCGTTTGGAAAGGTGGCAAGGAGAGTTAATCTAAATGACACTGCAAGATGGAATATTCCAGTGCGATCTCTTGGTAAGAGGAACTAAGGTATAGAGATATAAATTGTTGCTTAGCCTCTGCCTGCCATGCTTTGCACCTCTGTCTGGGCTTTCATTTTACCTGCCTGGAGCAGGAAACATGTGGTGTGTATGTTTTCCCAACTTGTATATACCATGCGTGTGCATTTGTGTGCTATGCATTGTCCACACGAGTGTTTGTTTGGCAATGTCAGAGCACTGAAGCTGTATTGAATTGCGTCTTGTTTGTGCATACACGTGTGTGTATGGGCTTTCACGTGTGTGAAATCTGACGTACATGTATGAACGCAACGTCAGTGTGGTGCACTTTTGAGTGTGTGTGTTGTTTCTGTGGTGATGTGTAACAGTAGCTGTGTGCATGTTTGTTTGCACGTGTTTCCAGTAGAAGGCAGATGAGTGAGATGCTCCTATGCACCCCTCAGCTCACACTTGCCTGGGGTTAAATGGAAAGTGTAAGGAGTTCCAAGAAATCCAATGCAGCTCCAGAAAAAAAACAAAAAAACTATATTCCTCAAGGAATCGTGAGCAGGGCTGGGTTCGATGAAGGTCGAGAAGAGGAGAGGAAAGAAGACAAGACAAGACAAGAAGAGAAGAGAGGAGACGAGAGAAGAAAAGAGAAGCGGAGACAAGAGGAGAGAAGAGAAGAAGAAATAGCGATTGATAGCATGTTGCTCTCTTCCATTCCAGCCAGAAAGGTGCACTGTACATACCAGAGGCTTTCATTGGGTCATTAGTCTCTATCAGCACCCGTCTGTTAGTGTTAGTGTGTGTCAGAGAGCTATCTTTCTCTCTCTCCCTGGTTTGATGATGGAGAAGTAATTTCAGCTTTATGACAGTCTGACTCTAATGATGAGGATGGGAGAGCTGAGAGCATGTGAGGGCGGGAAACAGTGAAAAATACTTTGTGTGTTTCCGCGCGTGCACATACAAAAGCACACATCTGTGCCTTTTCTCTCTGTGTATACAAGCGCATGAGCGCGCTACTGTGTGCGGACGCAAGCGGGATAGGGTCCAACTCCTACCGCTGTCCCCATCACTGAATGGGCTGTTAATGGAGAGTAATGAGGGAGTACTTTCATGGCAGATGTGCCCTCTCTGCAACTCTGTTTTACCCTGAGACTGTAAAACTGACCCAAGCGAGACATCAGCAGGCAAGCAGCCGCTCCCTGCTCTGATTAAGCTCTGCATGTGTTGCGGGAATTTGAATGGTTTGTTCGCTAAGTTTGCCTCATGCAGCTGCACCCCAGGAAGTAAGAGTAAGTATCATTTCGACATAGCACCTAGAGTCACATTAAATGACAAAAGCCCTGGCAGTGTCAGCCAGGCCCAAAATCTGTTAGAGGGCCATCTTCTTCACTGGAGTGTGAAATTATTTTAGCTCTCTGCTCATTATAGGATTTTAAAATGCATTATAGTTAGGGCTTTTATGGTGTGCTGCGGCATTAATTCAATTTGCCCCATTCACGCTTTCTTATTATCACGCTCAGTTCAAGCTACAGGGGGAGGAAGCTGCTGAGCAGTGCTCCCCAGCGTTATCTCTAAAGGATATAAACTACACTACCCAGCTCAATCAGAGCCAGCCCGGACTGCTCCATCCATTCATCCACTTTTCCTCTGTCTCCCCCTCTCCTTTTCTCCAAATGCTGCTTCCAGTGGCGACCTCCATCTCTCTTCCCATCCTCCATCATTTCCTTCTGAGTTGGTGATTGATGGGGGTTGTCCTTGGAGCCTTTTCGATATCTTTCCATAGAAACACATATATAGGCAAACAAACACAAACACACACAGCCCATGCGCAGTCAGAGACGGCAACACACACACAAACACATACACACAGCAAAGCCAGGGCCAGGAAGAAGCAACAGAGGGAGCCCCACAGGTTTAATAGGAAAACAAGCCACAGTGTATGGGTGAGACAGCATTAATCTATCACTGAAACCAAAACCTGGGTCTGTGTTTGTTTAGCACACCAGAGAGGGAGGCATTCTGGGAACACCCTATCACTGTCTCATATTGTGCAAAGGTACAATAATGTGTTGAACACTGCAAATGTATTCCTGTGCAAGTACAGCAGATTAGTATGGAGCAGCAGTGTGAGCGTGGAGCTCTGATGGTGCTCCTCCAATGTAAATGCTACACGCATGCCTGGATGCACACTGGCAAAAACACTCATGGACACGGTTTGTCCATAGTCTGCATTGCACACACATGTGCACAAAACATGTTACACACTACACCAGTCACACGCATTAAACTGTAACTCAGCATGTGACTGCAGTCTGGCTTATTGGTAATGGGGGACGAAGAGGAAGAGAGGATGAGGATAAAGTCCTCATTTAGATATCTAATCCAGTGAGCAGTCTGTCCTGTGTGGACCATCATCTCCCGTCATTAACAGCAGGCCAGCAAGATTAAACAAGATCAATGTTTATCACCCACTGTGTGCGAGAGAAACCAAGTGTTAAACTCCACCACCTCATCCCGGTTTATCACAATATCTGCTATCAGAGCTATGTGAACAACGGAATGATTATACCTAACATATGTAGAAAAGAGCAATATTAATCAACTTTAATGCCCTAAATCTGTGTTAATGTTCACACACTCACACTGGATGAGCATGATCTCATATTAATATGTTTAAAATGCTCCATCAGTAGGATTTACTGTAAATATATGGTGATCTCGCACCCAATCCAAATATTAAGATGAGCTGAGCGACTCATTTGTAACGTCGAGCACATGATTATTCACGGGGCTAACCAAACATTTAGAGACAGATCCTCAATTTAGTGTTTGACAGACACAGCCATTTCTCAGTCAGAGATATCCATCAAAACCAAGTTAACACACTCAAACAATTAATTATTGAAATGACGCCATTAAATAGCAGCTGCGGTGTCAGGGCAGAAAGGGCAGCAGTAATTATGAGTCGATAACTTGTGAAAAATGGCATGCAAAACTGAGTCTAAACAGTAGATATGCAGTTCATGCCGTATAAGACACGTAAAGAAAAACTTTAAATTCTCACTTCCCACATCCTCATTTTTTCAAACCTTTTACTTGGTTTCATTTTGAGTAAAAGAGGTTGTAAGGGCTGCTGCAGACTCTGCGCACTCAGTTCCATGTCTTGATCCTTAATGTGTGGCAGTGGTGCGTGTCTGTGTGTTTCCGCGGCAAGGCTGGTGCTACTAACGACACGGCAGCATCCCTATCCCATCCTTCTCAGCACATCATAAGACTGTAGAGACCATATGGTCTGATTAGTCCACAGAATTAAGCCCTACACTGTCGAGGCAGAGAAAAAGATAGAAAGAAAGCCATGCACGTTCACTGGTTCCGCTGAGATCAGACACAAATTGGTAGCTGGAACACAGTTAGAGAGGAAAAACCTCACACACATGCTCCACGTGCACAGGCACATGAGCCAAGTTGGGAACAGACATAACAGAAATGTCCAAATACAGATGGGAAGAACATAACAAAAGCATACAATAGACAATCCAAGCCAGATCACAAAACAAGCAGAAACAAAAAGGGTCTTTTGTATGTCCTCCTTTGTGGTCTTTAGATCCTCTGTTTGCATGTCTCTCCATATATCTGCCACTCTCTCACACACAAACGCACTCAAAGTCGCATTTGAAAATATCCATATAAGAGCCCATGTGGCCCATGCTCTCTCCTGGATGCTCATCAGCCTTGAGAGCCACTACATTTACTCTGACTCAAAGACACCTGCTGCAGTAATCAGCCATCATCTGGCTGTGCGTAGAATGTCTCCCTGTTTCCTGGAATTGATTAAATAACTGAACCATGAGTTGGACATCATCTTCAAACACATTTTCTAATCTGAGCTACAATTCCCTTGCCTTCTACATAGTCTTTTTGATCGGCAGTCAGACGAAATTTGGCAAAAAGTATTTTTCTTCATTCTCCCATTTCTTTTGGCGCGGCAGTCATTTTCGCCTTTTCAACAAAAGCCGCACTCACACTGTGCAAATTGGTGTCGCACAATTACTGCAATTTATGCAATTTGTGCGCTTTTACTCCCAAGCAAAGTTCACGACATGTCAAAACATCTCACTAGGCAACTTGGCCAGCCATGTGATCTTTTTCCCTGCATTAAAAATCTCTTTGTTCGCAGTTCATTCAGCAAAGCTTTCAAAGTTGTCTTGTGTCCTGCGTGTTTATCAGTGCCTCCTTGGGCCACCGGGAGCGGAGCTGCAACCATTGTTATGCTCAGTTAATTGGACCTTTGGGTACAAAAGGTTGAGAAATTCAAGACCAAATAGATAAATAAGCACAAGCATTGTATTCCCATGACATATCCCAGCGCTGGCTCCAATTTTCCCTTGCTCATTCTAGCCTATAGGCAGGCTTGTCTGAAAGGCTGATTCATTAGAGTGCTTCAGGACAGTTCTATCAGCCCTTCGACTCGATCACACACCTACCTCTCCTCGCGAGTTTGTAAACTATCAGCAATAGTCTGTCACAGCCTATTCTGCGACATATAAATTGTTGTTTAAAGTGATGTTTTGTGACTGGGAGCAAAACAGCTCCTGGTTAATCAATAGCACAAAATCAATCCAGGTCTCTGGGGAAACGCCACAGAGAGGCTATCCAGCATGTAAAGGTGGAGTCAAAACAAAAGTTTTTAAGCGGACGGGGGAAATGGCAGGTGCGGAGGGGACATTCAGCCAGTGGAATAAACTGTTACTGTGTTCATTAGAAATCATTACAAATAGGCAATCATAGCAAACACAATAGCGGAAAATTAAATTACATCAAGAAAGCTCTCAAACTCAAACCTTGAGCTCCCACAGAGCTGGTGCCAGCGCATCATGGATTTAATAGATTTAATAAAACAAAACCTTCTCAGTTGGTGATAAGCTCCTTGTACAATGTGCAAGTCGGGCTCATTTATCACACAGGTAGACACCAGGTTGCACGGAGGCATTCAGGGGAATCTGTGCCGTTGGAGGTCAGCAAGACATTTACCTGACAGCGCCTGCCTCCGTGCAATGTCTGGAGTTGACAATGTCTGTGGTAATGGGCATCAATAATGCAGACCCTTGGCCAGATAAAAACTCCCTGTCGCCATGACTGTCCTCACAGCACTGCGCCTAATGCAGCACTCACATCTCCCGCTGGGCCTCGCACAACAAACTTGTAATTTATGTGGGTCGAGGTTTCTACTGTAATGAGATATATACGTCGCTCGTGTAAACAGAATGACAGACCTTTACATACTCGCTCGTTCCACGTCTTCGGCTCTATAATTATGTCTTTTGGCAACTTAAGTCAACTTATCCTGCTCTGACATCTGCACACACACAAGTACCGTCTCTTCCTCCCTCTTCTAGTTGCTCTGGTAGTAGAGATCCACCAATTTGATCTGGCATCAGGGTCCATACTGACCCTATTAAGCAGATGAGACGTGACCGATTCACATTAAATGCGGTTTCTCTCATTCTCATTATAATGTCATGTTTCTGCTATCAGTTATATTCATTAAGTCATGGCCGACTCAGTTCTTAGTGCCACAGCAATCCCCAGAAAGCGTCCTCCAAAGAAAAGGGAAATGCTCGATAACAACATATGTTTAAGTTCAAGTGACAGAGACCTCTAGCCGGTCAGAAGTGCCGTTGTTATGGGGCCACAAAGTCTGCAAAGGGACGAGGTCTGAGTGGTGGACGAGTCATCAAAGTGTCGGACTTTGACATGCTGTTTGCTTCCTGTTTCCTACCAACAAGAGTCAATATTACTATATCAATCATGACGAAAAAGGTCACCTAACCTTGACGAAGTAATGTTTTTTAACCCAAACCAAGGTCTTTCCGTAACCAAGTCATTTTTGCTTGGCATTGGCAAACACTGAGTACTGATCCAATACCTGAAATACCCTGAAAAGTATCCTTTCAGGAGAAAACACACAATATTCTGTCTTTCTATCTCTCTATCTTTTCTTTCCTCTCTTCATGCCATTCCAAAGGGCAGGTCATACTTTTCTTCTCATCTTCCCTCCATTTGCCCCCCAACAATCTTCAGACAAATAGGAGCACACATTGCCCTTTTCGCAGCTGTACTGTACTATATTTTTTCCCGCCCCCCAGTGCCCTGTAGCCATCCACTCTGCACTACAGGCTAGAGTACACGCACACCTCATTCCCCTCCTGCCACCCCAATAGTTTCTCACTTCTGCCCTCTAACCATCTGACAATTACGTTTCACCAAGCTGACCTCTCATCAGCAGTATACAACTCCCTGCCTCTGATGTGGCTGCCCTTTACTTATCTTCAGTAAAGCTTATAGGAATGGAGGAAAAAACAATCTCACACAGGCATGCATTTACACACTTTTCTGCCTCCACCCTTCCCTGTTTTTCTCATTCCTCCTCAGGTTTCTCACCTTTGCCTCGCTTAACCTTTTTGATCTTAAAGCCACGCTCTGTGACCATGCCCCCAGCATTACAGCTTGTCCTGACCTTTCTGTGGCCCTGGTGGTAGTGTCTGTCTTGTATCCCCTTTAAATATTTCTTCTACATGTACAAGAGAGCCACTTTCCTTCCTCTGCCTGCTCTTATTCTCTCTGCTTAATCCCATCTTTAAAAAACTGTGGCAAACACACTCCCCTTCCCTCCTACATGGCATTAGATACATGCTAGGACTGTAGAGAAGAGAGGACTGCAGGGATGTTGCTTAGACACATCCATTTGATATCTGAAAAACCACAGAGCAGAAATCAAATGCTGCAGGCATGTTACAGCTTCACAGCATGTCATCAGAAACAACAAATCTGAGAATCTCTGCTGCGGGCAATCTGGATACCGGAAGGACAATCATAACATTTAATACATGCACAGTGAAACACAAACAAATTTACACAATTAGACATGTACACGAAAAAAACTCACTGCTCACAATCATACACAAAATAAAGCCTAATCACTACGGGCATTTTTCTTTTAGCAAATTGAATAAATGCAGACAGCTTTTCGTGAAATTGTTTTCTACTTAAACAAACAGCCCCACGGTCACAAATTACAAACAAAAAATGAGATCGGGTCTCTTCTCAATTCATTTCACATCACAAGAGGAATATGCAAATATAGTGTGTGTGGTGGGGGGGAGAAGAGTTTGAAAGGGGAAATTAGATTAAAGGCAGCATGAGGCGAGATGCTGACTATGAGACAGAGAAGGGAAGAGGAGGAGGACGGAGAGAGAACAGTGGAAGGTTCCCTGACAAAACAGGCTGAGAAGAGGTGATTACCACAAGCTGAATGCCACCCTGCCCACAGATACCTAAAGGAGAGGGAGAAACCACTCCGATATCCCCCGCTCACAACTCACAAAGGACTGCACCACTTGTTCAATACTCCTCCTAACCCGTCAAATACCATTAACAGATTCCTACTCAGGTGCAAAGAAAAGGATTCTTCGGGTGGGACAACCAAAAGCAAAAATTCCCCACCAATACAAATCTAAACTGACGTCCTCTGTGGGCCAGCAAAAATCCTTTACATGAAGAGCTGTAGAGGTCCCTCACTCCCTCTCCTCAAAACAACACCACATAACCAGTCTATGTGAGTCATGAGTCATGGCCTACTTCCATTGCTTTTACCTTTTTTTCCCCCCCCTTATACTGCTGGTTTGATACACAGAGGCTATGTCAGGGAAATATCACTTCGTTGTTTTCTCTGGGGATTTTTGGTGTACTGAATATAGTTTAGAAGGTAAATATTTCTCCAACATTAGCAGGGGATCTAGTCAAGGAGAAAGGAGGAATACTTTCATGGGGCCCTGAGCTAGAACAGACTCAGGCTTAGGTAAAGAAGGTGATATTACTGTATACTAAATCTGATGCATCAGAGTGGGAGGAACAGTGTCAGAGCTTGTCAGGGGGTCCTGAAATCCTGTCTTATACATGCAGTAAAGTCCTAATTAGATCCCAGCCCCCAAAACTGTCTTGTTATGATCTCTGAATGAGTGCAGCTAACTAAAAACGCCACACATATACTCTGATGGAGAGTTATACAACCTCATTTTCTTATTAAGTTATATAGAAAGTTTTGAGCAAAGTATAATTAAAAGAAATGAAATTAAGTGAAAATGTTTGTTTTGTTTTGGGAAAAAAGGAAAGTAATTCCTAACTTAGGGGGTGTAATTAAAAAGTAAGTGGTGTAATGAATCACAGCTCCGTGATGGTAATAAGTGAGAATATTACTTCAGAAATGAGCGAGAGTAAAGAATAATCTCAGAGTGGTTAAACAATGTCACTGTTCGCGCTGAGCAGTCATATGTGACAATATGTTGCATGATTACATTAAATGATGAATTTCTGCATAAAATGCCAATCACGACGATGACTAATTACATCAGATCTGGATAAGGGAAGCAGCAGATATGAGAGTTATGGTGAATTATTTTAATGATATTCACAACTATGACAAGCAACCACATTTTGGTGTATGTAGGCCTGTATATCTTTGTATAAATGGATCATAAACTGTGCATTTCCTGAGTAAAAACTACTACAGTGCACTACACTCGCTGTCCTGATAATATAACATTTTGATGGCATTAGCACATTCTAACCTTATTATTCAGCATTTATTCGAATAAAACCTTTTAACACTGTTTTTGATTAACACAAGGGACTGCAAAGGCGTCTCAGTGTTCAAACATGTCATGTCAAAGAGCCATGGGGGGGGGCAGAGGATGAGTTTTTGGAAAGCAGCACATTTTCTTTTAGGTAAGTATGTCAATGAGGATGGACCCCATAGTGAGTGTAATCCAGTGCTGCTGTTCCATCCCCCCCTTATCTGCCGTGTGCCAGAATAATTTATCTGCGATATCTAAGTGTCAAACCAGACTTTTTAATCTCCATTTGAACAGCACAAATAACAGCTCTTCTGATGGCTCTAATCATAACGCTGTACCCACAGCAAACGTATTAACATAAGAAAGCCTCGCACCATTGTGATTAGCATTTCATGCCCAAATTAACCAGTTAATGAACACATTCACAGCACATTCAGTAAATCTGCATTCACCAGTTAATAACCACATGTGCGCTTTTTCCCCGCACAGACTGTAGTGAACATGTGTGTATTCTTGGGAATTATCCAGGAGAGCAAACACTGAGCAGTGATGCCTGTTAACAGAAAATCAATCACTATGGTACACATTTACATATAGGCTACAAGAGATGGCTTAATGGTAATAGTGGTAGTAGTTGTACTAATAGTATGGGAAGCAGCAGTATTAGTGTCGTAGAAGAAGATCAGAAGCAAGACTTTTCATCAGTATTGGTGCACCTGTGTTAAAATGAAAGTGGCAGACTCAATGTGCACAAGGTGTGGACAGAAAAAGACTGAATAGAATTCCTACAATGATGCTGCAATAAAAACTACCTGTGCTATTACAAAGGTAGAGGTAGTACTGTATCTTTGTAACTGTCCCTGAGAAGCATTATTTCACCTCTGGTACTGGTTTCTGAGGCCGTAGTTTGTCATCGATTGTGTTAGAGTGTAGCTGTTATTCTATGCACCCTGTATGTGAATAATGTAGTAAATATTTTTAAGGTTAGCAGCGAATGCTGCTGACTTGAGTATTCTTTGAACTGCTGGTAGACTGCCGCCTGACAGTGCTTTCTGTTTGACATTCAGCGGGTGACTGTCAGCGCCGTGGACAGCTCTGTGCTACAGAGAGTTCACGGTGGTAAAGTAAGTTGAGACGATGCAACACACGGGGCCTTATTAAAACTGTTGTTATTGCACCCGCGGTCAATTTGGGTATGACCATGCAGTCTCACACTTGCATACAAACAAGTGCACACACACAAAGCATCTCACTCATTCCTCTCTCTGTCTCTAATGTGTCTGTGAGCTCGCTCCTTTGTCTTCCAGACAGACAGACAGACAGACAGACGGATTTATTGCAACACCCAAGCAAACCCTCATGCAATGGTAGGAAGCGAATTCACATGGGAGATTAGGTTAAATCTCTAAAAATAAAAAAAACCCAGCTAAAATGGACTCCTTCACTCAGACAGACGTGTATGCAAGGATTGGGAATGAGACAAGCAGAAGAAAGGCCTGTCCTCCCAGACTCCCGTCAGGATTCTGTCTGGAAAGCTGTAGTCACAGGATAAAGGACATGCCATCCCTTTGATCAGGAGAGGAGAGTTTCACAGGTGAGAGAGGTAAAATGGAGGAAGGTATCTGAATATCTGTCAGGCTAGATCGGCTTATTTCTGTTACTGTACGCATCTCTGAAAAAAAAAGAAAAAAACCCAAAACGTCAGAATTCTGACTATTTTTTGCTCTCGCTGAAAAAACCTCCAGACACCCCTTTGCAAGAATGTGTCCCAATCAGGCATGCAATTACAATCTAGAACATGCTGTGAAATGTAACAGCAGCAGGCAATTCAAATGAAAACAGCGCACACTGTTTCCTGCACACTGTGTAGCTCAATTACAAAGCAAATCATTTTGATTCCCTGTTTTTTGTTTTCTCGTTTTCTGAGCTCCAAGTCTAACTTTCTGGAGGAGCAAAACAAAACTTGAGCAACTGACGCACACAAGAGTTTCACCTTTCCTCTGTAAGAATCTGAGAGGTTGACTGACTGTGGCAGTGCTACTTCAAATCCCTGGGACTAGAGAGTGAATGAGAGGAGGATTAGAGGGGTAATGCCAGTAGATGAGAGGGAGAGAGGGTCGAAGTGGTTTGCCACTCTGCAAGGATTAGCTGTGAAAACAACTTCACAGTCGCAAACTATGTCAATCAAGGGCATAATTCAGCCCGTTCACAAAGACCCTTAAACATACACTGAAAAACTTGTCTTCTCCCTGCTACGAATGAGCGTGCAATGTGCAGCCATCATTCAAATATCTCATGCGTATCGTAATAAATGGGACAAATATTGAAATACATGAGGAAAATCCCTCCGCTGTATGTTGCATTGTTGGAGCTCATATTTCAGGTATGTGGATGGATGGGTGATAATGAGGCACACCTGTGGAATGATGCTGCAGCTACACCGGCAGCCCTGCATGGATATGATGGATATGTCAGGGCTGCCGAGGGGGGTCCACTGATGAAGGGCGAGGTGTCCAGATGGCAGCACAGTTTTAGCATGTGCATGTAATGTGCAGCATTCCATTAAAATAGGGCATCATCACCACAATGCAAATAATTCCCGGGGAAAGGGGGTGGGGGTGGGTGGGAGGGAGGGTGACCCAAGTTAAGTGCGGATTAATAGAGGGATATTCTACACACCTCGTTTGTCCTGAATCTTAACAGTGAGCTCCACCAAAGGCTCTGTCTCCCTATCCAGCCTCCTGGTTATCGTGATATCTCCACTGTCGCGCCCCACGGTGACAGGAGGGCTCTCTGACTCCGGGTAAATCAGCTCGTAGGCGGCTGACTGAAACCTGGGGGGACTCAGGCTCGTTATGACTGAGCCGATGTTGGCATCTTCAGACACGTTGAGGGAAACCACTGTGCCAGGGTCAAGTAATGCCCGCGGCGAGCGTCCTGCCCTTCCTGACCCCGCTAATTCAGCAGGACGCGTCGCCCACCGCTGCGGAGCAATAGTAACCACTACACCTTTACTGGTCAGAGGGGGCCATCCGTGGTCTCTGGCAAAAACATAGAATCTGACTTTAGAGGGGAGCCCCAGGATAGAGTCAACTAGCAAAACTTCGCCTGTTTTCGGGACAACATAGAAACTGCCATTTTTGGGGACGGAAATGTATGTCAACTCTGCGTTATTGCCGCTGTCTGCGTCGACAGCCTCCAGCCTGTAAACCACACTACGGAGAGCAGTGGTGTCATCTAAAGTTATGTGAATGGTGTCTGCACTGCGAAAAGTCGGTTCGTGGTCGTTGGTGTCCAAAACGTCCACTTTTACCGACGCAACCTCGAAGACGACAGACTCCGACACGCAGGTCTGGCAACACAGACCGACGCTCAGCAGGTATTCTGGGCGAGCCTCTCTGTCTAAAACCCTGGAAGTTTTCAGCAATAAATTTCCCCTCTTGTGGTGGGCGAAGGCGCGGAAATCTTCGCTGCCGTTTCCATACAGTTTGAAGTACATCCCGGAGACTGGGCACCATTTTTGCGCGTCGATGCGCCTCACCGGAATGCTCAGTCCGTTTACTTTAGAAGCCGCCGGGGAGTTCTCAAAAACATGCCCGTGAAAGAAAGGCAGCCGCTCCTGTGTTTGATATCCAGCAGCCGGCGTCAGAAGGCAGCATAACAAAACACCCAAAATCATGTTGGTGGCAAGTTATGTACCTCCAAGCGACTGAGGAGGGTAGAAAATCATTAAAAAAGAAAAGAGAAACACTTGAGAAACATTTCCTTCATAGTTATCCACGATATGATCCTTCCAGGAGACCCCTGTGAACTTAACGCTTTTTCATCCCGGGAGATCCGTCTCTTGGCTCCATGCAGCACGGCTGCGTGCAGGCAGTCCACGGCGCTGCAGGCAGTTGGCTGTGTTCGTACCCAGCGTTCAGCACCAGAGCACCGGACAGCGCCAAGCGCGGGGGCGTGGCGGCGCACGGGGACGGAGCTCCTCGGTGAACCCCACCCTGTGTGATGGTCAGGAGGGTCCCCGCCTCAAACCTCAGCCACGGCTGCTGAGCCTAGGTGCACGCATAGCAAGAGCCTTCCCAGCTGTGTGACACCGTCTGCCACAGATCCGCTCTCAGCTGAAAGAAGTGTTGGTGGAGAGAAAAGCACTCATCCTTCCTGTCCAGAGAAAAAGTCGAGTGAACACACACAGTATGCTCCTTCTCCCATCGACGCTCTGCCTGGAAACCAAACACTGGCTCAGTCAGGACTGCCTTGCTCAAGAACACTTGTACAGTTGTTGTTGAAAGAGGAACTACTCATGCGCCACACTCATCTTCTCCCTGCCTGTCTGAGGAACTGAACCCACGACCTTCTGGTCTCTAAACTTTAGGTTACAGTTCCTACAATGCACTGCAAGTCTGCAATCACGTGTTCAAACAACCACGTTTCATTTACACCTTGAAGAAACCACAAAAACAACTGGAAAATGCATCAATATAAATGCAAATTCTAGGACCTGGGCTGTTAAACTGTGTAAACATGATGATTTAAGACAGTCTACGCCATGTAGCTCCATACGTCTTTGCAGCCAGTGTTATATGCACACCAGAGTTCAAATTAACTTTGTCACCCTGATTGCTCTTCCTTTCCCTTCCCACTCCGCTAGTGTGCCAAGCACCCAGAGCACTCTAAAACTAATCTGTAGGTGGCTACTGCTAATTCCCACAGACTGCACACTTCCAATTCCCCTCACCTCTCCCTACGTGGCAAGTCAGAAGACTAAATATTACATGGGCTGGAGGGCTCTGAATTGTCAAAAAGATAAGGAAATAATGGGCTAGAGAGCACGGCTGTACGCTCCACTGAGTTTGTCTCCCATGTCATGTCAACCTTTTCCTTTAGACGAACGTGGATCAATATTCATATGCATTGAGGGTGTGATGTTGTGCTGGACGTGTGATTCAATGCCACGCGGTGTTCCTCCGCTCATACATACATACATATCTGTATTCAGTTTGAAATTCATCAAAGCTCCCGCTGAAAGATCCTTATCAATTTGAAACCACAATCCATCACTGCAATTTTAGCCGAAACCACTCTCTGCAGTAAACTGTTCTTTTCAGGCAATAACTCTGGTAACTGGCAGTGAGCCCCCAGACAATTTTGAATCACAGCCTGCAGCTGGAGCACAAAGCTCATATTGGTTGATCGTTGTATTCTTTTACATGCCACAAGCTGTGGGCTGTGTCGCCAGGAAGCATGAGCCATCCCACACTCACTGGTGTTTTTACAGTGTCTGACCTGAGGAGGGAAAGGCATTTCAAAATATGTGCACCAAAATAACCTCAGACCAAAATACGACATATTGATGGGAAACGACCTCGCGTAACATCACTGGTGATATTTAAGGTGAAATTGTGATGTCTAAAAGAGACACTGAGCTGTCTGGGAGGACCCTGTGTTCTCTACTCTGCTCTGTAACTTCTCTTTGAACTTCCTAAGTGCTTCATGAATGCAAATCAAATCCTGTCTTTTATCATGTTGTCTCACATGGTGAAATTCACCGTGACTGCCAGCATGGGAGATAGCTGTAGCAAAGGCTAATTCAATCACGGGGCCAGGCCAGAGTGCGAGGGATAGTTTACTTGAGGGTTGCAGCAGTTATCTACTGAGATGAAACGCCAACATACACCACATAAAAAACAACAAAGCTGTAATGAATTTGAAAAAAAAAATAAAAAAAATCATGAAACGGTCTCATCATCCTTCTTCTCCAACAGATAACTGAGAGCTGCAGGGCATTAAAGAAAAAAAATCCCACTGAAGTAAGCAGCCGACAAACATTAGAAAGCTTCATGCTTACTTAATGAATAATTGACCGAATCCATTGCCTTCACTCAAACAGAGGCAGATGTAGCTTCTGAAGGCAAAGGTTGTAGCCTTGTAGCATTTAAAACATTCTACCTTTGCTTCTGTGCTCCTTGGAGACAAGGGATGATGGGTTNGGGGGGCATGGAGGTCCCATAATATAACTTGTATGTTCTGTAAATCACAGGTTGTCCTTCCTGGAAAAAAAAGCCAGGTAAAAAATGAAATGCAAACAGGAAATGATGGAAGGTGGTGTTAAGAGGACGCGGCACCAACATCAGTTAATAGGCAGTTTATGCCACAGAGTAAGCAGAGTGTTAAAAATGTCATAAAAATAGGACTGTTCAGCAGAAGTCAATGAAATAATTGGTTGAAACAGGCAGGTTTATTAAAGAATGACAGGACAATTAAAATGGATGACTAAGCATGCAGCTCTCTGGTTGCTATTCATCTGTGAACATTTATAGTGAACATTTATAGAAACCCTTCCCCACATGTTCCCCTGAAAGAGCTGCAAAGAGCCATTTCTGGAAACACCATGACACCTGACAGGAGCAGCAGCTCTGTAGTACCGCTCATTGTAGTGTTCCTGTGTATATGGGCCCCTCAGGACATTTCCCCTCATCACAACCTGAAGGCGAAAAGCAGTTAGAGGAACTGGATAAATATAAAGACATTTCCCTCATGTATTAGGTACGGCTAATTAGATTTGATCTGTGATCCCCTTAAGGCTCCTACCACCTACTGTAGTATTTAAGCTGTGCTGTAGAAACCATAACTGTTTATTAATAGAGGTATTAATTACGGAGCAAGGTATGCAACCAGGTTCAGAATTTACCTTCACCAATACTAATGCAGTGGAGGTAACATCAGATTTTGAAAATGTCAGCTGCACAAAAAACAGCAACAAAACCAAACCATCTCATTACCGAGCATCTCTTTAGCCTTTTTATTTAGAATGCCACGTCTCATAAAAACTGACGTTTGTTCATTGAAAGATTCAGCAAGTATTGCAAAATGAGAACAGCAGAAGCCACTTTGAAGGGAAAAAAAACAAAAATAATTTAATGATTAATGCATGGCCTGTTGTTTTGATCGAAACAAAACGCACAACTTCAGGGCCACATTTTGTCTGAGGAGCGCTTTTATTATATCTTCATTCCGATTAGTGGAGCCCGGGGTTGCCTCAGTGATTAGCACACTAAGAAATGATCATTGATTTGAACAGTATCTTGCCGTAGCCCCGAACAATCCCGGCTTTCTATTAGCACTCTAAAACATTTCTCCCATCATCAAAAGACACAGGAGACCGTCACTGAAAAATAAAAGAAAATGAAAATTAGCACAGCTCAGTGTCCCTCTCGCTCTGCCCGACTAAGAGGTGAGATTTTTGAAAGAGGCAGTGATGATGTTCTCTTTGAAACACAGTTTAGAGAGTGAGAACATTACCTCAGATGCACAATGAAACTCAACTCTCAATTCTTTTCTCAGTTAATTATCCCAGTAAGCCCCAGCCATTAGGCAGATTCCCATTACTGGACCAGTTTAAGGCTATGAACTAATAGTGTAAATTCAATAATGTGCTATTTATGAGGCTGTGAGGATTATGAGAGACCCATTTGGGGAGATATATGAAAAAAACTGAGGGCTTCCTGAGCCTGGTAGACTAATAATTGCTTCAGTCGGGGTGGTCCTGCAGCATCTACTGCATGATTTACACATGGCACAAAATCAAGACACCTCCATCACTCATAGTCCACCAGGTCCAATTGTCTGATCTTCATTATCTGGTCCTATTCAGACCTTCTGAGCCTCCATTTTTCTTTGCAAATCAGTGAGAACTGTCAGTGCTGACTCGATGTCAGAGAGATTAAATAGATATTCCTCTCTGTCGTCTTCTAATTCTACGAACTCCATTGTTCATTTTTTTCCAGGGTACACTGTTAAGTGGCCTCTTAATAAGAATAGCTCTAAATGGACTTCATGCTCATATATCATTCAGTACTGCCCTCCAACAGAGGTCTCTTATGCAGGCAAAGGGCCCTATGGTTCACCATCACTGTTGTCCAGGAGGAGGAGGTGAAGCTTTAGGGGCTGTTTTCCAGCAGGACCAATCATCTAAAGAATAATGAGTGGGATTTTAATCAGCTCCCAGGAACATAAATGTCACATAGCCAGCTTCAGAATATGTTCTGAGTTTGTTTTTCAAAATAAAGGCTCCTAAATACTGGCAAAAATGAATACAATTTGAGTTAATTCTGCTTATATGGTGGCCTATATTTTGTTGGACATATAATCTCTCAACAGCTTGTGTAAGCTATATTTTTGGTCATTTGACGTCATTCAAGTCAATACAGTTTTTGTTTCTTCGCAAAGGTGAGTAAGCTCGCATGTGTTGGTTGTGTTTTCATTCACTGGTGTATCATGAATGTTGTTCCTCCTGGAGGCTGTGACACGACCTCACCTTCTTCTCTTCTTCTTTGTCCATCCACCCACCATTCATCTTTCCAGCCTGCCAAATATCTTTACTGAAGCAGCGATGTCGATGAATGCCCTCCATTACAGATCCTCTCGGCGCCACTGAGTCAGCTCGGCCGCAGCGAAGGGTCTCTGGCGCCCCCACCTGTCTCTTCAGAGGACTGCAGTGTTGTAAGTAGTATAACTGGGGGCAAAGTTGTGGTGAACTACGCATAAAATTACCAGGAAAAATAGACACACAGTTAAAAGTTTAAAATTGGGTTTCTGATCAAATTACGGTGCACAGGCCGCTGGAACATTAAGATTACTGTACTGGAGAAATAATAAAATACTGATGGTTTAACTGTGGTATAAAATCTGAAGTAGAGAAAGCTCCTGGGGACATAAAATTCTAATAAAAGGACACAAAAAAAGTGGAGAAAGTAATGAGGAAATTAAACTTCAAAAGGCTGCAGAAAATAGCTGAAACCCATTTTAGATGTTGTAAATATACTGGTCATTTAATAAATGTTGGTATACACAGTATTAACTACAGCAAAGTACACTGTGTGTCAGCAACTTAAACAGATTATTTGCATTCCTGAAGATATGGATGTAGATTTTCTATTTATTAATAAGGACATTACATTTTCTGACAAAGACAATCAAGCCATTTAACAGTAAAAAGCCTGTTTAATTGCAGAATATATTGACAGTACAGTACAGCAATAAAAACACTGCCATATTGCTCCTATTTTACATGACTTACACAGCCGCTGTTCAGCTTATGAAACAAAAAAAACGGTAATACGGTACGTGTACAGTAATGATGAGAAACACAACACACAGACAGGCTCACAGAGCACTCCGCCCGTCACTTTCCGCTGACAGGTGGCTGTGTCCATTAAGAAATGCACAATATTATAATAATCATAAGAGCAAGAACAAAGACATGGAGCATTCGATCCCTACAGCGGTGACGTCTTCATCACTGGGTCTAAAGGGACAAACTGGGTTGAAACAACTGGTCATGGGGGAGCGGAGATGCACAGCCACCAAGCCCACAGACAAAAACAAAACAAAAAAGAAGATTAAAAACCAAAAAAATATGGATTACTTTGTACGTACGCAATACATACATGACATGAAATGACTTGTCCATGGTCAGTCATTACTCTGTGAACTGGCCTTCATTCACCACATGTTACATCCTCTTTATTACTTGTACCTCACTTCATGTATCACATGAGTGCTGTTGCATTTCACTACAAAGCTTCAGTTTGTAAAATAAGGGCACCGCAGCTGCGTCTTCACAGCCTTCTTCTCCCTCAGCTACCGCAGAATCCTGGGAGCCGACCTGTCGTCAGTCAGTGTCTTACGGAGCCTCACCCCCCGGCGTATAGACACCAGCATATCCATGTCCTCCTGGGTCGTAGAGGACGGCTCCTGGGGCACACACTGAGCCGGATCCCCTGGCAGTGAGCTGCGGAAGGGGAACTGACCCTCACCGAGGGCATGGGCACTGGCTGCCAGCTCCCCTATCTTTTCCACCAGGCTGTGGCGGTTGGCAGCGAGCAGAGGGTCCTCATCAGCACTGTGGGCGGCCATGCTGGGGGCCTGCTGGGCGTACGCAGTCCTGTCCGCCCCTCCTCCTCCACAGCCCCAAGCTGTGTCGGGGAGGCTCATCCGCTTTGGAGAAGCCCTCATATAGTCACTAGCAGATGGGTCATCACCGTACAGAAACTCCTCGCTGCCCGTGCGATGCTGGGATGGGCTAGCATACCCCGGAGAATCTGGCACTGTGGGGGTCTTAACTGGCACGATCGGAGGCCGGATGGGAATGGGACCAGATGTGGACGGAGTGCGTCTCACTCCAGTTTTGGAGGATGGTGTCCGGCGAATGGTGGCCGTCCCTGAGGCGATGGCTCCGGAGCCGCTTCCCCCCGCACCATTCGGAGTTCCCTGCAAGGTCTTACCTGCAGGCAGGCCCGCTGTACTGGCAGGCCTCTTGGTTTGGATCATGCGGCGGTAGCTCTGAGCGATGTTACTGTGGCGTGGGATGGTGGAGGACTTGTCAAAGTCTGTCTGTCCTTCACTGTCAGCATCCCCATTGAGAGAGTAGCACTCATAATCAGAACCTAGATGACAGAGAGTCATGAGTATCTATTTTTCCATTGAATAATAAAGAATACTGAAAACAACAATGAGATATTTTTCAGCTGTTGAGCTTTATTACATGAACATGAACATGAACTTACAGTAATCACCTTAGCACGGAAGGCGAATAATACTGCGTGAGTGTTACCTTGTGAGGGTATGGTGTCCTCGGAGCAGGAGGGGGTGTTGGTCTGGGTGCTGTAGCCGCTGGAGTACTGCAGAGAGTCCCTGCTGCTCTTCTGCTGCTCCATACTCAAGCCTCTGGTCAGAACCATAGCAAGAGTACTAGCTGCTGGAGAGAGCGGCTCGCCATGCTGAAGCACACACACACACACAGAGACACACACACACACACACACACACAAACACCCATGGAAAGATACAGGCAGGCGGGAAATACATAAAGATTAGCACACATTTACATATGCAATCCACCACACTACAACTCTCAGGGCATACAAACGTGTATAGTGACATTTACATTTTTAGTCTATGAGGACTTCTTACCTTGGCTGCAATGGTCCCTGGGCCAATTCTTGCTCGGTGTGGATCATCTGGTTGCATCCCAGAATACCCCAGTGGACTGGGTGGAGCTTCCAGTTCTCTCATCTTATCCATAGACTCCCTCCTACGCTGCAGAGTGCTGGCCAACGATGGCTCACAGGAACTCGATTTGGCCCAGTCCTGCAGCAGCAGAAGGAACAATGAGACTGTCCTCCAACCGCGCATCTCCAGTGTTTGCCATCCAACAGTTGTGCAGTCAGTTAAACATGGAAGCTGCTGGTTTGGCTCATGAACTGGTTAGATGCTGATGCAGATATGGGCAGACTACATTAGGCTGCATAAGTGTTGTTAAGTGATAACGTCATCTCAGTTTAGCACATCTTTGTGAGGAAAGACTGGAAAACTGAGCTTGATGAGCAACAGCAAAATGATGACCGTGAGGTTAATCTTTACGTTCGTTAATGTGCATGAAGGCAATAAAACACAAGAAGCAAAGAAGCAACAAAATTTTAAAAGAGAAAAACCCAAAAGAGAAATTGCAAATGAAAACAAACCTTCCAGCTAGGAACCTTTGATGTGGGTGAGGGGGTGTTGGATCCAGGGGAGTGGTTAAATGTGGGGGACGCAGGAAGTATGACAGAGAGAGGCCTGATGGTGCCAGTGTGAGAGAAAGCAGGGCGAAAGGTACCGAAGGATGAGCATGAGCCAAACTGCGGAACGGACAGACAAGTCTGAGTCAGAGTGCTTAACATCCATGAATAGTCCGCATCACATACTGCAGTTGTCAAGCAGAGCCCACAGGCCTCTTCAAACTATAGAATAACAATGGTGAAATGCATGGCACATAGTGTGTGTGTACGTGTGCATGTCTGCGAGTGTGTGTGTGTCCAATAAAGCAAGTAGATTGGTGAGATGCATGCAGTACTAACCGCTGTAGGAGAGTTGCACTCGCTGACAGACTGGCAGGTTTCTGAAGCCTCAGAGGAGGCTGAGCTTGTTGATTTCTGGGAAAGGGAAGATGGAGTAAAAACAGTGGAGGGGAAGAGGAAATGGAAAGAAAGGTAGGTGTGAGAGATGAAGAGTGTTGATGAGCTTTAGGAGGAGGGAGGCATTTTCGCCTCTGAGGGGATCTATATACCGTAGCCCAGATCGAAAATAAAGTAGCCTGTAAGATCATTTATTCAGAGAAGAACATTGCATCAGTTGGTGCGCTGGTGTGCTGCAGAGTAGGTTCTGTGCACTGCAATCTGTTCAGACCGTGAGAGTCTGAATAACTATCAGCCCAGTGGGATAAAAATTCAACATTTGCAACTGAGAAGGCTCTATTGCAGCAAAAACGAAGAGCTCTGTCTGAGTTTGGTTATTGAGCTATCGAGCTCTTGTAGACACTATGTCTACACAAATGCAAACATGAAAAGATTGAAGGTGCCAGATGGGAAAGGATTGATGTTAAAAATATAGAATTATTGTACATCCACTGTGACAAGAAAGTGGTTTCTGTGTCCTCCTGCCCTGTAGCATTACTGCCTGAGGAATCTCTGGAGCCAACAAGTCTGTTTTGTTGCTGCTTGTGCTGCGATAAAATCCCTTATTTCCTCCTGATCAAAGAATAAACTTTAGTATTGTGGCTGAGACTGCTACCTGGCTGGTGATGTCAGAGGGCATGGGCGACGGAGGCTTAGAGTGGGTGTTGGCGTCCTGCGACACGAAGCCTGAGTCGTGGGAGGAGACGCTGCTGAGCCGATGGGCTCCTGCAGAGGGCATCTGGAGGAGACTGTTGACAGGACAGCACATCAGTATATAGCTCAATATATATGGAAGACTTACAATGACTAAATGAAAACAAATCAAACAAGGAAAAAATTTTATACAATGAAATACAATACACAATAATCAACACATTGGGTAATTTGTATTTCAAATAATATCTATTTGTGTTGTTTATTGTTTGTTTATTATGTCATAATAAATGAAAAAACGATTTTAAATGAAAATTATCTAGCCTTTTATTTTTAAAAACTGAATGATTTTTTTATCATTGTGAAATGAATTTTCCATGCCACATTAAAAACATATCACAACACAGAAAACAAAGTGGTGTATTGTATTTCAGTGTTGTCCAGCAGGGGACAGCACAGAGCCGTATATGCAAAGCAGTGGTATTAGTTTTCATTAAGAGGTGCAAGGGAAAAGGAGATGCATTATCCTTGTCTAAATGAAATACAATCAACCGACCAATCACAGCTTGGGGGTAAGACAATGGGTGGACCTTGTCATGGCTGACATGTGCTGATGGCAGCCATGACAGACAGCCTTTCACATTAAAAGAGTTCCCTGTGGGGTAGCTGTGCCGGAGAGAGACGCTACTGTTGACTGCACATTTAGTTACTGTCAGCTGTTTTGACAATTCTCGATTACAAATTTAACTAGAGGCTAATTAATTGTCCTTTTAACATGTGTTTCATTTGATTACCACCCAGTAACTGCATATACAACGATGAAATACATATTACTCTTGTTTGATTCGTTTTGATTTAGGCATTGCACATCTTCCATAAAAACAAACAGTACCCATGTAAAACAAGATTGTGATCAAGATTTGAGCATTTCTTCCCCCCTTACTTTGTTCTGAAACTTGTTTTGGAAGGATTTATCTGTAGGCCACGGCTAAATGAAAAATTGATCACAAAAGCTGAGAGCATGAAGAGTTATGTGAAAATTCTAAATGATGCCATTCTTCTAATTTTGGTGCATCAAAGAGCATTAAAAAGTTATCCCGTCTTTGATTTTTCTTTCCCTCTGAACATTAACAGCTGTCTCCGTGCTTTTTGTCTCCTGCTCTGTCATTCTCACTCAGCGTTGCTTCTCTTTGTCACCCACGCATTTGAAAAGGAGCAACTTGGGCCTCTCACCTTCCCTCTGTACTGCTCTCCCACACCCCTCTCCCTCTGGAATATATCTGAAGTTATCATTTCTCCTTAATCTTGGTCCTCTAGGACGAGGCCTAGGGAGGAATGCCAAATGAAATATGACAAATTAAATAACCTTAAATGATTCATAACTAGAAACTATCCTCTTTCTCTCACCTCTTTTAAGTACTCAGTAAGTTTGTTTTTCTTCTATCCTGGCACCGAGAGCTTTTCTTTTATTTCTGTTTTTTTATTTTTTTATTTCACTGTTATAATGGGAAAACCCTGTAACCCTGATCTTGGTGATTTAAATTTTTTTACCCACAACTGAATCATGACATGCTTCTCTACAAGCAGAGAAAGTTCTATGACCTTCAGCTTATCAAAAACCTTTTACAGACTCAGCGGATAAACTAAAAAATGTACAGCGGCCAAGCTGAAGCCAAGGTTGTTTCTCTAAGTCCCAGAAAAAGCTGATATTTAGGAGATATAAGGTTTTCATGGACTAGACTTATTTTACCCTAAAAAACATCACGCTAACTGTGATTTACAACTTAAATCTGCCTTAAATATTTGTCAGTCAAACATATAGTCAGTGACTGGATTGTGAATAATTATGCTTGGTAAGAATTCAGGGAAGTTCTGTTAGGAACCGTCACACTAAGGCAGGCGATGACTTGTGATAACAAGGTTTGATGTTCCTTTAACTCAATATTACAAGGGTTTATTTGTAAAGAAAAGCTCGTTTTGTGACCTAGAATGCACCTTTGACCCACATTTATAAATAAATCACTGAACTATCACCATTAGACTTACAGATATGTGCATTTTGGTTCTCTTCTCGGCTCATGGCTGTCAGGCTGTGATGTTTCACAGCTTTGGACCTAATCTGGCTGTAAGAAGCTTGAGAACTGCAAATCTGCCAGGAGCAAGAACTGAGAGGCTGGCACGATACGCCATGTACTGCATGTTGACTGTCACTGCTAGTCTGGCTGTGTGGTGAAGGGGGGGGGTCTCCTGCTTGTGTATTCATGACAACCTTTAATAGTTAATTCCTTTGCTGTATGTGTGAATAAGTGGGTTGAAATCAAGAATATGCATGGATGTTTGCTCAAAACAGCATGACAGCTCAGGCCCAGCATGAATAAAATCCACCATTAACGACACATCTGACACAGCACGCCGAACATATCACATCTTAATGTGCGATCAACGCGTCGCACAACATTGCACAGCGCAAGTTGTGTGTGTATATGTGTGTGTGTGTGTGTGTGTATAGGACATACCTGCACATGCTGCTCTTCCTGGAGCCAGTGCTGCTGGGGGAGGAAGGAGGGGTCTGGTAGGACCAGCTGTAGTCAGAGCCTTTCAGGTCCCGGATCACCTGTGGTGACACATAACCAAATGGTGATGACACAGTGGCAACAATAGACATGGGCAACATCACTTTTACACAAGGAAAGGAAAAAAAACACGTAATGGTTTGGACAGGTTTTAATAAATTCCTGCTAATTAAGACTTGTCCTGTCAAAAGTTATTTCTCAAGCTGTGCTGAGGGACATATGAAGGGATAAGTTAGTTTTTAAATAAGTCAGTTTTGTCACGTTGTGGTGAGACTGTAATAGGAAGGAGCGTAACAGCAGAAAAAAAGAGTTTGCAGACTTGCAGTCACAAGAGATGCATAACAGGCACTGTGGATAGTATAAGTGATGTATCTGCACACTATTTTCTAATTCAAAGGATAAGGTTGGCAATATTCTATTCTTTTTGCTACAGCCAACAAATGTCATGAAAAGATAATACTTTAGAGCTTTCCCAGCCTGTTGCTCATCTGTTGCTCTCAGCCCCAAAGCCCATTCGTTCACTAATACGTAGTTTCATTTTTAGAAAAGGCTATATAATGTCCTTAAACAGCTGGACACTGTAGTTTTAAGCAAACGCTACTCAAACAGCAGTAAATAGCACGTGTGTTGGGGACTATTTTCACTAGCCAATTGATACCCACATGGCGCTCTAGGGAGTATTCACAGCAGATGGACGGAGAATGTGGGATCAACTCAAAATAAACCATGGTGCCAATTTTTTAAATAGTTTTGGGACAACAATGGAGGTCGATGGCATAGAAAATAAGTATATCAGGCTTTGGATACACAGAAAATACCTGTTAGTAGGGTCAATTAATTGTTGATAACGTTATTATTTAAGAGCCTTGGACTGCAATTACACAAGGTAGATTTAATTGTGATCCAAATAAGCAGATGATAAGTGCACCAGTTACCTGCTCACTGGCTGGTGGCAGCTTGTGTGGATCTTCAGTCAGCACAGTGAGGTCATCAACAATGGCCTGTAAATGTGTTATCTCTCCCAGCATGGCAATCTCTACATTCTGGAGGGGAGAACAGGATGGATCGAATTTAACAGCGACCTCATCAACATCCAGAGCAAGAGCAAGCAAAGTAAAACATCTTTTTACAGCAGTGCTATTTACACTTATTTTCTACAACTCGTAGGCGTACAAAGGCTAAATGTCCCTCACCACCACAGGCTGCAGCAGGTTGATGAATGTACAGTAACGGCCTCTCTCTTCCAGGAGAGCTCTGCGCACTGCCTGCTTCTCCGTCTCCTCCATCAGCAGGTACAAGTCACTCACATCCTGCATGGCACTGTCCAGCTGCGGGCGCAGGTTACCCCGGCCTGGGCAAGGCAAAGGGTGCAGAGACACAGAGGAGGGAGGGGGAGGGTGGAGTGAAGGAGGAAAGAGGTGAGGCGGGGGAGGGTCGAGTAAAGATAGACAAGAGAGGAGGAGAGGAGGAGGAGGATTGAAAAAAGATTGGGAATTTGAGGGGCGGGTGATCATTGTGGAAGTGACATGAAGGAAGAAAAGTGTACACAGTGCAGGGAGGAGGGAGTAAAAAATGAGAGATGATTAGAACAAATAATGATAAACTGTTTGTGTACTAGAGGTCAACGCACTGACAAACATTACACTCAAATGGTTCATGTACATGGGAATGAGAGGACATGGAAACATGTCATCAATCATGAGTTGATGCAAAGCAACTGGTGGTGACTCGTAGGTCCTGAAATGGATGTGATTAGACACACGAAAGTAAACAGAGTCATTTGACACTGCGAACCACAATGACACTAGGTGATACAGTAGATAACGGAAAGCAAAGGAATGAAAGAAGGATGTGTTGTAGATGACCACAGAGATGCCAAATTCTCTGTTACTCTAATTGCATGATTTACACAGACGTACACTGCCAGTTAACATGTTTTAACACCCTACATTATATCTTAGCATTTTTGGTTTAATCTTAAACAATGCACTCACTGTAGCTGCCTTGCAACTTGGAAATATAAGTAAGTTTTGAGTGGCTTGCTATGCTGTATATTTGTCTTACCACTGTCTACATGTTTAACACATATCAGCTTAATTGGCTAATCTCTCAGCGAACCTGCATTTAATAAGGCACCGATTAAATGAATAGCCCCATATAGGATCTGACAGCTTGCCAATTAATAGGTCCTTAAAAACAGAAGTTTTTAGTCTTTGGTAGAATAGTTCGAACAATTAGCTGTCATCACGGAGCCAAATGTCAGCTCATGATGAAGAAGCTATTATTACTCAGAGGGATGGCAGATTGTCGCACTGATACGTTGCCAAACAATTGTCAGTTTCTTATTAAAAGGCATTTAGGAAATGGAAGGCAAACTATCTGTATGCAAAAGACAAGTACAAGGAGCCAACAAATGTAATATACAGCGTGTGATATTTATCAATAGGCATTTTTCATGGGAAACAGTTTGACATGTCACAGTAGGAAAAGCACAGGTGTAAATAATAAAATCAATAATGGCTGAATTCCATTGAGCTGCTTCAGTTTCAGGGTGCATGCTGGCTCACTGTTACACTGTTATGACTTACTGAGACACTTGAATAGAACAGAGCCACTGTTAATGTTATTAGTAGCACCTTTTCCTGCTATGACCTAGGCCTATTCACTTACACCCATGTATTTCTTACATTCTTTAATGTTGGGATATTAATGATGAGTGCATTGCTTGAGGTTTGGGTTAAGGAATAGTTTGACATTTTGGGAAATGTACTTATTCACTTTCTTGCCAAGAGCTAGTTGAGAAGACACCACTCTTGTATCTGTCCGCCATATATAAAGCTACCACCGGAAGCCTGTTAGCTTAGCTTAGCATAAAGACTGGAAAAAGGATGGAACGGCGAGCTAGCTAGCTAATCCGTAAAACAGCAACTTGTCATTTTTGCACTTTGTACTACACATTATGTCAATTAGTGAACTTTACAGAAGCTGGTAGGTGGATTTTGTTTACATTTGTACAGAGCTAGGCTAGCTGTTTCCCCCTGTTTCCAGCCTTTATGCTAAGCTAAGCTAACCAGCTGCTGGTGGTAGCTTCTTATCCAGCCTACAAGAGCGTGGTATCAATCTTCTCACCTAACTCTCGGCAAAAAAGCGAATAAGTGTATTTCCCAAAATGACAGTTGAGTTCCTTTATCCAAAAATGCAAAGGCAGGACGGCGTTTTCTTTGACTGGCAGTTTGATCTAAAGACGATTACGATGCCTTTTGAAAACTATCTCATGAAGTTCTCATACAGGGCACAGCACAGCAAACATACCTAGAAGCTCTACAGCCAGGGGAAATAGCCAGAAGGAAATAGAGGAGGGGTTGCAGAGACAGGCAGGGGGAGGAGAGACAGAAGAACAGGCAGTGTTAGCTGTATCAAATCAGGGCACATTGCATGTTTATGACTAGCCCATACCACTGGTGTACAGTAAGTCCTGTATGAAAATAGGAGTTTAATTACAACCAGCAGTAGGGGCCAATGCAAGCACAGCCAGGAAAGAAGACCATTTCTCTGATTTATTAGGTAGAAGCTGACAAATCATCCAAAGCTGGAAAGGAGCCTCTGAAATTGTGCCAGGCATTTTGACTTGATTTCTGATTCTACACTCTAGATGGCGCCAGTTCAATCTGAACCACTGGTACAGAGCAGGGACCAGCAGCCAAGGAGACTATATTAATATCAGTCCTAAAATCTCAATAATAATAAATCGTGTGAGGTGTTTTATTGCAGGTTTTATTCATCAACTGGTTCTTGTCACTGGGGAACGTTTTCTCACCTTTTCTTGCTTTTTTCTGGAGTTTTATGGTGTCTAGCGACTTCCTTTTGATTTCCTGACGAGACCGCTTGTACTCTGTGGAGTCAAAACCAAAAGACGAATCAATTTCTGTCCAATATATATCGCTCACACACGAGTCTTTACAGTTTGTGTTTCCTGGTTGTTCACCTTTGGCATGGTCTTTGTCCAGCTGATTAGCCGTCTTCTTCCATTCCTCTATCCGGTCCTGGAGTGGCGTAACCAGGCCTTCCATGAGAGCACTACAGCGACGAGGAGACACAGCATGAGAGCATGAGCAAGAGAATGAATGGCATAACGAATAGCTATATTTCCACGGCACCAAAACACTTAGGGAAGAGTGGCAGAATGAGAGGAAGGTCAACAGAGATGGGATGGGACCCGGGAACACAATAATCCCCTCAAGGCAAGAGCAGAGAGGAAATTGCATTGGAGGGGGGGAAAAAAGAAAACACAAGTGACACTTACTTAGTGAAGTGGCGCAATTTTGTCTCAATGCTGCGGTGTCGCATACACATCCTTGTCAGAGCTGAGCCAACGTCCCTGGTGGCACCTTGGATGAGACAATAGGAAAAACAAACAGATTGTCACCTGCGATATAAGAGGTTGGCATTACAAATCACAGATATGCCTCTTGGCATAGAAAGATATGATTTTCTATGAGGAGACATCAGGAGAGCATTTTGAAAGGTCTAATTCTCTTCTGTCAGATGGATTTATCAGGGTGTTTTTTTTTCCTTGCTGGAGAGGCGTTTCCAGCTGCGGCCACTAGGTGGACAAGTGCTGATTGTAAAAGAAGACCCTATAAATGTCACATTTGTTTGGGGAAAGCAAATGTGACACAGTGCCTGAAAACTAAAACCCCACACTCCCTCTGTCTTAACAAAACATGCATTTTTCCCTTTGACACTTCAAGATTGCGTGCATGATTCTCACCACAGTGTAAATAACAGCTTGTGTGACTTGGTTAGTGTACTTTTCCTCTCTGCTGAAGTGTAATTAAATGGGGTTTTCAGTCCCTTAAGCACAGGCTGGCCCACTGTCTCACTGATGGTTCACAGGCCGGTGTAATATGTGGCAACACTGATCCTGTTGTAATCTGGGCCACATAGGGCTAATCTGAGGGTCTCTTACCACACACACACACACACACACACAAAGGGAAAGAGAGAGGGCAGGATTGTATTTGTGGTCATGAATGATTTTTTGGAGCGCATGTGCACAGGTTCCTGTGTATGCATGGACAGGTGGTGTGATTTACCAACCCCCCACCCTTTCCGAAGTTCTCACCCCCTCTATCCTGGAGGAAAAAGGAGGGAACCCTGTAAGGGGATATCCCTCTATTCTTCCCTGCCTGCTCTGCCTTTCCTGTTCACTCTGTTTCCTAAACAGCATTCATGCAGGGCCGGCAGAGAGAGAGAGAGAGAGAAAGAGAAACCGGCTCTAACCTGCACTGCGAAAACAGGCCGAAAGAAAGAGTGATATACAAAATGAAACAAAAAGAAACACACGACTAATATAGCACGCCTGAAATCAGACACGGAGCGAGGATTGCTCCAGATAGTTGCCCGGCGAGAGCTGTGCTCTTTTCCAGGTATCACATAAAGAAACTAGGTTACTGTCTCCAGTCGATATCACGTCACACTGTGAGTTCAAAGACCACTTCCACTCCACAACTTGGCTGTCAACTTCAGTGACGGTTGCACCAGCTCAAAGACACTGAGCAACAGATCTGGACTCCATCTCACGGAGGCATTTTTCGTCGGGCAGATGTGGAATAACTTGAGTGTGTTTGTGTGTTGGGGAGAGGAAGGGTCTCTGTCTGCATTGCTTTTCTAGGTGACTGACAGAGAGGGGAGGGTTAGAGGTGAAAGGTCATCCAGCTGTATCGCACACAGGCGTTAAACACCAGCAGGAAGTGATTGAGCTAACATGTGGATCCTATATGCTGAGCTCTTGATATAAATAGCTAAAGAGGCGTCCATCTTTGAACGACTGGTGTTGAGTATCTGTCATGTAACGGCCTCTACTAACACTGGCTCAGTGCTTCATAAAGTGTAAAGACATATGAGGAACACAGACGTGCACTCAGGACACGTGCGTGCAGGTCATGCATCTCTCCTTTTTGCCTTTCTCCTCTTAAAAGCATTACGGGAGGCGTCCACAGCTGCGAATCAGCTCTTGCAGGATGGAGGGAGGCTGAAGGAGAGATGGAGGGAGAGAGAGGGGGAGTAATGTGGGCTCTTTTATCTGTATAACAGACCTTCCCAATGTAACTGTCAGCCAGCGAGAGCCCCCAACTCCCACTCTCCTGTCCCATCCACACCTGCCAATTTCTCTTCCTCTCCCCTCCTCTTCCCTCCCGTCTCCTCGTCTCCTCCATCCCCTCCCAGAGGGGGATCAGCTGACAGCTACATCCTGGGGAGGTCCAGGGGCTTCCTGCCCATGTCCAAGAGCCATGCTGGCCTCTGGCCCTCGGCCGGATGGACAGGGACGGAGTGATTCACTCCCACAGCACCCTGTATGCACACACAGGCATGTGACAAACATATACAAGCTGGGAAGAGAGTTTAGATTGACTAGAAAGTATTTGTGCAACATTTTGTAGATTTCAAACTGAAAAAATAAAGAATATCCATCCATCTATCCATCCTTGAAGACTGATCCCCCCCTGTTTTTGTCTTTGTTTTGTGGGAGTTTTTCCTTATCCAAGCCCTTTGAGGCAATTTTGTCATGTGTGATTTTGGGCTACATAAATAAAATGTACTCGACCATCTCTCTATCTAGAGATATCGATACTTGATTTTGTAGCAGATTGAAACCTGGCTAAAAGTGAGTGGAAGCTGGGAAAGTGATTATTTAGCAGACATGGACCCCTGGGGCTTTAGGGGTAGCAGGGCCGACCTCATAGCAGACACCCACACGTGCATGAATGAAGCAAAACACAGACCAGGATGGAATACATGCAGCCATATATCTTAAGACATGGAGCAAACAACTGGGAGCAACTGAGCAGCGCAGAAATGTGTGGTTCATTATAACAGCACCGCCATGCATGTCGCAGAGGCTGATGGCGCCTGGTTTGATATATATATATATATATATATATATATATATATATATATATATATATATATATATGCCGAACATAAATATAAATTGCCACCAGATCTGCTGTGCATGTTGAGGAGTACATGGGATTGTTGGTGGGAAGGTCAAGCCACCAGTGTTGGGTTTTGGTGGGAACCTTAAGCTCCAGTATCCACGACCAGCGCAGTGTGGTCTAAGCGTTTAGTGAGTGGTTCCATCCAGAGCTCTGGTTCTGATTAACTCCCCTGATTCCTCGGGGAAGGAGGAGGGTTTTAATAGGCCTGCTTTATAGGGGGCTCTCCTGCCAGGAACCGGGAGCCAGGAGCTAAACTGCCACGGGCCTCACTCCCTGATGTCTTCAACATGGGAGCTTAGCTTAACTATCTCTCTCTTTCAGCATCTAAACCCTTCTGCTCGGCTCAGGTTTCATTTGCGCTCGAGACTACTGGGCTGGATTGAGATTCTGCCACAGTTAGACTTGCGTATTGCCACCAGTTTTCAAGCTAAATCCAGTTATCCTGAGTTGAGTGGGTGCTCCCTCTCTCTCTGCTTCCTGTGTCAATAAAGCATGTTTATGTGGGCTGCGGAGCGAAAAGGTACAGAACATCCTCACGGTTACACTTCCAAGAATATGAAGTCCCTTTTTTTTCTTCTGCTAAGCTCTCACACAGCCGCCGCTTAGCCAAGGAAATTCCATCATCCGTGAGACAACAGTTATTCCTCACGTTGGCACCTTGGCCGCGGAGCTAACTGCGGCTGGCATGGACAGTTAAGCCTCCTGCCTTTTCCCTCCCTCACCTCTTTTAAGTGCTACAGAATGTGAACTGGCAGGGACACAGCGGAGGCCACTGATGGATGAAAAGGGCCGTGGGATGAGAAGGGAGGAGAGGGGAGGATGAAAGAGGGTACACACTGCCGAGTTGCCGGCTGGGTTCGGCCAGTCAGAGGGCAGAGGAAGTGTTAGCTGGCTGCTGCAGGTGCAGCAGACGCTGCCAGGACAAAATCTCCCACATTAGGCCCAGAAAATATATGATCAATGAGGAGTAGGAGTAAGTGGGAAGAATTAGTTCATGTAATGTTTTCCAATATCATCAAAATGTTCATGTAGTTTGTGTGTTTATCTTCTCAAAGGAAGTGAAAACATCATAAACATTTTTTTCAGTGAAGAAAAGAAACAAAAAAAAAATGAAGAGGAATTGCTTTGATTTTGTCTCGTTTAGTTACCAGTTGAGCAAATACGCAGCAGTGAGATTTCTGAATTCAAAAACCTGACGAAACATCATCAAAACACTCGCTTCAAAGCGCAGCTGGTGTTCTGGTGGTTTGTCTCAGTGGGAGCAGACGGTATTAAAAAATAAAGCAGCATCTCTTGTGTCTGCTGGTTAGGGAGCAATATCTTTCAGATGGAGGGAAGAGGGGCGGATGAAACAGCCGCGTGCGGACATTGATTGTGGAACAAGAGTACAGCGCTGTACGCCTGCAGCAAGAGAATTATAGAGGATGACAGGCGCAGACAGTGTGCGAGTCTTTTGAGAAACTCTCCAGAATCTCTCTAATCTATAGTGTGGGTATATTCACTTTCTTAAGAGCCCGACGCGAAAAAAATAAGCATTTCATAAGATTCTTTGTTCATGATTGTAACACAAAGTAAAAGTCTGTTTCACTCAGTTTTATGCAAATGTTCTATCTGGAGAAAACGACAGATTGGGGTGAAAAGTATATTTTACTTTGTAAACAAAGCCCGATGTGGTATGACAGTATTTGAGGGAGTGTTTAAAAAAAACAGGCCATCAAAGCTGTCATTGTTTGTATTCCTTTTCTTCAATGAGACTTAAAACAAAGACACCTCCTGTGTTTATGTAGAACATATTTAGCACTGGAAATGGCTTTTATGCAAGTTGCATAATGTACCCAGAAACCCTTGTGATCTGTAGATACTGGCTTTACTGTATGTGTAATTATAACAATAACAACATAGACATATTTAGGATTTTCGGAGGAGGAATGGTGCACAAAAACTACTATCAATATCAATGAAAATGAATTGAATTTAACCGTGTTTAACCCACTCCTACAGCCTTCAGACTTCTGAAACACGTCATCAGGTTTATAAGAAACTCTCTTGAAATGAGGAAAAGTCATGATGCATCAAGGTGATAAAACAATGTTAAGTACGTTTTCTTAACTGTTTTAGAGGGCAGAACCCAGAACCAGAACCCGAAACAGAACTTTAGGGTTCTGTGATTTTATTAGACCTAACACATCCTACAAAGAACAAAGACATCGATGTAAAGGTTTGTGCAGGTTAAGGGGGCTTTTCTGTAAATATGCATGTATGTACAGCTGAAACTAATGAATATTTTCATTATCAATGAGTCTGTCAATTATTTTCTTGATTAATAGAGCATTCGTTTCATCTGTAAAATGTCAAAAAATTGTCAAAACTGCCAATCACAATTTTCCAGAGCCCAGGGAGATGTCTTCAAATGACTTGTTTTGTCCGACCAACATTCCAAAACGCAAAGATATTTCATTTAAACTGTAATAAAATAATAAAACAAAGAGCAAAAGTAGCAAATCTTCACAAACAACCCTAAATGAATGTGAGTATGTTTACGGTGAACTTATTTGTGCTGTGTGTCTGCAGAAGAACTCAAAACAGCAGTCAAAACCTTTGTGTCACTTCCTTACATGTGGAATGTCTCTTCTTACAAGAACAATACTGAAGAAAGGCAGAGGAAACAGCCTCAAGATCAATTGTTTTAGTCACACACACACACACACACACAGTCAAACACACACTCATCCCATTGTTGTCTGGCTGGTACGCACAGCAAGTTTCACCTCACGACCAGAAACATCCAAAGACAGAGACAGACCTCGGTGCGTCCTGATGTGGTGTAAACACGTTCTGGAGTGCATTAAGACAAGACCGAAGGAGGAGGAGGAGAACATGGAGGAAGTGATATTTTTCTGTTCTAGGAGTTTCCTGTTCAGGGACATGACTGCTGCTAAAAATAAACGCTGCCCCTTGTCCAGATGTGCTTTTCACTGGAGTTAAAAAAGGGAGACAGACGGAGAAAACGAACAGTGAGGGAAGGAGAGAAGTGCTGTATCGTGCAATAAAATGGAAAGAACGGCAAATCCACAGGGGATTGTCTTCGCCTCACATCAAGACAAGGACACTGGAGGATCCTTTATACAATACAGAGAACCCACACTCCAAATACAAACAGGCATTGAGGCAGCAGTCTGCGAATGACTCTGTATTTGATGGAGCAAAGCCTGCAAGCCAGTTCAATCACATGACTCAAGCTGTCTTGCTTTACACCCTTCGCAATAAGGTTGTCTGTATGTCAGCTGACAATGTTCTATTTGCTCTGCAGCACTGCTCATTTGCAAACAATCCCCCAAACAAATGCTGACACCACTACTGCTGCTCATATAGCATTTCATAAGCTCCACCTCCCACCTGTAGCCTCAGAGTCTTCAGTTACCCTGGGGGGAAGTTCATTATCATTGCTCCCCTGTGCTGAGCTTGGTGTATGCTCGCGGGGAGAGACCAGTCGGAGCCTAGACATCAAATGTAAACATACTTTATATTCACATGATAACAATAAAACCTTTCCATGTGGGTGGCTGGATTAAAATGTTCTTCTGTGCTACAAAACAATTAGATTATACTGGAACATTATACCTATAAAGTCTTCATAAGTGAGCACCGATCTGCCGCTAGTCCACCTACCTTTCAAACCATTTCCAAACTGAATCCTATTTTTTCTTATTTTCAACTGCTTGTATACAGAACTAGAGCGGCACCAGAAGTTTACTCAAAAAAGATTCAAGTATCTCTACGTCAAAACTAGATGAGTCTACGGCCATGCTAGCAGCTCTGTGAGGCTGTACTAAGGTGATGCTTTGAGCTAAATGCTAACGTCAGCATGCTAACATGCTCCCAATGACAATGCTAACATGCCGATATTTAGCAGGTATAATGTTCACATTCATGTTCTGCCGTGTTAGCATGCTAATTAGCACTAAACACAAAGTACAGCTGAGGCCGATGGGAAGGTCATCAGTTTTGCAGGGGTAACATTTTGACCTGATGATGGCACTAGATGAAAAATCAGGGGATCGACAACGTTATTAAAATTCATCTTGAGGGGGACATGAGTGTCTTTACCAAATTTCATGGGAATCCATCCATTAGTTGTTGAGATGTTTCACTAATAACTAAGAATGTCAACCTCATTGTGGCGCTAGAGGAAAAGTCAGGAAATCACCAAAGTCAGTAGGGTTCGTCCTCTCGGGGACCATGAATACCTCATCATGTGATCAGCGAATTTCTCCAACTGTTTTCAATCAGCCACCTCAGTTGATTAAAGCGACGCATGCATCCCTTTCATTCCCTCTGTTAATGTCCTCCCTTACATTCCTCTATCAGGCTCTCTCTCGCTCTCTCGTGTATTTTCCCTCCCACCTCTCCGGCTCCCTTCCACGCTGAGTTTGTGTTCAGGATGTAGCTGAACACAGTGTTCCCCCCAAGTCTCATGTTTGCCTTCTTAGTTTGGTATTCAGCCTCAGAGTGAAAGTTATGTGGGGCCGAAAGATTTGTTTTCCCTCCCGTTATTATTCCCCCCTTTTTCGTCTGTTCCTCGCGTCATTGTTCCAGCCACTTCACCCATGTAGTCATTATTGTAGCTGGAAAACATTCATTTGCAGGAGGACCACATAGGGTTTTGAGGCTAAAGCCCATAAACTCCAGAGAGAGACATGGAGAACTGTTCTGTCAGACAAGGTAGACAGCTGAAGGAGAAAAAAAGAGGCCCTTGTACTTATGTGACTTTATGGCTGGGGGGTCATGAAATACCTGAAGAGCCTAGCATACAATCAGCTGAATGGCACAGCATCAGCCAGTACATTCATTAAAGAGACTGCATGTACATGTATGTTCAATCTAAAACACTCATAAGCTCATTTTATGAAGTCAAACCCACATTTAAGACGCAGCTCTAACCTCCCTGTCCTTGTACACTAAGTACAATACAGGCTCATATCAGGCTTGAACATGAAAATGCCAAGCTTGATGGATGTCCGTGCTGGTCACATGGGTGCACTCTCATTATTTGACATGTCCGTAAAAATAGCTGCGCTGTCGGGATAGCGCTGGAGGACAGTAATCCCCTGATCTCGCTCTACACTAGGCCACGGCCACATCTCGACCATGCCATGCTGTCCAGATGGCGGGTAGGGATATCCGTCCCATCTGCCGAGCCAGAGAAGCACAGAGGCCAAGCAGATTACCCCTTCGCCGAGACACTGATCTACAAGCATACCTCCATTCCTCCACCGAGTATGGGCTGTGTGAGTGAGAGAGACAGACAGAGAGAGCTTGCAATGACCCACTGGAACATTATGTCTGTGTGTGTGTACTGGTGTGCGCACACGCTACAGGCTCTGGCACGCAGATGTAAAGAGAGAAAGGTCTCGTCAGTGTTGAACACGAACTCGCAGTCTGGCCGGTGATCCCGGAGTGTGAATTTTTAAAGCTGGGGGTGGCTGATCAGGAAGGGAAGAGGAGGCAGTCTGTGTCTGTGTGTTACAGAGTGGGGCTAAGAGGATTAGCTAAACGCCTCTGCCTAGCCTGGATACCCAGAGCTGTGGAAATCCCACTGCCACCACAACCCCCACCCTGGCCAACCCACCCCCCACTATAGACTCACCTCACTCTCCGAAAAAATATAGAGCCTGTATCTCATACCCTGATGGACCATTAGCCCTGAACTACTGGTTCTTTGACCTTCATCCAATTCAACCATGTCCAAAAATGGAAAAAATGAAGTCAGCCTTCCACTAAAACACATGTCATCCAGCTTAGCAACAACAAAACACAAAACACAGAGCCCACTATTCTCCGGATAAGTCCGGTCCTCTTGAATACATCACACAACAATTTAATATGAATGACAAAAATGGTCTAGACAACACACCAAAAACCATTAGGCTGACCAATCTAACAATGAAACACTCCACGGAGCAGCAGGGCCAGGAAAGAAGGGTGTTGAAATATGAAACATGTATCTTTAAAAGGCTAAACGTCCTCCAAATACATCCATCTAATATAGACTTTGTGGTTGGTGGATCTTTATTGAACCCAGATGCGAGCTGCCAGTTCACTGAGACAGACGTGCCTTTAGACGTAGATGCATCAACGCAGTTTAGAGAAACAGCGCTGTCAGACACAGAGCCAAAACGCCTGGCAGCCGAGTGCTCCAGCTGCTTCATAAAACACAGACGCTGACGCCATAAACTCTAAAAACGGACAACGCGGGCAAGAGGAAGCCTGAACATGAACGCGCAGACACAGAGCGGAGGTTGTGTGAGGTGGAGATGGGGAGGGGGTGATCTCAAATATAACGCAGCTTTTATGGGTATATATGGAAAGCTGTCCTCCCAGTAAAAGACAACACAAAAAAGTCAGGACAGGAAATCATAAAATCCTCTTTCATTCACCGCCCTCTCTCCCTGGATCAATCAAGAAGCACTGAATGGGGGGAAATGATGCTTTCCTTGGCAGGGAAACGTGTACAGTCTGGAGAGTGTGTGTGTGAGAGAGTTAAAGGGGTGACGGGGTGAGCGTGTCAAAGGTAGATTAAAAGGAAGAAGAAGAATGCGATGAAACCTCCAGCTGTGCCAGCAGCTGCAGCTCGTCCCCCAACACGAGAGGGGAATCGGGGTGACAGCGACGACGGCCAACAGTTCATAGCCGAGGGCCTGCCTCCTGTGGTGCAATCAGCCCTATATGGCGGTGCAGAGGCTGAGACAAACATGATCGCTGCAGGCAGACAGACCCACACACACACGAAGGGAGACAGGGAGAGAGAGAGAGAGAGCGAGAGAGAGAGAGACAGAAATGGAGACTTACAAAATGGTGAGCGAGAAATCTCTGAATTCTCTTTATCTACCACTGTTTCCGGAACAGTGTTGAGTTAGTCAGTGTAAAAGCAAGTGGAAAGAGTGGAACATCTGGATGCCAATATATTTTAGAATAATAACTTTTAACATTGCAGCTACCAGCAGCTTAAACTTTGTCCAGGGAGCCTGCAGCCTGGGGTTCAAAGGTGGTCCCAGTCCGCTACGAGCCAGCTCCAGTAAATATCGACATTCCTCCTGCCAAATTAATTGCTGGGGTTAGGAGCACACAGACTAACACAGCTCCCACAGGAGAAGTGGGATTGAAGTGGCGCGCCGGTTAAGAGCTCATAAAAACTGCACAATCTCTTTTAGACTCCTTGAGCTAATCGTTGGAATTCAAAAAAACACAAGACCAACTACAGGCAAAGATGTTTTGCTTACACAGATTGATTCAATTTGTGTCAAGTTGTCAAGTTAATATGGGCTGAACATTGAAAACATCAAATTATTTTCTACTACAACATTACATACTGTACACTCAACAAAATTCTTTTACAGTGCTGATAGAAAACAATGTGCAGTTAGCAGTTTGTAATCATTTAACATTTATGTATTATATATATATATATATATATATATACATATATATATATATATATATATATTCTAATGAATTGTTTAGTCTAAAAAGATGTCAAAAAGTAACAAATGCAAAAAACAAAGTGACGACTTTAAATTGCTTATTTTGTAAGACCAACAGTCAAAATAAGATGGAGAGTCTAGGATTGAGATAAATGCTAATGCTAGCATAACAAGCTGATGCGATCACAGTCTGCAGGAATTTGGTCATAAACCAAAGTATTGGACAAATTGCCATTTTGACCTGAAGATGGCACTAGATGAACAGTCAGGGTATCATCAAAGTTATTAGGATTCATCCTCTGGGCATCATGCATATCTGCACCAGATTTCATGGCGATTCATCGAATAGTTGTAGAGATATTTCAGCGTGGAACAAAGGGGTGGACCGAGTGACAAACAAACCGACACTGCCATCATTGGAGCCAAGCCACTAGCATGTCTGAAAACCAGAGGATTTCTGATTTACAATCATATTAAATAGATCAAAGCAGGAAAAACTCCACATTTCAGATGTTGAAACCATCAAACGTTTGTCTTCATTTTCCATCAGTTCATCAGCACCAGCCTAAACCATGTTTCATTAGTTCCTCTTTTAATTGTCACAAAGTCTCTCATCACATAGTCATTCCCTGCATCCCTCATACAGTCTGTGGCCTGAGAAGGATGACATTAATCCTAAAGTTAATGTCCCTGGGAGAGGAGCAGAAGAGTGAGTGGGCGTATGTGTGACACACTTACAGGGATTTTATGCATCTATGGCTGTAAAACTCAATACGCCCCTCTCTCTCATCTCTCTCTGGTCCATCTATCATTCTGCTGTTTTTCTCTTCTTTTACTGTAGACACACTCTTCCTTTGAAGTCCTGCCCTGCCATGCCCTATACCTCTGCTTTATTGAAGCAGGCTGCCAGCTGCTGGCAGCTAGCGGGCTGACCCTAGTCTACCTTGCTTCATCTTGCAGAACTCGTGTGCACTCACATCAGGAATCATTTAAGGTAACTTGATGTATCGCCATGGCAATAAGCTCCTTTGTTACCGGACAGGCCAAAGGGGTAAAAACCGGTGAGAATGTGTGAACACTGTTGAAGAAATGCTTCTTTAGTTATTTCCTCCAGCAGGAAGTGGTCAGTAAGGAGCTGTACTAGTCCACGCTGTTTAAAAGCATGTTGGCATGTGACCTGCAAGGTCAGATGGCCGGCTACCAGCTGTCACTCTTTGAATATCTGTGTGTGTGTGTGTGTGCATGCTTCTATGCTTGTGTGATTGTGTTAGCATGCGTCAGGAGCCTTTGCACGCTGGTCCGGGTTTGCAGGGTTTTTTTGACCTACATACTGCTCTCGACGATCAACTCCAAAGAAATCTGTGTTAATCAGCTGCCTCTCTGGCCAGCCTGTCTGCTGCCACTAGCAGGGTGACAAAGCAGATCAGCAGACCTCATTAAGACCGAAGAAACAATAAGCTCAGATTTTCACTTCTCTGAGCCGCCCCCCCTCTCTAGAGCTTCGCCCACTTTGGACATCTTAGAGAGGCAGAATTGTGTCTTGGGAAGGCCTCATTGCCTTTCCACTGCTGGTTTTCTTAGATTATATTTGTCAAGCAAATTCATATCTTAAAAAGTTCAAAAAAGCTTAATCTAGTCGTGTTATTCGTGCACAATCACATGTAGAAAAATGTGTGTAGTAGTAGCTGGAAGAATTACTTGTCTTTTAATGGATGCTGTATGCCCTTGCTCCACACACTCAGTGCCAGAGCTTGAGTTAATTGAAAAAACCTCCCCCTTACCTCTAGAGTTGGTAGCCATGTCTGCCACCTTCTGAAAGGCATCTAAAAAGGCCACCGCTGCCAGAATTGTGGTCCTGTAAACATATTGGCACACGTTCACTGCACCGTGACTGCATAAAAGAGTCTATAAGTATTGCACAAGAATTTTATTTTCATCAAGGTTTCAGCGTTTACCGGTAACCACTTCTCACCTGAGTTGAGAGTGCAGTTTTGTGGCCTTGGCACTGAAGTCTTCCCACACAGGGTAGGAGCTCTGATAAGAGAAAGGGAAAAAGAAATGAGTCAAACAAATACCTCGCCAAGGACATTTAAGTGCACAGGCATTTCTTCTCCAACACACACACTGTGTGCATACATATTTGAGAAGATGTGTTCTCTACAACAGCTTAATACAATTTCAGTGTCAGCTTCATTTGCTGTATTTTCTCCTCAATTCACACTGATGAGATGAGAGATGAGAGAGCTCGGCTTCCTACCCCGGGGTTAGAAACAGGTTGGTGTATAAACTCCGTGCTCTGACTTGTCTTTAAAAAGGTCAGCGTGATCTCTCTGTGCACACTTGTGTTATTATTGTCCTCGATCAGCCCAAACGCCCTCTTCTCTCGCTCTCTCTGCTGAGAGCTGGTGTGTGCGTTCACGTGTTTATACCTCTGTTGTGCGTGCATGATCTGCATAAGCTCTCATATCTGGAGTGTTTATGTGCACGGGGGAGGGCAGGTAGTATGGCTGCTCTTTGAAAAATCTGGATTAGATTTACCCCGGGATCATCACACGCTGCCTTGAGCTATGAGAGCAGGAGCCAAACATAAAACACATTCAAGGCTAGATCCCATTAGAGCAAGAGCTTGAGCCCCAGAGAAAGGAGAGGAAGGGCATAACCCCCATGCGCCTCTTTGATGGAGAGGAGCCAAAAGAGGCCACACATCCTGACTGTATATGGTCAGTTTGCAATCTGGAAGCAGTCCTGCTCTTCATCATTTCTGTTATAACCTTCATTCTGGCAATGACAAATTTAACTCCCAGCTTCTCTCGGATAAAGCCTCTGCCTTAGAAAGTGATTTAGGAGCCGTCATCCCTAACAAAAATGTTTGCCGTGAACCTCGCCAGCCTCGCCGTCTGCACTTGACTCCAACAGGTGTCTAATTAGCTTGTGTGGCCTGTGACTCCCAGGGGCAGGAGGGATGCGCTGCCAAGACAGCTGAGGGAGGAGGGTGAAGAAGCGGGCAGGCACATTTCTCCCTTCACCCACACCCAGCAGCTCCCAGGGAGGCGAGGGGAGGCGAATAGGGGGAGGGAAGGAGGAAAGGCTCTTCCTCCCACGCCTTGTCATTCACAGGAGGGTGAGGTCACAACTATCATCCTTGATGCTGGTAGGCAGTGTTGCTTAAAAGGTGGTTGCTTTCCCACACGCAGAGGCTTTGACTCACTCCCATTCACATCCACAAGCTGACCTAATTCTTGATTGCCGATCTAATCCAGCTGAATCATTTCATTTCTTTGCACCTCCTTGTCTGCCACCTCCTACTCTTCCACTTCTTTCCCTGTAGCTTCATCAGACAGTTATATAACCAACAGGTGCGGCTTGTGCCAACACATTTTGTCCGCACAGTCCACAAGGGACTTTTGAAGTTCTCCAAGTGCACTGTATGGGTGTCATGTGGGTAATTGTACACTATACTGTAACATTGTTCACAATCAGCGAGATCAGCACAGGAAAGCCGTGCTGCTGTGTTGCTCCCGGGGGGGGGTAAAGCTGGTCTGACAGGCTTGCGTGGCCCAGCCAGGCGGCAGGAATGAGGTCAGATGTCTGTCTCAGACAGTGGGCATCGGCACTGTGCTGACTAAGGGCTTCAGTCTCATTCATCTGCGCTGCTTATCAATACACAGACTGCCTCTTTCTGAGAGCCGCTGTCTCCCTCTGGCCCTGGCATGAGCACAATCACAAAGGGGGGAAATATATGAAACCAAAGCAACCCTGCCAATAGCTGAGAGTTGATTTCATTGGAGCCTGACAAACAAGGCTCCATAAATAGTCTGTCCGAAGGCACCACAGCCCCGTGAGCCAAGCGATCAATAAGAAATCTGTTAGGTGGAAAGTGCCGCCTGATGCTTGACTTATTCACTGCTTATTAACACTTTGTAGCATGAGCATCCTCCACAATGAGGAGGCTGGGAGCTGCCACCAGGCCTGATGAATATGTTCACACTTTCCATCTGTTGTGGTGAACAACAACAGACCACCCTGGTTCAACTTCCTTGACTTGACCCCTCCCCCAACACACACACACAAACACACACACTTGCATGTGTGTAATAGATAATAGGAGACATCTAGTTCCTGCTTAAGAAATCATTTTAAACTATGTTGAGAGGTGGAGGACTCGTGTTTTGAGATGCAACGCGAGTCAATTCAATTACTAAAGTAAGGCCCTTGATTAAATGTGTATTGAACTACATATTGGTAACGTAGAGATTTCCTGCCACAAGGCCAAACATCAGGATGAGCAATCAATAACCTTTCATGCCTGTTTCTGTTAGTTGAGGTGATGGAGACGGTTATTTTCTTTCAGAGCCTTCTGTGTCTCACATTTAATCTAGAAAACCTTGGAGGCTGGGATGTAGGAGGAACATTTGTTTGGGGTCAAATGGCACCGCAGAACATTTGTACCGTGATAACAGCACAAAGTTCAAATCATCTTCCAATTTTAACAGCTCTTTTCTCTCCTTTTGCCTGGCTTTTGCTATTCAGACAATGAAATGATTACTTGATTCAAGTATTTGATTCTAATGATGGTGAGGTTTTGACCCCTGAACCAAACACATAAAGACACCACCAAGTGGTTTTTAAGAAAATAAACATTTTGCTCTGCTAATACTTCCATGCAAGCAGTTAATGACACGCTAACTGAAGTATTGTTAAATGGGAGCAGTGCCTGACAGACCTGCTGCACATTATGCAAATAACACAAAGGGAAACATGTTTCATCTCTCAGTTTGTCCTGCAGCGTTGTTTCCAGTGGGGGAGGACCCGGTGAAAGAGACAAAGGCAGTAAAAATATGCGTCTGATCAGCCACCGTGTAACCACAAAGGTCAGATAAAACCCTTTTCTACTTTCATTTGTGTGTGTGTGTGTGTGTGTGTGTGTGTGTGTGTTACCTTCATGTCGTTCACGATGGCCTGGAATAATCCACCCAGCGCTCCACACTCCTTCTCCACCGACTCCATGGTGCCAAAAACAAACAAAAAAAAGCTCGCAGAAAGACAAAAATCAGATTAAATATCCGATAGTTGGAGCGTTTTCAAACATCGGTCATGAAGATCTTTGTTTTGCTCATCCGCCCGTCCTTGTCCTCCTCCTACAACAACGTCAACCCAGCAGCGGAGAGGATGCGAAGCCGCAAAGCCCACAGCCAGCAGCCTGCGGAGCGCACAGACAAAAAGAAATGTGCTGCTCGATGGCACCGGGGGCTGCCGCTCGCTCCGCCGCCGCTACTCGCCTCTCGGACGCACGGGAGGGATGGAGCAGGGACGCGCTTTTGCCGGGTGAGCTACAGCCGGAAAACGTGGAGGGCACATGCACCGTGGCTCCTCATGATCACCGCGTTAACACAAATAACGGAGAGATCACAATTCTGGGGGAGAGGGCAAGAGGAGGAGGAGGAGGAGGAGGAGGGGGCACCACGGGAGACGGGATCGGTCGCAGGTCTGGGACGCGGGGACGCGCTCCGTTGTTAGTAGCGGAGCAGATGTCTCGGGGCTGGAGTCTCTAGTAATACGATCCATGGGAATGGAAAGGGGGCTGGTCAAGTTTTTTTTTTCTTCGCCTATAGTGGGTGAGGAGGAGGGGTCAAGGAGGAACACCCCCGCCTCTCCTCCCTCCTCCCCACCTTCCACCCCACATGCAAACAAAAGTGAAGCCTGTCCTCCCATTGAACAATCGCCTGAGATGCAAAGGAGGATTTCCTCGGTTTCTCATGTGTATTCACACACGCGTCTGTTAATGATCATTTGCTCCACTCAGAGTGGCTCTTAGTTGTTTTCAGGAAACAGTAGCATGTGGGCCATCATCACCTCACTTTTCATCAGTTAATCTCTTGGATCAACATGACAAAAGACAGAGAATGTTAATTCAAAATTGTTTCCTGTGACTTAAAGGACTTGTTAAACATTTTTGGAAACACCTTTTTTCGCTTTCTTGCCCAGAGTTAGATGAGATGGTTGATACCGCTCTGTCTGCACTGTAAGTATGAAGCTACAGCCAGGAGACGGTTAGCTTAGCTGAGCACAAAGAATGGAAACAGGTGGAAACAGCTAGCCTGGATCTGTTAGAAGATAAGAAAAGCCACCTCTGAAGCTCACCAGTTGAAATCCTCTTTGCCTAAATGACATGTTACTGATTTATTGGGGGATGTGTGCCAAACCTATTTTGTGTAGCTATGTTATTTTTGTTAGGTTACCTGGCAGCCAGGAGAGACTTTAGGAAGTCACTGCCCCCAGCCAATAGTCTAATCCCCCGTAAAACCACAATTGGTTGTTTTTATATGCCAGTTTTTGTACAAATTAAACAAACGATAATATAATGTGTTAATTAGTGAGCTTTACACTTTTTTGGCTGTTTCCAGTGTCTGTGCTAAGCTAAGCTAAGCTAACCAGCTGCTAGCAGTAGCTTCATATAGAGTGCTGCAGGAATGAATCCTAAAACCCGGAAATTAGTTAGCATTTTTGCACTTCCGGTTTCCTCGTCTCGAAGTCAATGGGTTTTTTGAATAGGTTTTTGGTTAGATGCCTGAAATAAGGTTTGTGGTGAACACAAGCTTAAGATATTTTCACGTTTTGTTCTGCGACATAAAACACGTTAGTGGGCCGAAATACCCCACTCGTGAATTTTGCAGCTTTTAAGTGTCTTTAAAAAGGCGGTTGCTAACAAGTGGCTCAATGAGACTACAGAGGTTGTCAGAGAAATTAAACGTCATCACGCTGAACACGGTCACTAGTCCTGCTTTACAGCCTCGAACTCGCGATGACGTTGAAGTCGTGGCATATTTCGTTTATAGCATTAGCTTTTTTTAAAATTTATTTATTTTTTTATTTTATTGATAGAGACAGCTGAAGAGTGACAGGAATGTGGGGAGAGAGAGATGGGGGAGCGACATGCAGCAAAGGGCCGCAGGTCGGATTCGAACCCTGGGCCACTGTGGCAAGGACTGAGCCTTTGTACATGGGGCGGATCCGCTACCAACTGAGTGCGTTAGCTTTTTACTTCTGGCGATTGCATTTACGCTTCTAAAATCTGAAACATGGTGTTCATTTGTAAAGATTATCTTGCTGAACAAAACGTGTATGTATCATAAACTTTTGTTTGCCACAGAGCTTATTTTCTGCAATAATCCAAAATCCAATGGAAAAATTTTTGTCGAGGAAACCAGGGCAATGCTAACTTCCAGGCTGGCCTACAAAAATACGTTATCCCTGCAGCACTCTATTTACCACATAAATTTGAGAGTGGTATGAGAGGTGGTTTGAAAGTGGTATCAGTCTTTAAAAATAAGTTCATATCATGGAGGGGAAATACAATTTGAAATACTTAAAGCATCCAACACGCCAGTTTAACAGTAGATTAATATTAGGTTTATGAGGGATGTAGCAGTCTACCATAACCCATCACAGTCAGCCTGACAGGGAGAGTTAGAGGCCACCAGAGTGTAATGTATTTTAACCACATCATCACTGGTCTGTTATGGAGTGGCTATGGGGACGGGGGTCACCCCACAGCATTCCTGATAAACATCCTGTCAGTTTATAACNNNCTGCACATCTGCCACACACACCTTCCTCTCTCATCTGCCGGCTTTCTTTTTTTTTTTTTCTTACAGGGGAGCATCCACTCCACCAGGCAGGCCTCTTTGTGAAACACGGCTCAGTCCAGCCAAAAACTGCAGCCAACGTCAGCAGACGGACCAGCCCTGGAGAGATTATTTTTATCAATCATGCCTCTCTTTTACCACATCATTTCCTCCACTTTCACCCCCTTTGGGTCATGTCAGTAAAGTTTGCTTACAAAGCAATTACATGATCGGTGTTGTACCATGTAATAATATCCTTTACTTCTTATGCAGAAGAAAAACATGACTTCCACTGTGGGTATTTATAGAGCAACCAGATACCAGCATCCTGTCATGAGAGCAGGGTTTATAAACAAGAGCAGAACATAAACATGAGTGCTGTAGGAACAAAAAGAAACTGGGAATAACCCAAAGAAAACAAAATCACACTGTCTTTTTATTAAGTTGCGGTGACTAGGTTAGGAACTATGTCTGGTTTGGTATCTCCTGCCCACGTGGACAGACATGAGGTAGAGAGGCTGGGACTGGAGCCCAGTCCCTATGCTCTCACCACAGCACTCACTGGCATCTCTGAGAAAACAGCTATAAAACAGAAAATATCCCCAACACAGATGCTGACATTCCTCACCACCACCATCAACCCCCCTGGAAAAAAAGGGTCCGTTCTGTTCTCTGCCATACCACTGATACATGCGAGTCTGCAAGAGTTCCCTTAATTCAGCAAGGATGGGTTTTAGTAAGGAAAAAATGCAACGGTTTCTGTTTCAGTAAGGCCAGTGCAACTGAAAGCAATCATCAGCCCTAAACACATCAAGCTGAGGAGACTCAGAAGGTTTTGAAGGCTTATATAACCGACTTTAAGGGCTTTGACTTCTGGGTACATTTACATCCACCATTGTGCGATAATGCCTGTTTATTTTTCAGCCTTCACCAAGGCTGCGCCTTTCACCGCATTCTTACGAGAGACCGGAGGAAAACAATTTATCATTTCATTAGCAGGGAAAACACAATGGAAGCGATCTGGCATTTACTCAGCTTGTAGATAAGTAATTTGAAATCTGGATAACGTTAGGTGTTATATTGTAGCACTCGGTTACGTAAGGTTACGAGGTGGGAACTTTAAAGCAAACGCCTGTTTATTTTTCTAATCTTGCCATATTTTCTGCCTGTGTTCACTTCCTGCTCTCTTTGGATGGCATTTCAGGTTCCCTCTAACCTTGACCCAGCCACAGAAGCAGCTCTCCTCGATACAAAAGGGGAAACACAGGCTTAGTGATATACTGTGACCTCTCACCTCAGAGCCAGGTCCTACCCATGATTCAGCTGGAGCCCTTGTCTTGCCTGGTTTATCGCCCGTAGTGAGGGATAACATTCGGGAAGCTGTGACCCCCAATGAAGTCCCCGCTGAGGTCACCGTTGAGGTCTTGTGCCCACTTGACCATAAAATCTATCAGGATTTATCATCTGAGGTTGAGTCTGGTCAGATTGTTATGCAAGTCATCTTTTGTAACGCTTGCTTTAAACCTTCTGGTGAGCTCACCTGCGGGGAATCACGAGGACAGATGTATTAACACAGGCTTTGCTTCTGGTTCTCCTTACGATAAGATAAGATCACCTTTATTGATCCCATGCAGGGAAAAAGAAGCTGATCTCACTGCGCGTTCGGATGGACAGCAGAGAAGTGGATTATACAACATGTCTGAGAAATTCCTGTGGGTGTTTTGATGCTTTTTTTTTCCACTATGAAAGCTGGTCACCATTGGAATCCATTTTAACAGAATGAATTCAAGCTGCTGTTCTCTGTCTGAGGAAAACATTTAACAGCCACCTTTCAAGCCTACAGGGGGCGAGAGTTTGATAGGTGGAGCATCACTTTAAGAGCATTCACAGCCTTATATGGTGTGCTTTTGGCGTCTTGTCACGGCGTTCTTAATGGAAACTTAGACTGCTGAGGTCCAGAATTATAATTGTGCACTGAAGTGAAATGTGTCCTATGATGTCATACCAAACAGAAACTTCTAAGTAAGTAAGTAAACTGCTCTCTTCACCCAGAGAGCAAAAATCTTTAGGTGCCCCTGCAAGTAACGAAAGATATAAGTATCATTTTTTACTTTTGGGAATATTTAGATTCGGTTGATATCTTAGTAAGGGGAAAAAACAGCAGGGATAGTATATATCTAGATTTTCAACTTAGTGTCAAAATTTGCCACCTCACATATTCAATTAAATTATTATTTAGGGCATTAATAATATATTGATTTACATTGTTTTTTTTGTTATGCTACCTTCATTATTGGTTGAATTGATATGCAGTATATTCCAAAAAAATTGAATGTGTCTTTCCCACCGTCCAGGAAGCCATTATTTTCAGTTCTGAAAATCAGCTTCCTTACAAAAGATAATCTAGCAGCTTATTTTACCTTGTCATCTTTTTTTTTTAAATTTTTTTTTTTTAATATTTTCTTTTTTGGCCTTTCTTATTTGATAGGACGGCTGGAGAGTAGACAGGAAACAGGGGGAGAAAGAGTGGGGGATGACATGCGGCAAATGACCACGGTCCGGAGTCGAACCCAGGTCAACCACGCAAAGGCTGCAGCCCTCACTACATGAGCACCCGCTCAACCCATTGAGCTATCTGGGCGCCCTTACCTTGTCATCTTTATATATTTGGCAGAGTTTTTATTGTGTAAGCAATACAGTTAAGTGTATTGACTTTTTTGATAAGTCTCAAATGGGGGGTGTTCATTTGCATTTAGCAGGCTGCCAGATAGTGATTTACTCACAAATGATGTAGAGGAGACAAATAATAAGCAATTATGGATGAGGTCAAATGATCACATAAATTTTGTAGTTTCTTAGAATAAAAAAAAGGTTACAGTTCAGCAGCAAAAGTATGAAATGCAGAAGTTTCCACACAAGATCACAAGACGATGGGCTGGTTAGACGTACTGGAACTCTTAATAAGCGAGCTGCATTTGACCCCTTGTAGTCTTGAGCTTCAAAACAAACGACAGTAATTCGTCTCGGTTCAGCAGCTGGCTCCCGTCGCTCCTCTGGGTCAGAGGGGTGTGAATGCTCTTCAGCACTGTAGTGCATCTCTGAACGTGCCACACCACGACCCCGTACATCAACACATCACAGATGGACAGAAAGTTGTCCTGGGAGAGGGATAACAATCTGTGGCATGCTCTCTTTGCATTGCATATTCCACACAAGTCTTCAAGCAGGGGCTGGATGGCTAATGAATGAGCTAATGTAAACTAAACTGCCCATTCTGGCTAAGATAGTCTCTCCCTCGGGCCCTCTGCATCTCTTTCTCTCTTTCTCTTGATCTCCCCTTCCTTTCCTTTCATCCACCCGTCTTTTCTTAGCCTGTCCTCCTCTTCTAATCTCTGTGTTCTTCCCTTTGTTACACTCCGCTCCTCTTCCTCTGTCTTATTAATATTTCCTAAACCTCCCAATTTACTTCCTTTTCTTACCTACCCAAGTTCTAGTGAACCCTCAGAGCCTCAGTATCCCCCTCAGCGTTAACACTGGGCTCACCAGCTCCATGTGAGCCTGTGGAATTTCCTCTATAGTTTGCCCGGCAGGTCCCGCTCTCCTCCTGAAGGATCCCACAGACACGTGTGCTTCTGTATACATCTCACAAAGATCAGGGCAGAGATAGAGGCTCGGGCACGTGTAGAGACAGAGAAAGGTTTTGAAGGGAGAAGAGTGAGCGAGTGGGACAGAAATGAAGACAGATAAACCCTCAGCTACAGTATGTATGGGCCATGTGACTCACTTTATTGCGACTGCTTGACCTCCACACACATGCACCCACCCGCCTGGCCGCGCATACACACAAACAAACACTGGGACAGATACACAAACAAAATAATACCGAAGCTGGAAAGCTATAAACACAAGTATTCATTCATTAAAGCAAACAAATAGAAAACATTCAAACATGCCAAGCTTGGGAAATGATTGAACGGCATTTCCTCTCTTTTAAATGTGTTGAACTGGACTCGTTAAACAGCTTGTCAGAGGTTGTGCGAGCTCAAAAAATGTGACTAAATCCATATTTGGTGCACAATTAAACAGCCGTTTCTCTTGCTTGTGCTCAAAATGTTCCTGCTCTCACACAGAATATCTGTCTTTTTAACAACGTCCATGACACATGTAGCCATGTATGAGGAAACGCAGACAGAGAGCAGCGGCAACACAGATCCAAACTGACATCTGGAACAAAGCAAACAGTCACACAGTGAGCATCACGTACATAAATACCCTGCTATGTAAAAATATAAATCTGTGTAAAGCCCACAAACAGACATAGACAAGGACATTCAGCGAGCTGACAGATTCTCACTTCAAAAAACTCCAATCGATTTATCACCGCTGAGCCCTTGAATCTGTTTATTTGATCTCCAACAAGGACATGACAACCCAAATTATTTGGAGAATAAACACTGATGATGCTCTGTCGCCGTGGTTCATTTCAATTAAAACTGATGAGCTAGGATGGAAATAAAGAGATGATTCCGCTCTTACAGTGGCAGTGTTGGCTCTTATTTATCGAATCATTAGCTATCAGAGTTCCCACTGTGAGACAAATGAGACAAACTGAAAAGTTTCCAAGCTCACCACTGTTAAAAAGTTCAATCTTTCATAACACAGGGACCAAAATTAACTCTGAGGACTGCGCAGGATGAAGAATCTCAGCAAAGGCAGTGTTGATCCTTTCACCATGGTGAGATTCACAGTGATGTGCCTCCCACAGACGCATAAAGTAAACACAGTTATAACTGACATTCCACCTTGAGAAAGACGAGTGACCCAGGTCAGATCAGTGTTTGGGCGTCGCTGCCATTCCTGGCGTATTCCCTCCTGAGTCAGTGTCAGTCTAAAGTGTATGGATGCGTGTGTGTATCCAACTGTGCATGCCAGGCGTATCTGTGTATACAGATGCACACATGTGAACTCTGTGTGTGTGTGTGTGTCTTAGAAAATATGCTGCTTGAATCCAACACGCTCTGAAAATAAACCGCAGGGTCAACAAACAAGACAGAGAGAGGGAGTCCGTCCATGTGCTGTGTGTGTTGGAGAGGAGGGGTTGTGGGGTAAAAAAAAAAAAAGTGCTTTCCCCTCTGTTTTCCTGTCTGCTGCGGGAACAGAACTCTCTGACTTTTCAGTGAACTATCCACTGTGTGTATCACGCGGAGGACACAACGCACACCCAGGGTTTGGTTTGGAGGAGCTCAGGCCCGGGAAGGAAGCTCGTCGTCGGGGGAGTTGCCCTTGGGAGTCAAGGATCTGGAGGCCACTCAAGACAAGCTTGTTAAATTCAACACCCACCAATGGAGAATGTATGTGGAGGAATGAGCAGAATCTAAAAGCAAATAGGCATTCTGCAACACTGTTTACTTGAAGTCATCAGTCATATTGAATAGAAAAATAAGGTCATCAGTGTTAACTGCAACACAATGAATCACTGCAACAACTATGACACTATGACAGGTTTCATCTTCCAAAAGAGAATAACAAGACTGGACTGAGGGACTGTGCTCCTTTCAGCTAAATGCTAACATTAGCACTCACATGCTGATGTTTTAGGTGCAATATTGACTATGTTAACCAATTTAATTTAGCATGTTAGCATGCTAACATTTTCTAATTAGCATTAAACACAAAGTACACCTGAGGCTGATGCCATTAGGAGGTATTTGGTCATAAACCACAAAGTATTGGACATCATGGACCTGATGATGGTGCTAAAGGAAAAGTCTGGGGGGTCACCAAAGTTAGGACACATCATACAAGAACCATGAATGTCTGTACCAAATTTTGTTCAAATCCTTGCGACTAGATTTTGAAATATTTCACTGGATACTTAAAAACTTTTATCTGCTGGTGGTGCTAGATCAAAAGTCAGCGGATCACCAAAGTCATTAGGATTCATCCTCTGGGGGCCCTGAGTATCTGTAGGAAATGTCATGGAAATCTATCCAATAATTGTCAAGACATGTCAGTCTAGACCAAAGTGGTGGACCAACCAGCATTACTATGACAAGAGATGCAGCCTTGTCATGACTTGTTTATGTGCTGCCACCTACTGTTAGTTTACATGAACAACACAAAAGTGAAATGCCCGCATCTGCTATAATACAAACTCAGTCAGGTAGGATCTAGCAAAAAATGCTATTGGTTGCATTATGGGAAATGTAGGATTCAGCCCTTTTAGAGCTTGCTGCTTGACCCGTACTAGAGACTAAAAATCAGGATATCTCGGCCTCTCTTGTAAATCCCCAAACTTTATTGAAGAACACTATGATAAGCCAAAATCCATGATTTTAACAGGTATGGTTGGGAGAAACTAAAAAAACAACACATGCATAATTTTCAAAGAGAATCTTTAATAAAAATGCATGAGTGGTGTTAAAAACATGAATTCACAAATCATCATTGGCAATGTGTTTTGTGCTACTTTCTGTTTAAAAACAACAACATAATTGGATCTAAGTAACCTGTTTCTGGTATGAAATTAAAATGTGAATGTTGCACAACCTGCTGGGGTGCATTTCGAATGATCAGCAGTTCGGCAGTATTTTTGTGTTGTCGTTATCTTAAGGCCACTGGGAGGAATGACGAGGTCAGAGCAGACATGTAGACTACACACACGCACACACACAAAGACGTCCCAATAATTCCAATCAAATGTCTTTTAAGGACATAAAGTCACTGAAGGGGAAGCTACTTCACAAAACAATATATTACAAAAAAATGACTGTCAATCTAAGTAATTCTCATCAGCATGATGCTCCATCCTGGATCTATTAACTTTAAATTATGCTTTTACCACTGATACAAATGACTCAAATGAAGCGTCCTCATTAACCAACGAATTTCACCAGGATCCGTCAAGAATTTCAGTTTTAGTTTGACTACAATATTTATGTTTTCTCTCAAGTAAAATGTATTGATTTGTACTTTCTACCAACTGGTAGGTAGTGATGTGTTTGATAAAGAACTCCTATAACGAATACGTACCACTCTAAAAAAAACAACAAAAAAATATGACCCATAATTCCTTGATAACTTACTTATCAAAGAATATTTTCTCCTGACACAGAAGCTCAGCTAGCATCGTCAGCACTGTAGGACATGCAGAAAAGGTCTGATGCTAGAGTCAGGAAGCAAGCTACTGGACCAACATGATGTTGAAAGACAAATCCACAACTGGAAGGTCCAAAACACAGCAGCTTGCACTTACAAGAGAATTGTGAAGTGGATCCACGGGCATTCGTTAAGCATCGTGATCAAAGAATTCTCTCGGTCGAGATCAAGATAAAAAGACAGGTTAGTTTGTTCTGGTCCCACGTTGCACAGCCAACTTTTTGTCTCACAGTGAGGTTTCCTTGGATTCTGGCATGACTGGTTTGAACGTCAAAATCTCTGTGAAGGTGTGACCTAAAGAGAGAAGCACAGCACTGATCAATAAAACACGACAGCTCATATCGTCCTCCTCCTTTCCCCTTCGCCTTCCAGCCTTCTGACATTACATCCTCCATCCTTTACTGATCTTTTAGTTTTGCTTCCTTGTACCATAATCAGTCTAACATCACCCCCCCCCC